>JANAVB010037417.1:9795995-10368495 GCA_029216955.1 Iris pallida
TTCTACCGCCGATACTGTGGTGTAGGCTGGACGTACCCACGTGCTCGTGCCCCTAAATAGGGTGCGGTTTAAATGTTGAGCTACATAAACTTCTTCTTTATAAATTATTTAAATTCTCTTTTAACATCCATTTGAAATAATTTGAAATTATGAAAACATGCAAATGCACATAACATGCGAATGGATTCTAATCTCGCAACTGGGACATAACTCATCATAGTCGATACCTTCTTCTTAATTGTATTCTTGAGCTACGAGTCGAGCCTTATTACGAGTCACTAAACCATTCTCGTTCAGTTTGTTTCGGAATACCCAACGAATGCCAATGACCGGATGATCAATGGGCTTGGGAACAAGTTTCCAAACTTGATTCCATTCGAATTGGTTTAATTCCTCTTGCATAGCATCTAACCAAAAATTATCACTATATGCTTCTTCAATGTTTTTGGGTTCAAGTTGTGAGATAAAAGCAAACAGGAAGCTATATCTTTATTAGAGGAACGAGTACTTACACCCTTGGTAATCTCACCAATTACCAAGTATTTTGGATGATTTGCCAAGAATCTCATCTCTTTTGGCATATCCTCAGGATTGCTGGTTCCGGCTTCTGGTTCTGTACGTGATTTGCTTGAAGACTCAACTGGCTCTTGGTGTGGAGGTTTGCTTGGAGCCTCAGCTGGTGCTTCATGTGAAGGTTCTGCATCTTTGTGTGAAAGTTTTGCAGTAGCTGTACTTGGTGTACTTACGTCTTCATCATCGTCATCGACTGAATGTTGATTTAGTTCATCAACTTGACATTAATTGATTCTTCGATGATCATGGTTCTCTTATTGAAGACTCTGTACCCTTTGCTCTTTGTCGCATAACCTAAAAAGATACCTTCATCGGCCTTTTCATCAAATTTACTCAGGTTGTCTTTAGTATTAAGAATAAAGCATTTAAACAAAATATCTTGAAATATGAAACAATGGGTGTTCTATCAAACCATAACTCATAGGGAGTCTTCTTCGATATAGGTCGAATCAGAACCCTATTGAGAACATAGCATGTTGTATTGACAGCTTCAGCCCAAAAGTATCTAGGTAGACTAAACTGGTTCAACATTACTCTAGCCATTTCAGATAGAGTCATGTTCTTACATTCCACAACTCCATTTTGTTGTAGAGTCCTAGGGCAGGAAAACTCATACAAATAACCGTGTGTGTCACAGAATTGCTTGAACTCTGCATTCTCAAATTCGTTGCCATGATCACTACGAATGCGAGTAATCATGAAACCTTTTTCATTCTGTACTTTCTTGCAAAAGGTGACGAATTCTGACAAAGCATCGTTCTTGCGTGCAAGAAAATATACCCACGTGTATCTGGAGAAATCATCTACAATGACAAATGCATATAACTTACCACCTAGATTAGCAATTCTACTAGGTCCAAATAAATCTATATGCAATAATTGTAGAGATCTAGTGGTACTTACAGCGTTCTTGGACTTAAAGACGTATCGGGTAGCTTTGTTTTTTCACATTCGCTACATACCGTATCCTTCTTGAAAGATATGTCCGGTAAGTCGCGTACCAACTTTTTTGTGGATAGTCTTGAAATTGTGTCCATGTTTGCATGACCAAGTCTCATATGCCATAGTTGACTCTCAATTCTCTTGGCCATCAAGCATCTACATACTTTGCTAGCATCTTCTAACAGATAGAAAACATATGTGTTGTCTTCCCTGATACCTTCAAAGATAGTACTACCAGTTGAGCTATCAACTATATTATATTTGTCTTTGACGAAGTTAATACCATAACCGTGATCAGCTAAATGGCTTATGCTGAGCAGATTATGTTTTAACTCGGTAACTAGACAGACATCTTTAATTACAGGGTAGGGAGCCTTACCAATGTCATCGATACCGATTATGTACCCTCTTTATTACCGAAGAAGACGTATCATTCTTTATTCTTCTTCGACGGTGTTGCGAATAATGATTCATCACCGGTCATGTGTGTGAGCAACCGTTGTCGAGGATCCATTGCTTCTAGCATGTTAAGGGCATCCCACCTACAAAATAATTTATAGATAAAACTCTTGGTACCTATTTCTTGTAGGGTCCTGACATGTTAGTCTTAGGTATCCATGTATAAACATTTAAATCTACTAACTTTCGGATTCTACATGCAGAGGATATATGACCAATGAGGCCACAATAATAATATTTTGCTTGTTGAGTGTTGAAAGTTGTGTGAGGTGCATGATTGGTAGGTTTCGGTTTTCTAGTATAGAAAAATGCATACCTATTAGTCTTTTTGGACAATGGTTTGGTATGGTTTGGTCTGACAGTGTTTGGTTTGGGTGTGTTCCGATGATTCGGTAATTGACACGTGTTAGAATAGGAAGCAGCAACTTCAGGTCATTTTCCTAAACTAATTTTTAACTTTTTGGAGGTGTCATATAATCTAGTATAGTCAGATGTAAGTATTTCCATTCTGACTTGTGCACACTGGAGACTATTTCTCTCCTCAGATAGGTCTTCCTTTAGCTGGATGATAGTTTGGTCTTTTTCTTCAGATAACTTGGTAGTCTCGTGTAACAACAGCTTAATAGAAGAAAGATCACCAGACTCACTAGAAGAAATATTATTTCTAACATCAGCTAGTTGGTCGCCTATCTCACCTTTGTACTCTTTAAGTACCTTCTTAGAGGTTTCATATTTACTACGCAGTTTCCTATAGTCATTTAACAGGTCACTGAAAAGCCTCTCATAGTTGCTCAAAGGTGAAATTATCATAAGGATCAAACAGAGGATTAGTGGTTACCTGATCGCAAGCCATCAAGCATACATTTGCAGCGTCTTCCGATTGTTCGCCTTCTGAGTCGTTGGCTTCACTCTCATGCCATATGCTTGTATTGGCGTAATTCTTTGATGTAGATCTCTTCATGTAGCCTTTATCATATTTGCTGCTTTTTTTGGTTGATGATGATGCTGTTGGACAATCTTTCCGTATATGTCCTTTCTTCTTACATCCGTAGCAAATAGGATCTTCCTCGTTGTTGTTACTGTTGTTGTCTTTTGTTATTCTATTGAATCTCATGAACTTCTTGAATTTTCTTACCAGAAGAGCTTGATCTTCAGAGTCAGAGTCACTGTCGTCAGAATCATCTTCGACAGTTCTTCTATGTTGAGCCTTGAAAGTGATCGACTTCTCTGACTTCTCCTTTGGTGTAGTATCTTCAAAGTCTTGAAGTTTCAACTCGTGAGTGAGTAGCTTACCCATGAGTGTTTCCAAAGACATTATTGAGAGGTCGTTTCCTTCAATGATTATTGTAGCCTTTAGAATCCAGTTCTTCGTGAGAGCTCATAGAAGTTTGCGAATCTTCTCATAGTTATTGTAGTCCTTGCCTAATGAAGACAAAGGATTTACAATATCCAGGAATCTCGTAAACATCTGAGTGACGAATTCATTTGGCTTCATCTTGAACGTCTCGTACTCTTGAGTAAGTCTGCTGATCTTTGACTCCTTGACTTGCGTTGTTCCTTCGTGGGTTACTTCGAGAAATTTCTATACTTCATTCGATGTTGTGCAAGTAAACACCCCGTTAAACTTAGTTCTGTCTAAAGCACAAAATAAAGCATTAATAGCACTTGCGTCAAGACTGGCCTTTTTCTTGTCATCCTCAATATATTTAGCATGGGGTTTATCAACTAAAACTCCCTCAACAGTAATACGAGAAGACTTTTTGTAGCCATCAATAACTATAGACCATAAGTCAAAATCAAGAGATTTTAAGAAGAAACTCATCCGTGTTTTCCAATAAGTGTAGTTTGTGTCGTCAAACAGTGGAGGTCTGTTTGTGGCTTGGCCTTCACTTGTGAATTTTACAGTTGCCATGTGTTATACTGTGATCTATATAACAATTAAGAATAATTGAATATAACTGTAATTTTACCTTGCTTTACCTGTATAACTCGTTCTGATACCAATTGTAGGAACGAAGACGTAAAGCAGAATACTCTAGAGGGGTGAATAGAATTAAATCAATAATCACAAAAAACTTTTTAGCAGTAAGATCACAGAATTAAATCAATAATCACAAAACAATAACTGTAAAAGAAATGAGATCAGAAGGCAAATGTAAACACAGCGATGTATACTGGTTTTCCTCTTGTGAGGACTAGTCCAGTCGAAAGAACTCTAGCTTCCAGTTGAATTCACTATTGAAAAATTCCGCAAGTTTTCATACGAAGTCCTTGCAACTTCTAAAGACGCGAGTTTTGATACGAAGAACTCGACCAACTTCAATTTTGAAGAGTCTTTCTTCAATCAAACCTCTGATTACAATTTCTCTAAAATCTTCTAGACCGCACCGTACCGACAAATTGACTAGAGAATTGTAACTGGCTTGGGATTTAAAAATGAAAGCTTTTTAGAACTCTTTGGAATAGAAATATAAGCTTAGAAGAGAAGAGATGAAAGTGAATGAGTGATTGAAATAATCAGAATTCTTCTCTATTTTATAGTTTTTCCAAAGACAGAACTCTGGCAGAATTCGGACAGAAGTCTGTGAGAAAATCTCGTAAAAATTCGCAACTGAATGAAGATCAAGTTTTCAAACATTCAAAAATCAAATTGTCACTAACCGAACTTTGGCTGAGTTTTGTCAGGGTTGGTCAGGGTTTTTCAAAATGATTTTTGGGCTTTTTGAAATCCTTCAGAAGCTTTTGTAAATAAGGGATGTTTTTCAAAACATAGGTCATTTTTGAAAACGATTTTGGATAGCCTATTTGCCAGTACGACTTGGTATACAACGTATTTCTAGACTCAATAAAAGTGAAAAAATACATTGTATAGTGAAATACAGACTCGAGTGGCAAACACAGCTTCGGTCTTGAATTGAGTAGATATCTGATCTTGATAAGTGTCCAAAAACGTCTTGAGTAAACATCTGAGTAGCTCCGTATATCGAGGCAGAGTTTGATCAATTATTAAAATCAGGTTTGACCATGACCAATGGGCCAACACCACAGTTCTGATATATAGTAGGACTGCATGCAGTCCTACTGTATTACAGGACTGTAAGACTGCATGCAGTCATATCATTTTCGTGGTCGATTGTAGGCCAAAATCAATAATTCTAGGGTTAGGATTTGATGCAAAAAAATTGATTTGTCGTGTTCGAAAGATATATACATGAACCCTAAATTTGTTCTAATCTATTTTATCAAACTATTTTGAGCATTACCAAAGATTCAATAAATTTAAAACGAAAAAATAGCAAAATATATCTAGATTGTGATGAAGGTTTGTGCTTGGATGCCATTGCTTGGAATTGGAGGAATAGAAAAAGAATTTAGGGTTTAAAAATTTGGGATTGGAGTTATGGAGAAGAGAAATATGATTTAGGTTTTAGGAATATAGAAGAGAGAAAGAAATTGATGAAATGAAGTGTTAGAAAGAATTATAGAGGGTGAGCTACCCCCAAGTAAAATTCGGACTGTTTCAAGTAAAAGTTTCACTTTTATGGACTGTCCCATAGTAAAAACTAGTCCCAACTAAAATATGGAGTGCCATGTGAGCGAATAGAAAGTGAAAACTACCACTAGGGTTATTTAAGTCCATTCACATCCCCTCTGTCCTCTCCAAATAAAAATCCAAAATAAAAACATCAAACATCCCACCCAATTGTTGTCTTTACTCGGCAACGGCGCACAATTGCCTAAGCTTCTCCGCTCCTCTCCCCTCTCTCTCTCCTCACTGGAGCGAGAAAACCAGAGAAGAAGAAGAAGAAGAAGAAGAAGAAGAAGAAGAAGGGGAGAGAGAGGAGTTTCCATTCCGTCCCATGCTACTCTTCCCATAAAGGCCCTCTTCCCCAAATGACCCTCATTTCCGACGACGACACCGACGCCATCCGCAACCCGAAACCCAAATCCAACAGCGGCGGCGGCGGCGGCGCGACGACCGCCATGCGCATCATCGTCCCCCTGCAGGGAGTGGTCCAGGGACGCGGCGGCCTCGTCCTCGGCTCCGTCATCCCCTGCGCCCTCTTCTACCTCCTCCAGCTCTATCTCAAGCGCAACAGGAACAACAGCAGCAGCAACCCACCCCCTCCTTCCCAAAATGCCCCTCCGCCGCCGGCCCCGCCGCTCCCGCGGACCGCGTCGCGGAGCCTCCTCTCCCCGCGCCCCTCCCCTCTCTCCTCCCGCGCCTCCTCCCTCAACCGCGCCGACGCGGCGCCGGGTTACAAAACCTGGGCGGAGGACCCCTACCACCCGCGCGACAACCCGGACGGGGTCATCCAGCTCGGCCTCGCCGAGAACAAGGTGATTTGATTTGTTGGCGCCAAGCTCTATGTTGCCGTGTCGATAAATGATTATTTATTAGGCGGTTTCTTTCTTTTTTTTTATGTGACAGTTGTCGTTGGATTTGGTCCGCGAGTGGCTGGAGGAGAACCTGCAGAGCTCGCTGCTGGACCGGGGGAAGGCGGACTCCGGCGTCGCCGAGCTGGTCACTTACCAGAGATTCGACGGATTGATAGAGCTGAAGATTGTAAGTATAATTTATTTCCATTTTACTACGGTTGGTATGAATGATGCCGCAAGCGGTTGGAATAGTTTGATTTAAGTAAAGATATATTAGAGCATCCAACACTCCATACCATTCTCCATTTTTTTTGGAAATTGTGTAAATTACTTAGTTTTGGAGTGTCCGCTTCATATGAGCACCATGTCACACTCCAAATAACACCAAATCCTTACTCCAAATTAGCTTCTTCTTTCTCCTCTTTATCTTTCCTTTCATTTTCCCTCTTGGTGGGTCCAGTTGAGTTACTGCTCACGAGTTAGGACACGCTCCAAATTTGGAGAGCCTTTTCAAGTGTGGGCAAGAGCCCACTGCAGCCCCAAGTGCTACAAATTTTGACTAAAGCAAAATATGTAGCACTTCAAACCACTCCCACTGAGGATGTTCTAAATGCTTGTTACACAAGGAGAACAAGCTGTGACTCATAAAGTAGGTTGTTTCTTTTGATTTATTGCCTTATGGATCTTGTCACTGACTAAATTGGTTCTGTTTGTAAACTTTGATTTGATCTCTTGTTACTAGACTATTTAAGTAACGTGGTAGAGAATTTGAGAAAAGTTTATATAGCAACTTTGCTTTCATTTCTACTAAGTTTCATGTGATTATAGTTACTTTACATATCAAAAACTTAAGTTCAAAACATTGAACACCACAAACTCGCGAAGCAAAGTTTCTTACTCTCTATTTGGTTAATGTGATGTCTTCTAAATCCGTTGCCAACTTTCACTTTTTGGCTGACCAAAATGTTTGACTATGTTGTTTCGGTCATACCTTTCCGAAGCCCCCAGCACCAAAAGTGTTTGGCAAACGGTCCAGGCGAGGTGCACCCTAGGAGGGGACTTTTTTGTTGGCCCACATGTCAATGAGCGTTTACCTAAAAAGCCTTAGGTGCTGGGCACTTCTGAAAAGTGTCTGAGTAGTTCAAATTCGTTGTCACATAGTGCAAAAATAGCCGGAGATGTACACTTTTTCCATTGGTTCTCTATGTTAGCATTGTCCTTGTCTTTCTACAAAAAGGCCCGTTAATTGAATCCCTTAATACGGTACAAGATAGTGAATGAAGATTTTAAGAATGTTTGTTATGTCAGAAATCCATTTTCCATTAAACTGAGATCCTGTGTTACTATACATCCAGTTTTAACTGCTGTTTAATATCTTCAAAAACTTGAGAACTGAAAATTTGTCAATGCAAGTTCCCTACTGCCATTAATGAGATGCGTTATCAATAACTTGCCATTATGCATTTGCTTCCCGAAAAATGTTCAACTGTAATGTTTTGTTTTGAAGACTAGTCTTCCACCAGTTTCTTCTTAAAAGATATATATATATATATATATATATATATATATATATATATATATATATATATATAAAGAGAACTGTTATGTTTTGGTTTCACATAAATCTAGTGCCTACCGCTCCCAATGCTTGGCTTTGAATTTTCCGTTATTTACTATATAATCTAGATGTCATTATTCACAAATGTACTTTAGTTTTACTTAGAATGAAAGAACAGATGTTTCCATACCTATAAGAAGTGGATCTAATACCACTGTCTGCTTTCACACTTCATCAACTCTGGATACGTCTTTTATGGGTTTTAAGATGGAAGTTACCTGCTTACGTTTGTGCCTCATTTGTTGAACAGATTGGTTTTAACCTTCCAAAGTTATATATATATATATATATATATATATATATATATATATATATATATATATATATATATTTCAATTGTATACACATACTAATGCGGAATAGGGACTTAATCTAATTTTACAATTAGAATTTATAGGAGATTTAAATCAAATTATTTGTATTGATTAAACAGAAAATGGTGGAAGGAGACCTAGTTATCGTTATTGGTTTTGAAATTAGCTTGTACGACTTGTCCGTAGAAGTGTGATTCCGTCGCTAGCCTTCGAGAAAGGCACAAACTTCGTCTACGAGGGAGACGTCTCCAACACATGCCGAGACTCTTAGGATATGGCATACAACTCATTGTCGAGGAAGAAGATCGCGAACGCCACACGAGAACGACATATTCAATCTAGACTTGACTCGGGTTTCAAAGGAGTCGATGTCGATTTAGTGTCCTCTTTAATTGTTTGGCTTCGGGGATTCGTTAGTTGAAGAAGACATAGGATCCTTTGGCAAAGACATCGGCAAAATTTTAGTAGAATATGAGAGAAGAAAACTCACTCAACTCATTGGTTTCACATCTAAGTTTAATAGTGAATTTTATTCTCATTCATTCTGTTTTCTTTCTACAATTATTTTCTCCTTTATAGTCATACAATTCAACCATAAGATATACAAAATAATTCAAAGGATAAACAAATAATCCTAAGTAAGATAAGCTTCATATCCAAAGTAACCTCAAATTAACAAATAAATAACAATAAAGATAAACATCTAATCTAGTGGGAGATAAAATTTCTATCCAAAGTTGGTAAAGGAGTTATAAAAGAATTTTTTTCATAATAAATATCTCAGCTCCTCAACCAAAATATATTCTTAAGAGTTTGCAAGCTGACTAGTCCAAAATTATGTCTCGTCTTTATCTCGTGCCGCGTCTTGGTCGAATCTGATCCCCATCATCTCTTCCCGACTTAGAAGATTCACCACCCGGTGAATGAAGGTGAAGATAATCTGTCAATACATCAAGGTCTAGTTTTTAGAGCTCATCCATAGTCAACCACGAATAATCAGACTCTAGTCATTCACGCCAAGGCACTAAAAACTGCTGGTAGCCTCCGTCTATGGTGAAGACTATCTCGTTATTAATAATGTCCTCAATCTCAAGTCTAATGCGTCTCCAATGTGGTAATGATGGTGGAGGTGGTCTTACTGGTCTACATATGGTATCAGACTGTCCATATGTGAGAGGTAAACCTGGAGAACCTGCATGATCGAAATCATAGAAAAAATATACCATAGGTTCATGAACGGCATAGTTCCTCCACATTGAACACATGGCTGATCCCCATATATTGTGGAACGTCCAACTCGTATGCATTCGTACCAATCCTCCACAGATCTCGATAATGACTTATCCGTCTGGCACTTCTTCATAGTTCCACGAGATAATCTCTCCGTTGTCACTTGCACAACTACCTCATCAACAGTGGCAAATTTCTGCAATCACCTGTGACCATCAGAAACTGTGGTTCAGTTTCTGAAACCTTTTGCTGAATGCATTCTGTTATTTGCCGTGTCGGAAATGAACACAACTTTCGTATTGAACCCATTTCACAGATGGACCAATTAGGGCTTAATAATGTCTTTAGAACCTTGTAAAATGTTTCAAGGAGAACTTATAAATAAGTAATTAATTGGTTCACAAATATAAGAATCTGATAACAGGTGGCAATGAGATCACCATTATTTGGAATCATGAACATGAGTAAGGCATGAAGAGCAAAAGCAAGGAACAGTTTTACTGTGTGCTTCTGCAGAGCTGATAAATACTTGTGTATTTCTACACACACATGTGCTGCATGTTCCTTATTTATGCCTCGGGCAAGCAGATTAACTATTTTCATTTAGTTATGCATTAGACATGTAGATAGGGACAGAACCAGGATCTAATGATTATTTATTTATTTATTGTTCTTTGGGGTGTGGGGTGGATGGGTTACAAAACTTAAAATACTTTCTTTTTCTTTTTTTGCGAAAATTATGGGTGACCAAAACACTAGCATTTCATGAAATTTCAAATTTAAGTATAACTAATGAACATTTTCAAAAGTTATCTACTCATGCATCCGAGCTGTATCTATGTTTGTGTTGACTAGCAGATTGGTGGTCTCTGATATCGTTGCCTATGAATTTATAATACCAAAAAAAAAATTCAAATGTTCGAGTTTGGACTACTTTGAGCCATATATCCAGTGGACGTTTTTGATGTATTGCACATTTATCACCTCATAGTACAAGAAACGAATCTCCAAGACTTGCCTGTTATATTTTTTTGGCTTTTAATTTTATAAATCATGGTTTGCTAGAGCTAGGGTAGACCTAAACAAATCTGCGTCGAGGCTATGAAAATGTATACTGCATTTGCTAATGTTAGAAAAATTGTCCTTAACAAAGCTGAATGAAAGAAAAGGATTTACTCAGTCGACCTCAAAGATTTTGGATAAATACCTAGTTATTGTTGTTATTATAATGTTATAACTTATAAGTCATGGTTAATGGTGTCGGTACTCTAGTAATGTGACCTGCCCCACAGTCTGCAATAATGGAGTTTTGCTCTAGTGTTTTCTGTACAATGCAGGTTATAGTTGAGTTTTATCTGATTTATTAGGAATCAAGTAATGAGTATATGAACTTTTATGTAAATCAAGAAGGATAACTTTCTTTTTTTGTGGATCGTTACCAGTTTGTCCATAATCTTGCCAGCAATTTTACTTATTGGTTCAGGCTGTTGTTGTTCATAGTGGTTGTTTATGATATATGAGAATTTTGGATTGTTTACTATTTACATGGATCTGGGTATTTGTCATACATGAACTTGTATCCAGAAAATCTTTCATATTTTTCTAAGGTTTGCATATTGTTCATCGTTATTGGTGGATTGTTATTGGATAATTGTCACAAAAAAGCATTTAGCTTAGCATCTTTAATCTATGTTTTCAACAGGCTGTGGCTGGATTCATGAATCAAGTCATGCGGGGTTCAATTTCATTCAATCCCTCACGAATCATACTGACAGCTGGTGCCTCTCCTGCCATTGAGACGCTAAGCTTCTGTCTTGCTGACCCTGGAAATGCATTTCTTGTTCCTTCGCCATACTACCCAGGGTAAATTTTCTTTCAGATCTCAACATACCTTTTCTGCTTATCCCTCAAATAACATATTTTGCATTATATCTCTAAGTATATGATTTATAAATTATAATCCTTTGTAATTCTGCAAACCTGCAGGTTTGACAAAAATATAAAGTGGCGAACTAGTGTAGACTTGATTCCTGTCCCATGCCGTAGCACAGATAACTTCAATATAAGTGTTGCTGCTCTTGAAAGAGCTTACAAACAGGCAAAGAAGCGAGGAATTAAAGTCCGTGCTGTTCTTCTTTCAAACCCCTCCAACCCTGTGGGAAATCTCCTTACTCGTGAAACACTGTATGATCTGCTAGACTTTGTTAGTGAGAAAAACATCCATCTGATTTCTGATGAAATCTTTGCTGGGTCCACCCATGGAAGCAAGGAGTTTGTAAGTATCGCAGAGGTTCTAACTACTGAAGAGGGTATTGACAGGAGCAGGGTCCATATCATATATGGCCTTTCCAAAGATCTTTCCCTCCCAGGCTTTAGAGTCGGAGTGATCTATTCCTTCAATGACAGTGTCTTGTCTGCTGCTACCAAGCTCTCAAGGTTCAGTTCTGTTTCGGTTCCTACACAGCGATTACTTGTCTCCATGCTATCTGATAAGAAGTTCATTTCAAAATTTATTGTGACCAATAGGGAGAGGCTTCAGAGAATGCATGCTTTATTCGTTGAGGGACTGAAAAACTTGGGTATTAAGTGCTGTGATAGCAGTGGGGGATTTTACTGTTGGGCAGATATGAGCAAGTTCCTTCGGTCTTACAGTGAGAAAGGGGAGCTTGAACTATGGGATAAGCTGTTGAACATAGCCAAGGTCAATGTAACACCTGGATCAACTTGCCACTGTATTGAGCCTGGATGGTTTCGTTTTTGTTTCACGACACTCACGGAGAATGATATTCCAATGGTCATGGAAAGGATAAAACAAGTTACTGAAAGCCAGAAGGTTCATCACTAAGTTATTCAGAGGTTTCTTAGGTTGTGTCTGGATACTTGATAAGTTTGTGTACAAATACAGTAGCTCGAGTTTGCTGCTTCTACTGTGGTTGGTTTAGAAATTTTCATCTTCAGAAGCATGTCCCCTCTTGGATTCAAATGACCATACAGTTGAGGATAATGAGGTTTGAATGGGTTCATCGCATTGGAAACTACCAGACTGCTCGGCGTGCATAGATGCAGAATAGTCGTGTTGGCCTTGCAGTTGCAGATTTTAAAGAACACCGTGCAAGCGGTCTGGCTTGATTTATTTACTCCGACGTAATGAGTCGAAGTTTGTAGATTCTTGGAGAGCTCTGGTGGTGTCCTTATTCCTGAATATCTGATGCAAAGAAGCAGGTTTAAGAATTTGTTGGTCTGTAGAAATAGTGAAACTGATGGAATATATAAAATGTATTCGTTTTATTCTCCCTATTATGGAGAATTTTGCTTCAACTTCTCAGGCGATTGCTTGATGCTATTATTGTATTATGAACAGGTTGTTAATGACTCATTGAGCATTGGTAATATATAAGGCTACCAGTATTATTTACTTTGTTGAATCGAAGGTCATGTTCATAGGTTTTCATAAAAAATCATTGAATTATTATTTAGGATACTGAGACATGAGGAATGTTTTCCCATCTTTGTCGTCTCGATCTTCATTTTAGTTGGAAGGGAGGGTTTAGAACTTTAGTGTAGCCAGGCTGCAAAAAGCGTCTGCAATGCCATGCTCTGGCCTAAACCAATAACTAGTACTTTATGAACCATACTTCTTCCCAGCACTTTGAACTCAGGGTGTAACCCGGGCCGGTTCACCCTTGGACCAGCCCGACCCCGCAGCTGGCCCGGCCCACCCAAGCCTGCAGCTAGCCCGGCCCGCCCTAACCCGAGTGCACTGCCGGTCCGGGATGGGTTCACCAAACCGAGCCCAGGCCCGGCCCCTTTTTTTTTTTAGTACAAACGGTAGGTCCGGTCAGCCCGGCCCGGTCAGGCCCGCCCGAGCCCGGACCGGATGGCTGAACCGGTTTTTGCTTCTTTTTTTTTTTTTTTTTTTTTTTTTTTGAATCTTTGGCTCCCATTTACCAAAATACCTCCATTATATGACCGTTTTATGACCGTTTTAGGGGGTATTTTGTCATTTTGACCAAAATGACCAAAAATTCTCTACAACAACCTTATTTGGAGGGGGGGGGGGGGGGGGGGGGGGGGGGGGTCATTTGGCTTCCAAAAAATCCTATAAATTTGTCATGAATCCTATTTTTCAAATACAAACAATTCAATCCGTCTCAAAAAAAAAAATCAAGATCACAAGAAGGTTTCAAGAAAGTTCAAGAAGTTTCGGCGATCTACGACTTCCCGATCAAACAATTTCGACGATTTACGACTTCCTCTTTCTAATTGTTTCTTTTTTTAATTTACATTTACGAAATAGTTTTCTTTCCTCCATCTCTCTCAATTTTTTCGAAAAATTAATTTTCGATTAATTTATTTTCCGGTATCCTCCATCTTTCGATTAAAAGAGGAGGGGAAAATAAAACAAAAAAAATTAAAAAAGAAAGTTAAAAAAAATTAAAAGAAAACTTAAAAAGAATCAAATAACAAAATTAACTTCAAATTTAAGAATATAAAAGAGGAGGAAAAAACATAACAAAAAAAAAATTAAATTAAATAAATTAAATTAAAGGAAAACTTAAAAAGAATAAAATAACAAAATAAACTTAAAATTTAAAAGAATATAAAGTTAAAAAAGTTGTGAAAATTGAAAAAAGGAAAACAAAAAAAGAAATAAAATCGGTCCTGGGCCGGGCTGGGTTTCCTCTCTCCGGCCCGAGCCCACCCCGCCCAAGCCCGCCCGCGAACCGGCCTGGACCGGCCCAGCCCTACCCAAGTCAGGTCACTGGGCCGGGCTGGGTTTCCTCTCCCCAGACCGAGCCGGGCCTGGCCCGGCCCGCTTACACCCCCGTTCCAAAAGGCAGCGGTCTGGTCCGGACCGGCCCGAGTCAGAACTAGACTTTGAACGAAGAATTTGGCTAATTGGCACTTAGTCTTCAGTTGTATCCTAGGTTCCTGTAATATTTTTGTGAATTTCTATGAGTTCCAAATTGATCTCAGATTTAATTTAGGGACAAATTTAAAATTTGAATAAATAAAATTAGAAAAAGAGTACAAGATGATATTTTAGAAGTGTCAAGTGTCCTTATCCTTCCTAAATAGGAGTGTTTTATCACTTTTTTTTTTTTAGGATATCAATTTGATACTTATCAAAGTTAAGGTATTAAGTTGAAATCTTAAATAGTTGAGAGTATCAATTTATAATTTAACCTATAATAAAATAAAATATTAATTTGTTTAATAACTTATTTTAATTATTAAATAGAAATAATTAATATTAACATTCAACAAATTGGGATTTATAATAATTATCCCAACCTAACCTGTCCCGTTTCCTCTTGTCCGAGGTTTACCAAACACTAAAATGGGTTATGTTGCACTAGGTTTACCAAATAACACCAAAAATGTAGACTAGGACTCACGGAGTATGATAAAATTGTTTTCTTTTAACATCAATTGTTTTATTAGGATAAAAAAGGGTTATTTTATTACATACGGGACAGTAGGAGCGAGAGCATTTTATTTATTTATTGGTTTTCAACTTAAACGAAACAGTTAAAATCGAATAAACAGAAAATTTTTAAAAAAATCTAAACTAAAACAAACCATAATTAGTCATAAACGGAACCATTATTATTTATTCAGTTTAACTCAATTTTTTCGGTACCTTGCATTGGACAATTTTATTATTTAATGGATTGAATTCAAAGTTGGACTTGTAGTTAAATTATATCTTAAAAAATAATTTTTATACTTCCAGTTATTGTATTTCAAAGTTTTACATAACAAAAATTACTCAACCTAAGAAGAATGGAGGGCTCGGTATCAGAAGACTAGATTGGGTCAATAAGGCTCTAGTTGGAAAACTGTTCTGGAGATTTATTGAGAACGAGGATCTTCTTTGGGTTCGTATCCTCAAAGGTCGCTATTTACACAATAACTCCATCTGGAGTATTCACAAATCCAGACATGCTTCGTCAATTTGGAACAGTCTTCTGGACATGCGTGAGGTCATGAAGAGCAATATGCTATGGAGAGTAAACAACGGGTGGATTAGAATCTATGAGGATCCATGGGTTCCTGACCTGGTCGGCCACCGCATCCTGGACAGCACCCCTGTTCCAAACGGTCCGAGATGTGTCAGGGATCTTATGGAGCCCCAATTGAGGACGTGGAACAGGGGACTCATCCAAGACATATTCACGCTGGAAGAGGCTTCTGCCATTCTCAGAATAAAACTGCATGGAGGGGCGGGAGAAGACCAACTTATTTGGACGAAATCGATCAATGGGAGCTTTTCCTCGAAATCCCTATATGAAGTGCTGAGAATGAATGAGCCGAATAGCTCCTCAACCCAAGCTGAACAAAGCTTAACAAGGTGGCGGCATTTATGGCGAATCAAAGGTATATCACCCAGGATCCAAGTTTTCTTGTGGCGATTATGTCACAATGCTCTTCCGCTTTTCTCGTCCCTCAGCAAGCGTATCCAGGTTATTAACAAATTTTGTCCTTTCTGTTTAACTTATGAAGAAGACCTTAATCATCTATTTCTTCATTGCGGAATCTCCAAGGCGGTATGGTTTGCTAGTCCAATTGGGCTGCGCATTGATAATCGGTTGGATATTTTGAACCTTTGTGAGGTCTGGATGTCAAATCCCCAGGCTAATGAGGTCATTCGTATGGGAGCAGTGATTTTGTGGGCTATTTGGAAAGCGAGATGTGATTGCGTTTTCAACAAGAAAGTGCCGAAAATCCCAACTATTATCCAGAATGCTAAAGCCATGTATGATGCATACGATACTGGCTACGAAGAAGATAGAGAAACGGCTGTTGGCTTCTTCAAGAACCAGGGATCAATCACATGGAGACCACCACCCAGGGATTTCATAAAAATTAACGTAGATGGAGCAGTTGCCGCTTCGTCCTTAGCAGTTGCAGCAATTGCTAGAGACTTCAAGGGCGAGTTCATTTCAGCTAGAACTTGGGTTTTGTCACCTAACTATGCCGTCGAAGAAGAAAAAAGTCTACTGGCAGAGCTCCATGCAGTTCATTTAGGAGTATTACTAGCAGATGACTTGGGTCACAAGTTTATCGTTCTAGAAGGGGACTCGCTAACTGCCCATAGAATCTGCTCGGGTGAAACCAATCTAATCCCTTGGAGGATGCACGATCTTGTCCTTTCTATCAAGGCTGCTTTAAGTTCTGAAGACAAACACTATGATCATTCATTCACACGTCGTGAGGGGAATAAGGTAGCTCACCTTCTGGCTAGAGATGCTCTTCATAAGGTCTCCGGCTACCAGACGGATACTCCTCCGCCACTCATCTGCCAGCAACTATGCTTAGATGCTGAAACTATTGTTCTTCCAACTGATTGATTTTTTTGATTAATAAAAGTGTTACTTTCCCTCAAAAAAAAAGTTTTACATAAAATTAGAACTATAGTTGTTAAATTATTAAAGTTGTTAAAAAATACATAAAATTATTATTTTTAAAATATACACAAAATATATACATTTTAATCATAAATATGGAAAGTTAGACTAGTGGTTAAATTATAAAAGTTGTTAAAAAATACATAAAATTATAGTTTTAAAAATATACACAAAATATATACATTTTAATCATAAAATATGTATGACTTTAAAGGTATTGACATAACTTTATAGTTTCTATTTGGTTTTTTTTTATTTTGGACCGAAATCTAACTCAAAATCGAAAATGAATAAATTTTTTTAATAATTTGAAATTTTCTTACTGAACTGAAATTATTCAAAACCTAACCCAATCTTTTTTTTAGTTGACTTGGGTATGGTTCTTGGTCCAATATCGGCCTAATTAATCTAATAATGCTCACGCTAATAAGCAGTTAGAGGGACAAAAAGTAAATAAAATAATCCTAATTTTTGGGGTTGGACAACCATTTTCTACTTGGGGTAATCCCAAGGCCCAACATGA
Organism: Iris pallida; assembly: GCA_029216955.1. Lineage (NCBI taxonomy): Eukaryota > Viridiplantae > Streptophyta > Magnoliopsida > Asparagales > Iridaceae > Iris > Iris pallida. The sequence continues at coordinate 9,813,447 of JANAVB010037417.1, forward strand.
TCCCACAAGAGGTCAGAATGCGAGTGACCCTCCAGGATCCCATAATAAAGCTTATGGGATAACCAAAGGCTTTTTATATGGGCACATCAAAATGTTATCAAGGCTAGCCCGGATTGTGGTTAGCCCAAATTTTTTTATTTTTCACAAGGCTAGCCCAAATTTTTTATCATGGCTATCCCAAATTTTTCTCACCCCCAAAATCCATTTTTTTCCATTCATTTGCAAAATCCCTTCTCTCTCTTCCAAAATCCTCACCCCTCTCTTCTTCTTCTTCTTCTTCCTCTTCTCCTCCACCTCTCCTCAATCCCCAACATCTTCCTCTTCTCATCCACAACTCCTAAATTTTCAACATCTTTCACTTCTCCTCCACCATCCTCCTCTTTTGAAAAAATTAATTCAACCACACAAATTCTTTCTCAATTTATTTTCAAAACCCTAGAAATTAATTTAAAAAATTAAAGCATCAATTACATTGTTTATTTCAATTCTTTGTAGCCCATTTGAATGAATTAAACTACATACGGAGTAGGAAATTACCCATTTAAATCAAACCCAAGTATGAACGAACGAGAAAACTTCGCGTCGACAAGGACTGTCCAATTTTCTGGCAGTCCTACAAACTGAATGGACTGCCAGAAGAATGGGCAGTCCAACTCACAACATGTGTAACTTTGGACTGCCCATCCTTCTGGCAGTCCAACATACAGACTGGACTGCTAGATAGTTAGACAGTCCAAAGTTACACATGTTGTGAGTTGGACTGTCCATTCTTCTGGCAGTCCAACATACAGTAAGGACTGCCAGAAAAATGGGCAGTCTTTTGTTTCACATGCTATGACTTAGGACTGTCCAGTTTTCTGAAAGTCCATTTAGTTTATAGGACTGCCAGAAAATTGGGCAGTCCTCGTTTACACTAGTTGAACAACAATATTATGATTTCCACAAATATTAGGGTTTGTGTATTATGAGGAGCCTTTGGGTGCCATCAAAATTGGAAATGAGAAGAAAATTAGGGTTTAATTTTTGGATGTTTTCTTCTCATTTTTTTCTTCTCCGTCGATTGAAAATCGAAATTCGAAATTCGAAATGGGAAGAAAAATAGGGTTTAAACCCCCATTTTTACTCGATTTTATTTGTCTACATTGTTCATCTCTTCATTCTCTACAAGTTTAGTTCTTGAAGTTTTTTATTTTAATGGCTAGATTTGTGTAGATCTAAGTTCCTAAAACTAGGGTTTCATGGGTTTTCATGGCTTTGATCTATCAAACTTGGCTATTTTCGAAAACCAATGGTCCTATGTTGTAGAAAATTTGATTCTATACAATTTTGACCTTTGGAAAGTTAGATTTCGACTTGTTTTGAGGAAGTTGTGGCCAAAATAATATTTGGTCTTCTCCTAGGTTCGTCTGTGCTGGTTCTGGCAGGGATGATGAATAGTTCCCTTCGGCCGCATAAGCAATCACAGTCGCATAAGCAATCGCAGCCGCATAAGCAATTGCAGCCGCATGCGATCGTGCCGCATGGCGCTGGGCAGTTGCGGCCGCATAAAGCCTTCGCAGCCGCATGAGCTCATTGCCGCAGGGCACTGCCCTCCCACAGCCGCATATGCAAGATTTTCATTTGAGCCGCACAGGCTATGGTTCCATTCCCTAGCCGCATAAGATCTACCCTCATTGCCGCATGGACTTCCATTTCTTTCGGCCGCATGAGTTCCTTAGCCGCATGGCTTGACTGGACCGCATATTCCAGTCGCATATGCCCAATTTCCTGAGCCGCATGTGCCCCGTATATTCCAGCCGCATGAGCCCTGGCTGCATGTTCCTTGTATCTTAGTCCTCATTTCTAATCTGACTACCTATGTGATAGCTGGATAACCCTATATGTGTACTAAGGTACAATCTATGTGAGCACCGAGGTGCTATCCTAAGCGATAAGTGTTCCTTCGTGATACCTGCCAGTACTTTCAAGAGTCCAGCTTTTATATAGTAAAGGTCGGTAGCAATGACGTGGTATGTGTTGCGTGTTGCATTACACCAAGAAGGGGAAAAACATACGTACGAATCCTTGAGCCAGTACGGATCCCTTCTTGGAGTACTCGTACGATGTACGACATCTAAGGGAGTCAACATGTAACCACGACATATGAACTCTGAGGATAACCTAGGGATTAATTAGGCAACTAACTTAGTAGATGCATTGGGTGGGAAGAATCCTGAGATCGTGCCATACTAGCCACCCCAGGTCCCGTCCTGACGTGCCGGGTTGGCCGCCACGGATATGGTTTCATTCGCCTATAGCGAATAGCTATATCCGACTCCTACGAGCTATGTGTTAAATGTCGTAGCGCGGTAGCCCTTCGGGGGACTGGTGCATAATCAAAGTGTTATAAGTCTTATGGTTTGGCTAGCCCTGCTGGGTTGACACGATCTGAGGATTCATTTTAATCAGTATAACGGGGATAACTCTGCCAAATATAGAAAGCCGCAGGAATGAATGGCCGCTTGAAAAACGACTTGACTGTGCTTGGGTCTTCCGCTAGTAGCCGAGGGACACGGACTGTCATGGTGCGTGGTCCAACCCATGTCCTTGTTTGGTTGTTGGGTTGGTCTATCGTGCTAGGACAGGCTGTGGACCGAGGTTACGACCGGAAGCTTACTATTATTATTATTTTATGACTGGGTTTTATCTCACTCTTTTGTGCTTCCTTGTGGTACTTGCTATTTCGGGGCTGACCCGGCTGGTTTTGTTTGGCCAGATCGCGTAGCAGAGCCTGAGGATCCAACTTTCTTCCCTGACGTCAATGGTGCATACTAGGAGCATGATTGGCGGGGGACTCGAGTGGGTTTCTTCTCCACCACTCTTGTATCTTTATTTATGTCCTGACGTTTAGCCACCGGCACCTGTTTAGCCGCCTAATCTAGACATTTTATCTTTTGCACAATTGTAATTAAATCAGACTGCAGCTGAATACAATTATGTATCTTTGACTCTCTGGGCTAGCTACCTTATAAAGCTAGAACCCCATGACCATTTTGATGAAGCGTCAGGGATGCCTTACTGCTTTATCTTATATGTTCATTAATTGATGTTTTTTTGCTTTGAATGATTGAGACGTAGATGTTCTGTGTGACCATAGGTGACTTGAATGTAGCATACACCCCCTTGTCTCTTGACAGCCACGATCGCCGTATGGCGTTTGAATACCTCATATGGAGTAGCTGGCCTAGTCCGTCTCCGTATTTTGGTACTGGGACGTGACAAGGTTTTATTGGTGGCCCATGCAGGTCTGACTTTTTAGACTTGTGGGGTGATACTATTATAGGAGTCTCAATCAAAACTTGTTCCCTTTGAATCTCTTGTTTCAATTTCTCTTTCCTCACCTTGATTTATCCCCTGAATTGTATCCTCGAATCTTCCTCGTCCTGATAATTAATATCATGTACTTTTCCATATAGGGGTGCTTCTTTCTCAGTAGCTGGCGAGGCCAACATGGGGGAACAACCAGTGGAGCATGGCTCGACGGGGCAGCAGCCGGAAGGAGTACAATCTCCTGATCATATCCGAGTGGAAATAATATCAGAGCCAGTGGAACCGCAGGTTCTGGAAACTCCTGCACCCCCAGCGATGCCAGCAGCGACGCCCGTACCTAATGCTGCAGCACTCCTGGAGGTCATCCGGGGATTCTTGGCTACTCAGCAGCAACAGGTGGCAGCCCATCAGCAACAGCAGACCCGACAGCAGGAACAAAATGTGCTACTGAATCAGGGGTTGCAATTGGCCCTTAAGAGGAGTGTAAGGAATGATTCAGGAGCATCAGGGAGGTTTTGTCGACTTAACTCGAGATATTTTGACGGCACGGAGGACGCCATCACGGCGGATGCTTGGCTTTAGGACACTGAGGCCATATTGACTGCAGCTAAGGTTCCAGCAGAAGAGAAGGTTGACCAGGTCAGACTGATACTTCAGGATCTCGCCCGCGATTGGTGGGCATCAGAAGAGGTTGGACTGAGGTGTCATATTCCCTGGGATAGCTTTCGTACCAGATTTAAGGCCAAGTACTTTGGCGTGGTAGCACGGTATGAGCTACAGCAGAGGTTTATCAGTCTCAAGCAGGCTGGGAGGACGGTGGATGGATATGCAGCGGAGTTCTGCAGACTGAGTCGGTTTGCACCGACGATGGTAGCTACAGAGCCAGAGAAGGCGATGAGGTTCCAGCAGGGACTTCATTTGGAGATTCTACAGCTAGTAGAAGGGCATGACTATCAGACTTTTAATGCCGTTTTAACGGCAGCCCGGAGGCATGAACTCACCCAACAAAGGTTGGTGTCAAGGAATGGGGGCCAGAAGAGGACACATTCTCAGAGCAGGGGCGGAGGAGCAGTACAGCAAACATCGGCGCCAGCGCCCGGCATCCGTATTCATGAGTCAGGAGCGCCGCAGAGGACGGCAGTATCTGAGATATCAGCACCAGTTCGGCAGCAGCAGCCGAGGAATCAGCAGCAGCGCCAGGAGGCGCCTATCGGATGTACTTACTGTGGTAAGGGAGGGCACACTAGGGATGTGTGTCATTCAGCTAATGGGTTATGTATGAGGTGTGGCAGTCCAGACCACCGGATTGCCAATTATCCTATGATGCAGAGGCCAGGAGGACCAGTTCAGCAGTTTCCGACATTGCCAGCTCCAGGGGCAGCACCGAACAGAGGGCCAGCATTGGCCGTAAGGCCGCTAGCCCAGCGTCTACCCACGCAGGCTCAGATGTACCGCCAGGCACAGAACCAGGAAGACCCGCAGAGGCCGCAGCGACAACATGGTCGAGGAAGGCAGCATGAGGGAGCTCAACAAGGCCAGGGCCAGGCCTTCACATTATCACTGGAGGATGTGCTAGCTTCAGGCGACGTGGTTGCAGGTAATATTTTTGTTACCTCTTTTCCTGCAGTAGCATTGTTTGATTCGGGGGCTACCCACTCTTTTATATCTGCACGATTTACGACACGTATTGGATTAAAATTCGAGGCATTGCCAGAAGAGGATGAATATACTCACTGGTAATGGGCTCGTAGGAGTTAGCAGAGTATGCTTAGCGTGTCCAGTAATAGTATGCGGGCGATTATTGCCCGCATCTTTGATTGAGTTCCCTATGGGCAACTTTGACGTTGTCCTGGGCATGGACTGGTTGAGAGACAGTCATGCGATGATAGATTGTCGGGAAGGTAAGGTAGTATTTAATGTACCTGGCGTAGAGGAGTTTGTCTTTGTTCGATCATTGGAGGATCGACCCAAGGGCATCGTTGCAGAAGCATTGTCAGAGCAGGAGCAGATTCCCAGAATAGTCAGAGAGTTTGTCGATGTATTTCCAGATGAGCTTCCAGGTTTGCCACCAGTCAGAGATGTGGAGTTTTGTATTGAGCTGAATCCTGGGACAGAGCCAAAGGTCGGTAGAGTTTACAGGATGTCGCGGTCAGAGTTGGACAAGTTGTACCAGCATGAAGAAGAATTGAAGGCGAAGCAGTTTATCAGAGACAGTAATTCACCCTGGGCAGCACCGATGATTTTGGTACCTAAGAAGGATGGATCGACGCGGATGTGCATTGATTACCGACAGTTGAATGCAGTAACTGTGAAGAACAAATATCCGTTACCAAGGATTGATGACTTGTTTGATCAATTGAGTAAGGCTTGCATCTTCTCTAAGATTGATCTTCGATCTGGATATTACCAAGTGAGAGTCCGGGAGCAGGACATACCCAAGACAGCCTTTAGATCGCGGTATGGGCATTATGAGTTTCTGGTGATGCCATTTGGACTGACTAATGTCCCAGCAGTATTTATGGATTTGATGAACCGCATCTTTCTGCCCTATTTGGATAAGTTTGTAGTAGTGTTTATAGACGATATCCTTGTCTATTCCAGTAGTGAGGAGGAACATGAGAAATACCTTCGGATAGTTTTGCAGACCTTGAGGGAGCATCAACTTTATGCGAAGTTTAACAAATGTGAGTTCTGGTTGAAACATATTTCGTTCCTGGGACACATTATTTCTGGAGCAGGAGTGTCTGTAGATCCGAAGAAGGTTGAGGCAGTGGAGAATTGGCCAGTTCCGAAGATGGTAGCAGATGTGCGTAGTTTCTTGGGATTGGCAGGTTACTACAGGAGATTCGTGGCAGACTTTGCTAGAATTTTGGCACCCTTGACGCGTTTGACGCGTAAGGACGTAGAGTTTGTTTGGTCGGCAGAGTGTCAGTCATCATTTGAAGAGTTGAAGAAGAGATTAATCTCAGCCCCAATATTGACACTTCCAGTAGGATCGGGAGGGTTTACAGTATATTGTGACGCATCCGGGAAGGGGCTTGGATGTGTGTTGATGCAGCATGATAAGGTGGTAGCATATGCATCTCGACAGCTTCGAGATTATGAGAAGAACTATCCAACTCATGACCTGGAATTAGCAACAGTAGTATTCTCGCTTAAGTTATGGAGGCACTACTTATATGGAGATAGAGTGGAGATTTACACTGATCATAAGAGTTTAAAGTATGTGTTTACCCAGAGGGACCTGAACATGAGACAGAGAAGATGGTTGGAATTACTGAAAGACTTTGATGTAAATCGTCAGTATCACCCAGGCAAAGCGAATGTGGTAGCAGATGCCTTGAGCAGGAGAGGTGGTGCATTCATTCTAACCACGCAGAGGCATATTTTAGAAGATCTTCAGGAAATGGGAATTGAAGTGATCTTGCCGCAAGATACAGGAGTTATGGCCAGTTTGCAGATTCGGTCCACTTTAGTAGAAAGGATCAGAGCAGCTCAGACAGAGGATCCGCGAATCCAGAAGCTTCAATCGGAGTGTGAATCAGGTCTCAGAAAGGAGTTAGTAATCCATGAGGATGGTACACTCCGGTTCGGAAACCGTCTTTGTGTACCAGGTGGAGACCTATGACATAAAGTTATGGCAAAAGCTCATAGTTCCCCTTATTCTATTCACCCCGGAGGCACAAAGAAGTACCAGGATATGAAGCAGCACTTTTGGTGGAATGGTATGAAGAGGGAGATAGAGAGATTCGTATCCCGATGTCTAGTGTGTCAGCAAGTGAAGGCAGAGCAGCAGAGGCCAGCAGGATTGTTACAGCCGCTTCCCATTCCGGAGTAGAAATAGGAGCACATTACGATGGATTTTGTGACAGGTTTACCTAGATCTCCGACCGGCTGAAATGCAGTTTAGGTAATCGTGGATCGGCTCACGAAGGTTGCACATTTCCTTCCTTTCAGAGTAGGACAGTCTACTGAGCAGCTGGCAGAAATGTATATGAAGCAGATTGTGAGGCAGCATGGTATTCCAGTCAGCATAGTATCAGATCGAGACACACGGTTCACCTCTCACTTTTGGCGAAGTTTACACCAAAGCCTGGGCACCAAGTTGAGGTTCAGCACAGCCTATCATCCGTAGACAGACGGACAATCGGAGAGAACCATTCAGACCTTGGAAGATATGCTACGGGCTTGTACCGTAGACTTTGGCAGAACTTGGAAAGATCATCTTCATTTAGTAGAGTTCTCTTACAATAATAGTTATGTAATGTCCCAAATTCGTGATACGTATTTAGTGTATGTATACGTGTTTTGGACCCATATTTTATTTAGTCATGATTAGTTATCTTGGTTTATTTTGCACTGGCTTGGTTTTATTGGCATTGATAGTTTAAATGGTTTTAATGGTTTATTGGTTTATTTTGGATTAGTGAGGCTTGGTTTATTTCATGATTCATTTGGTTTAAATTGCTAGAGAGAGAGTTTATTGGCCTTGACTTGGTTCACTCCTTGGTTGGTTCGGCTTGGCTTGGTTTTTGCCTTGGTTCATTATGGACCAAGGGGTGAACACCCTACCTACCACCACCATCCCCATTTATTAACCCTCCTTCTCCTTTCTCTCTCTTCATTAATCATCTTCTTCTTCCTTATTTACTCCTCACCTACCAGAGGAAGAGAGGGGTCTAGGCAAGTACATCTTGCTTCATGGAGGAACCCGAATTTTATTGTTCTATTCTCTTACTTGCAGCATTCTAACACTCTTTAGTACTTGGCATTTTCTATTTCCATGGCTAGATTCTTGTAGATTCAAGTTTATTTTATTTTTGAAGTTCTTGGGTTTTGATTTATTTAGCATTGTTATTTTTAAGTTTTGATGGTTCCATGTTGTAGAGCATTTCGTTCTACCCTATTTTGACCTATGGAAGTTCGAATTTGGACTTCGGATGAAGGTTTCATGGAGCTCGGAAGCATGGAATTCTTGGCTTTCTTCTTCTCGGAAACTTGGAGAAGAAGAACAGTACTTGACTTGACCGCATGAATATTTCATGCGGCAAGTGTTCTCCCAGCCGCATGGACTTTTCCCACTTAGCCGCATATACGCCCTCGTCTTCCTGGCCGCATGAACTTGTACTCCTTCTCCTGGCTGCATGGGCTTGACTTGGCCGCATGACACTTCATGCGGCAAGTGACTCAGTCGTATGGGACTCTCAGCCGCATAGGATTGGATCCCTTTCCTGGCCGCATGGACTTCTCTCCTAATTGAGCCGCATATGCGCCCTTCATTCCCTAGCCGCATGAACTTGCTCCCTCCCAGCCGCATGAAGCCCACTCTTCCGCTGGCCGCATGAGGCCCAACCCCTTGGAGCCGCATGCGCCCTCGTCCCCCTGGCTGCATGCCCCTCCCTTTTCTGGCCGTATGGGGATTGGTTTCCTGACCACATGCGCCCTTGCACTTCCAGCCGCATGCGCTCTCCTAATTGGGCCGCATGTGTCTTACCCTTTCCTGACCGTATATGCCTGAGCCGCATGACTTCCAATAGCCTTGTGTACTATTATTTATCCTTATTTGCCCATGTTTTGTAACTCCTTCATGGTATATTTTACGTCCATTTTATATCCTTACGCCTTTTGTCATGAACTTGATAATCATGGATTTGTTTAAGATGTTTGGAATGATACCTGAGCATGACACGATAGTGACCCGTAGTGGTACACTCTTGATAAGTAACCTGACATGACCTGATAGTGACCCGCCGTGGCTCACTCCTGACAAGTACACTTGGCATGATAAGCTGGCATGATATATCTTGAATAGCTGTTGCGACGGCTACCTGACATGACCTGACCTGTATAAGTAACCTGGACACCGTGGGCGATTGTGCTTGTACAAATAATCCAGTCATGTCTTGCATCATGTCTAGGAGGGGACTCCTGAGTACCACGGTCAGGAGTACCTACTGAAATGGACTAAGGTTAATTACTAGTATAATTCACTAGACATGAAGAGATGTTCCCCAGTTACAGGCGATCCCGTTATTCTGGCCGTAAATGTTTGGACTTGTAGCCTGCCGACGAGTAGGGCACATTTCCAGCCCACTGTTATGTGGGGCACCCACCATTGTCACTTAAATGATTGAACTCTATTGTCACTCTAATGCATTGTATTCTCTAAATTGTCACTATAATGATTGCCTGGATAACCTGGATAGCTGCAGGGCCTGTGACTACTTGGAGCATCTCATTGCATCTTGCTAGTAACTAGGATTGTGATAACCCTAGTTAGTTAATGTAGAAAGCCGTAGGCAATGATTGGCCGTGATTGCTTGGATGGAGTCTAGTCCAGTATGGTATTGTCTAGAAGTGATTGATTGCAAGATTGTACCAGAATAATTGAATGATTGTCACTCCAGATTGTTACTATAACGATTGTACTCTATTGTCACTCTAGCGTATTACACTCTTCATTGTCACTTTTATCATTGTACTCTCTCCTTTTCACCTTAATGATTGGCACCTTTAGCAATAAATGATCAGAGACTAAGTTCTGTTCAGGCGAAGGATTACAATCTCGGTCCTTGTTTGGTTTAAGGATTGTAACTTGGCTCCCGGAATAGTACCTTCGTCTTCTCTTCGTATATTGTCCAGCTATATTTTATTTAGCATGATTCTCCAATTATCGTATGTCAATGATGCCTCACTTAATTATTTTCTCTGATTAGGATAAGTGCATTGGTAGTGCACAAACCTCAATCTGTGTTACTTATCGTTGTTTTCTTACATATTGAATGATAATGATTTGTTGGTTTTAGTTCTTAAGTGAAGCCTCCTTTCTGGCACTTGCTCTTTCTGGGGTCTGACCCAGCTGGTTTTGTATGGCCAGATACCGGAGCAGCACCAAAGGATCTCCCTGCTTTTCAGCCCGATGGTGGTCACCAGGCGTAACCAGGGCATCGAGTGGGTTTCTTTTGTTCTCCCACTGTAATATTATAAATTATTCTTTTGAGGCGTTTAGCCGACGAGCAAGTGTTAGCTCGATTGTACTTACCTACTATCTGCCTACGGGCTGTAGCATGATTGAAAAGCCCCGGGGGTTGATCATGTATGACTGAACTCTTGCTAGTCCTCACATCTTGTAACGACTAGCTTCATGATCATTCCGAATATATAATGTATGGGATGCCTTACTATTGTGTATTTGGTGGTCTGATATCTTGTAACTACTATTAGTTGGTTGAGATTGAGACAATAGGCTATTTTATGACCTTAAGAGACTGATGGATTGTAGTGAAACCCTCACATATCTAGACAGCCGTGACCGTATAGCGGTGTGGATTCCATTCCGTTATACGTAGCTGGCTATGTTTGCTCCCGCTCTCCAGTATTCTGGTTCTGGGGCGTGACATGTTATCAGACAAGTATACAGATGGTGCCGTTTGAAGCATTATATGGAAGGAAGTGCAGGTCCCCTTTGGCATGGGACGATGTGGGCGAACAAAAATTGTTGGGACCAGAGATGATCACGCAGACCGTGGAAACAGTCAAGTTGATCAGAGAGCGGCTTCGAGTCGCGCAAGACAGACACCGCCACTGGGCAGATCAACATTGAAGACCTCTAGAGTTTGGTGTCGGTGACCAAATATTTCTGCAAATTTTGCCGACTCGGGGTGTCATTAGATTTGGAACTCGAGGAAAGCTTAGTCTGAAATTCGTTGGTCCTTTTGAGATTCCCGATCGGGTAGGCGATGTTGCTTATCGGCTTGCCCTTCCTCCCTCGCTAACTGGCATACATGATGTGTTTCATGTATCTCAGTTACGTGGGTACGTCCCGGATCTGAGTCATGTCCTCGACTATTCGGAGTTAGTCGTTGGTGCCGACCTAACTTACGAGGAACAACCCGTATCTATTTTGGACCGGCGAGAGAAGGTGCTCAAGAACCGGACTATTAGCCTTGTTCGTGTCGCTTGGGGCCATCACTCTCCGGGAGAGTCGACCTGGGAGCGCGAGGACGAGATTAAATCTCGGTATCCGCACTTGTTCGACTCGGAAGGTATGTTTCTCCTCATGCCTTGGTAGATTTTGAAATGTATGATCAATGATTGCTAATGATAGGTTGCTTGCGTAGTTTGAAATTGTACCTTACTTGCCTGGATACCTCTATCTTTATCTTGGCTGAAATTTCGAGGACAAAATTTTTCTAAGGAGGATAGAGATGTCACTCCCCGATCCCGATATACGTAATCTTCATGAATTCTGTAGACGAAATCTATATTTAGCATGTGCATAAATTTTGTCTATTATTTATTAATGATGGCATGTAGCCTTTTTAGCCTTGTCATTAGTGAAAGTGGTTAGGGATTAGGGTTTTCTTAAACCAACCCTATTTAATATCTCTTCCTCATTCTCTCTCTTCATTCACTCCTCCATTTATTTTTCTCAACCACCACTCCATAGGCAAGTACAACTTGCTCAAAAGTGGAGATTAGTACATTTTTCCTTTCTTGATTTTTACTCGATTTTATTTGTCTACATTGTTCATCTCTTCATTCTCTACAAGTTTAGTTCTTGAAGTTTTTGATTTTAATGGCTAGATTTGTGTAGATCTAAGTTCCTAAAACTAGGGTTTCATGGATTTTTATGGCTTTGATCTATCAAACTTGGCTATTTTCGAAAACCAATGGTCCTATACGGTAGAAAATTTGATTCTATACAATTTTGACCTTTGGAAAGTTAGATTTCGACTTGTTTTGAGGAAGTTGTGGCCAAAATAATATTTGGTCTTCTCCTAGGTTCGTCTGTGCTGGTTCTGGCAAGGATGATGAATAGTTCCCTTCGGCCGCATAAGCAATCGCAGCCGCATAAGCAATCGCAGCCGCATAAGCAATTGCAGCCGCATGAGTATTTCCAGCCGCATGCGATCGTGCCGCATGGCGCTGGGCAGTTACGGCCGCATAAAGCCTTCGCAGCAGCATAAAGCCTTCGCAGCCGCATGAGCTCATTGCCGCAGGGCACTGCCCTCCCACAGCCGTATATGCAAGATTTCCATTTGAGCCGCACTGGCTATGGTTCTATTCCCTAGCCGCATAAGATCTACCCTCATTGCCGCATGGACTTCCGTTTCTTTCGGCCGCATGAGTTCCTTAGCCGCATGGCTTGACTGGGCCGCATATTCCAGTCGTATATGCCCAATTTTCTGAGCCGTATGTGCCCCGCATATTCTAGCCGCATGAACCCTGGCTGCATGTTCCTTGTATCTTAGTCCTCATTTCTAATCTGACTACCTATGTGATGGCTGGATAACCCTATATGTGTACTAAGGTACAATCTATGTGAGCACTGAGGTGCTATCCTAAGCGCTAAGTGTTCCTTCATGATACCTGCCAGTACTTTCAAGAGTCCAGCTTTTATATAGTAAAGGTCGGTAGCAATGACGTGGTATGTGTTGCGTGTTGCATTACACCAAGAAGGGGAAAAACATATGTACGAATCCTTGAGCCAGTACGGATCCCTTCTTGGAGTACTCGTACGATGTACGACATCTAAGGGAGTCAACATGTGACCACGACATGTGAACTCTGAGGATAATGTCACGACCCGCACCCGCTTTTCAGACGCGAAAGCGTGAGCAAGCCAGCTACGCATCAAGCGGACTCCAGCCCGACTCGAATACGTAAACGCTGTCACGGCTTGGGTAAGCTGCCAAATCATGGCAAACAAATATATATCTCAATCCACAATAAGAATAATAATCAAGAATGAACAAGTATGGGTCGTGGTCTGCAGCCCACTAGCATATATGTCCGATAAGACTCCAATAAAGTAACAAGAGTCTAAACTAAATCAGAAAACAGGATATCTCATGATAAGGTATGAAAGCACGAGCTGATAATAAATGCAACACGATACCTGAATCCCGCAAGCGTATCATCCCATCCGCCATCCAGTACTAATAGCTAACTCCATGCACTCACTAAACCTGAAGAGATCATCAGGTCCTCAGGGGACATAGTAAGATACATAAAAATATGCCTATCTAGCCGTTTATCATGCAATAAAGAAAATACAGGAAAATAAACGGGAAAGACCAATCAACACGAAACACGACTATACACAACTGGAAGAACCACTACGCCTAAACGAACTGCTGGAGAGGAACAAGAGAACACGATATCACGATGTCAATGGATAACCAATCGAATACTCAAACCCTCATCCCTAGTGTGGACTCGCAGGTTTGGACAACTACTAGCCCTCGCCCCTAATGTGGACTCGCAGGCTAGCATCACCCCCGTCCCTAGTGTGGACTCGCAGGTGTGAACCATATACTACTAACCCTCGTCCCTGGTGTGGACTCGCAGGCTAGCATCACCCTCGTCCCTAGTGTGGACTCGCAGGTGTGAACTATATACTACTAACCCTCATCCCTGGTGTGGACTCGCAGGCTAGCATCACCCTCGTCCCTAGTGTGAACTCGCAGGTGTGGACAGATAACTACTAACCCTCGCCCCTAATGTGGACTCGCAGGTTAGCTTAACTACTAACCCTCGTCCCTGATGTGGACTCGCAGGTTAGCTTCAAGATTTCAAGACAAGGAGGTAAAGCAGTTCCGATATGACTTATTCATCCTATGACACAATACGACTCAGTCCAAGTACAAGTGATGACACGACACGACCCAATCACGATACACGAGAAAACTAATCCAATATGAACTACAAGGTTAACTATGAACAAGGACTATATATACGTATATCCAATATGAACTACAAAGTTAACTATGAACAAGGACTATATATACGTATATCCAATATGAACTACAAAGCTAGTTATAAACAAGGCTATATATATACTATCAGGCATGATATACAAATCACATATGAATAATCAACTAGTAGAACTGTATAATAATATAAATATGCATGTAAATAAACTGTAGAGGGAGGCAAGGTATCTTGCCTGTGGTCCTTGCACAAACCGTAGTCACAAGTCGAGGATGACGGGATGCCGATCTAGGAGCTGTCAACCTATAACACATATCGCACCATGAACCGTGCACGAAAACTATAAATCAATTCTAATGTTCTAGTTCTAAATTCATGGAATAGTGGCTAATTGGGTGACTAATCTAATAATAATTAATTCTGGAATAATTCACTTAAAAACCTAATTTAACCTAATAATAATCTGAATATAATCTAAACATGCAAGTTTGGCCATCAAAAGTCATGTTTCAAATTTTGGAAACCATGGCACGCAAATCGAGGCGTGCCGTTGACTATTTAGTCAAACGCTGTGAACTTTAGATTTTGAAAGTGCACCTTAGTAAATTTCAGCACCACGAGTGCGCTGGAATCAACCGTGCCGCAAAATCACGCTTTGGTCAAAAGATATCGTCGTTATGGCTAATCGTGACCAAAACGGTGATCAACCGATCAATTCTGAGTTCAACAAAATAAATAAAATACTAAATGAATAAAATAATTTCTGGGAAAAATTTATGTCGTAGAGATCTGTGTTAGCTTTTCGAAACTTCAAACGGTTCATGATTTCAATTTCTGGTTCTCCCGAAATCTCGAAAACACCGAAACGTGTCAAGTTTTGGACAACCGACACTCTACGAATTTTCCAGAAATTTAGGAATAATATATATGAAAATAAATTACATATTCAGAAATTTTACCTTAATACGAATCCAACAAAAAAAATGGCGCACGAAAATCACGTCGGAGTTGACGGCAATCGCTTCGGGAAGTCAGAAACCCTAGATGAGTTCTCCCACAAAAAGCTGCTAAAATTTCTAGGTTTAACGAATATAATAATATATATATATGAGAGAGAGTCGGTGGGCTGCTGGGCGCCGACAGGTGGGCCCAGTGCTGACTGTGCAGATGACTGTGTAATTAGTTAATTTAAATACTGAAATCGTTAAAGATAACCTAGGGATTAATTAGGCAACTAACTTAGTAGATGCATTGGGTGGGAAGAATCCCGAGATCGTTCCATACTAGCCACCCCAGGTCCCGTCCTGACGTGCCGGGTTGGCCGCCACGGATATGGTTTCATTCGCCTATAGCGAATAGCTATATCCGACTCCTACGAGCTATGTGTTAAATGTCTTAGTGCGGTAGCCCTTCGGGGGACTGGTGCATAATCAAAGTGTTATAAGTCTTATGGTTTGGCTAGCCCTGCTGGGTTGACACGATCTGAGAATTCCTTTTAATCAGTATAACAGGGATAACTCCGCCAAATATAGAAAGCCGCAGGAATGAATGGCCGCTTGAAAAACGACTTGACTGTGCTTGGGTCTTCCGCTAGTAGCCGAGGGACACGGACTGTCATGGTGCGTGGTCCAACCCATGTCCTTGTTTGGTTGTTGGGTTGGTCTATCGTGCTAGGACAGGCTGTGGACCGAGGTTACGACCGGAAGCTTACTATTATTATTATTTTATGACTGGGTTTTATCTCACTCTTTTGTGCTCCCTTGTGGTACTTGCTATTTCGGGACTGACCCGGCTGGTTTTGTTTGGCCAGATCGCGTAGCAGAGCCTGAGGTTCCAACTTTCTTCCCTGACGTCAATGGTGCATACTAGGAGCATGACTGGCGGGGGACTCGAGTGGGTTTCTTCTCCACCACTCTTGTATCTTTATTTATGTCCTGGCGTTTAGCCACCGGCACCTGTTTAGCCGGCTAATCTAGACATTTTGTCTTTTGCACAATTGTAATTAAATCAGACTGCAGCTGAATACAATTATGTATCTTTGACTCTCTGGGCTAGCTACCTTATAAAGCTAGAACCCCATGACCATTTTGATGAAGCGTCAGGGACGCCTTACTGCTTTATCTTATATGTTCATTAATTGATATTTTCTTGCTTTGAATGATTGAGACGTAGATGTTCTGTGTGACCATAGGTGACTTGAATGTAGCATACACTCCCTTGTCTCTTGACAGCCACGATCGCCGTATGACGTTTGAATACCTCATATGGAGTAGCTGGCCTAGTCCGTCTCCGTATTTTGGTACTGGGGCGTGACACAAAATTAGAAAAGTTGGATTTTATACTAAAGAGTGGGATAGCCATGATAACTTTTTCTAATGTCAAACTTATAGATAAACCAAAAAAAAATGGACCAGCCTTGATAACATTTTGATGTGCCCATATAAAAAGCCTAACCAAAACTAGTCCTGGATAGGACAATCCAATCCCGTGGACTGGCACTCTGCGTGCGAGACTTTGTAGTTGTGTTAAATGTCATTTATGTCCACTGTCCCTATTTTTTATACACATACCCACACACTTTTTCGGCAGATCAATTTCGAGTCCGTCTAGCCAAAAAAGAGCTATACCTTTCCTTGCTGACCACACTGGCTAGATGAATGAGTTCGTAATAGTTGGATTAGGTTTTTTTTAGGGGCACCACAACTTCTACTAGGGGGCAACCCTTACTTAGGGGGCAGCCCAAAAAGTGGAGATTTTACTAGGGGGCAGCCCACATTTTACTAGGGGGCAGCCCAACCCCCAAACTCTCATTTCCTCCCCAAACTCCAATTTCCTCTCTTTCTCCTCCAAAAGAAAAAAAAAGAGCTCTCTCTCCCTCTCCCAAAACCCTAGTCGCTTCTCCTCCACCACTCTAGTCCTAATTCCTCTACCAAATTTCTTTCAAGAACACTCCTACATTCGATGAGATGACACGCAAGTCGAAGAAATTGGATTCTAGGTACGTTCTTCCATAATTTCTTCTATAATTTTCTACATTCTATTTGAAACCCTAGAATAGTTTTAATTATCTAAAAACTTTTGATAATTTAGGTTTAGAATGTCTTTAGGGTTTATGAATTGGGACTTATTTTTTCATGTTAAGTTTTTTTTGCTGTTAACTGTTTTGGAATCCATACCGGGATTTGCGCGAGGGGAGTCGTGCCATCCAATAAGTTTTTTTATTTCATGGCATGATCACATGCTATGATATCACAGAGCCATACATGCCTGATCGTGTACTTCGACAGTTTGGCTTTGTGCAAAGTGTGCCGAAGCGCACACTACAGATGTTGGAACCTCCCCGCGGGACCCAACCATTGAACTACAAACCGGCGTATTTCTACTGGGTGACCGACTTCTACTCCGAGTGGCAAAGGCACCTGCTTGGGAAAGATGAGAGTCAACCGGTCACCCAGATGGCCGACTGCAGCGAGGACTACATGCCGTACTTCCGGCGGGTCGGACATCCTAAGTTGTTGAACCCTACAAACCCGGGTCCCGAGACCGTAGTAGCTGTTGGAAATCTTCCTTCGAAAAACATCTTGTATGTTTCATTGGTGAAGATGGTGAGTTCCGTATTAGTAATTAGTTTAAGATTTTCATGTTTGTAGACTAAATTCAATTATACTTTCATTTACAGTCTAGAAGGTCGAATGAACTGGCCAAGACACTTCGGAGCGCTTGCCAAAGTGACACTAGTGTCTTGGTCGACACTAGTGCCTTGGTCGCCAACGAGCTTGAGCGCATCGACGACGAGGTTGAGTTCCCATTCATGCCTAATGCGGAGTCTCGTTCGAAGGCCCGCCATGATATGTAGTATGATTGTCTGATTGTCTGAAGTTGGCTATTTTGGATGTTGATATTTTTGGGTGTCGAACATGTTGTTGGATACTTGTGTTGAAATATTTTTGGATGTTGATATTTTTGGGTGTCGAACATGTTGTTGGATACTTGTGTTGAAATACTTGTGTTGGTTATGTGTTGGATACTTGTGTTGAAATACTTCTGTTGGATATGTGTTGGATACTTGTGTTAAATATGTGTTGGATATGTGTTGAATACTTGTGTTGGATACTTGTGTTGAATATGTGTCACGTCCCAGAACCAGAATACTGGAGAGCGGGAGACAGACATAGCCAGCTACGTATATGAAATGGAATCCATCTCGCTATACGGTCACGGCTGTCTAGATACATGAGGGTTTATCTACAAGCCAGCAGTCTCTTAAGGTCATGAACAAGCCTATTGTCTCAATCACAAGCAGTAAGTAAAAGTTACAAGATGTATGATCATTAAATATACAATAATAAGGCGTCCCAAATATTACATATTCAGCTGATCATGAAGCTAGTCGTTACAAAATGTGAGGACCAGCAAGAGTTTAGTCATACATGATCAATCCTAGGATCTGTTAATCATGTTACAGCCCGTAGGCAGACAGTAAGTAAAGTGCAATCGAGCTAAACAGGTGCTCGTCGGCTAAACGCCTCAAAAGAATATTTTTACAATAAAGTGGGAGATCAAAAATAAACCCACTCGTTGCCAGGGTTCCGTCTAGTGGCCACCATCTGGCTGGAAGGTCGGTAGATCCTCTGGAGCTGCTCCGAAATCTGGCCACACAAAACCAGCTGGGTCAGACCCCAGAAAGAGCAAGTGCCACAAAGGAAGCTTCACTTAGGAACTAAAACCAGCAATCAGCACAAGAGTATAAATAAAAGTAAGAACTGGAATAAAGTAAGCACTGGAATTAAAGAAAAATACATCAGGATGATATACGATGAGATAACCATGGGACTATTCAGATAACCAGGTTACAACTCGTAAACCAAACAAGGACCGGGGTTGTAACCCTTCATCTGAGCAGAACTTGGACTTCTCACCATTTATCGGTAAAATAAATACAAGCATTCTAGTCAGGCAGTAATCTGGAACAAGATCAGGGCAGACTAGACATGTTAGAATCCATCCAATCATTTTACGGCCAAGCAAGACCTACGGCTTGATACTTTAACTAACTAGGGTTATCACAAGCCTATTTACTAACAAGATGCAGTGAGATTATTCCACAGCCACAAGCCCTGCAGACCATCCAGGTTACCCAGGTCGAAAGTTAGGGTTGAATTCAGGTGGGTACATCGTCCAGGAAACGCATGTACCCTTAAGTAGCTTGAAGGGTGCAACACATGACAGTGTGCTGGAAATGTGCCCTACTCGACGGCAGGCTACAGATCCCAGGCGCGCCCAGGTAACGGGATTGCCTGTAGCTGGGAAATCTCTTCATGACTAATATATTAATCTAGTTATTAACCTTAGTCCAATTCAATAGGTACTCCTGACCGTGGTACTCAGGAGTCCCTGTCCTAGACATGATGCAAGACAGGACTGGATTATTTGTACAAGCACAATCGCCCACGGTGTCCAAGTAATTATACAGGTCATGTCATGTCAGGTAGCCGTCGCAACAGCTGCTCAAGATAGTTCATGTCAGGTTTTCATGTCAAATGTACTAGTCAGGAGTGCGCCACGGCGGGCCACTATCAGGTCATGTCAGGTTACTCATGTCAGGAGTGCACCTCTACGGGTCACAATCGTGTCAAGTTAAGTTATTAATTCCAAGCATGTTACATCAATTCAGGATTATCAAGTTCAGGACAAAAGGCGTAAGGATATAAAATGGACGTAAAACATCTAATAAAGGAGTTACGAAACATGGGCAATTAAGGATAAAATAATAATACACAGGACCATGAAGAGTCATGCGGCTCAGGCATATGCGGCCAGGAAGGAGGGGGGGCGCATGCGGCTCAAATAAGAGGGCTCATGCGGCCAGGGTCACAGGATCCCATGCGGCCAGGACAAGGGGGCGCATGCAGCCAGAGGATACGAGCGCATATGCGGCTCGGAAACAAGATCTTTTATGCGGCCAGCGGGGGAAGGTCCATGCGGCTGGATAGGATCAGGCTCATGCGGCTTAGTAGAAGCCCATGCGGCTCAGGAAATGAAGGATGCATATGCGGTCAGGATTAATCAGGGTCATGCGGCCTGGGCTCAGAAGTCCATACGGCCAGGGTCTGGGGTTCTTCATGCGGTTGGGTCAAGCAAGTCTCATGCGGCCAGCGGGAATGGCGCATGCGGCTGCAGAGTTCAGAACTTATGCGGCTGGAATTTGAGCGAGTTATGCGGCCAGAAGAGTTTGGCCCTCATGTGGCTCAAGTACTTCCAGCCATGCGGCTGAAGAGAACACTTGCCGCATGAATATTCATGCTGTCAAGTCAAGCACTGTTCATCTTCTCCAAAAATCCTGAGAAGGAGAACACCATGGGAGCCAAGTCCTCAAGCTCCATAACTCCATCATCCGGAGCCCAAATCCGAACTTCCTTAGGTCAAAATGGGGTAGAACGAGCTACTCTACAACATGGAACCTTCAAAACTCAGAAATAACAGGATTAAATAGATCAAAACCCCAAAAACCCAAAAATGAAACAAATATACATCTACAAGGATCTAGCCATGGAAAGTGAAAATGCCAAGTTCTAAAGTGCTTTAAAATGTAGTAAAGAAGAGAATGGAGTAATGAAATCAGAGTTCCTCCATGAAGCAAGTTGCACTTGCCTAGACCTCTCTCTTCTCTCTCTGGTAGGTGAAGATAGTAAATGAGGAAGAAGAAGATGATTGAATGAAGAGAGAGAAGGAAGAGGGCTTAATAAATACAAAGGGTGGTGGTAGGTAGGGGGTTTACATTGGTTCATATTGAACCAAAGAAAACCGAGCCAAGCCAAACCAAGCCAAGAAATAACCAAGCCAAGATGCAAGGAATCATGCAATACAGAATAAAATACGTACACGTATTCCAGAAATACGTAATACGAACCACAGGCATTACAACTCTACCCACCTTAAAAGAATTCCGTCCTCGGAATTTAATCAAGAGGCTAGAGGAGCAATGACAAGCTACTTAATCACATGCAAGCTATAACTAGGCAGACAATCAATCATGCAAGCAAGGAATCGAAGGCATGAGGTATAAGAAAGACATTATACCTCATGAGTCAAACAAGTCGGGATATCGCGATCGGATATCATCCTCACGCTCCCACGTTGACTCCCCCAAAGAGTGATGACCCCAAGCAACTCGGACTAACTTGATAGTCTTGTTCTTGAGGATCTTCTCTCTCCGGTCCAATATAGACACGGGCCTCTCCTCATACGAAAGGTTGGTACCAACAACCAATTCCGAATGATCCAGGATGTGGCTCGGGTCCGGGATATACCGTCGTAATTGGGATACATGGAACACGTCATGCACCTCGCTTAGCGACGGCGGAAGAGCGAGATGATAGGATACATCTCCTACTCGCTCCAGAATGTCGAACGGTCCTATATACCTAGGACTAAGCTTGCCCCGTACGCCGAAACGAATGACGCCACGGTTAGGCGAAATCCTCAGGAATACATGATCGCCGACCGAAAACTCGAGAGGGCGCCGATGAGAATCGGTCCAATGACGCTGGCGATCTTGGGCAACTCGAAGATGATCTCTGACCCTTCGGACCACTTCAATGGTCTGAGCAATCATTTCTGGACTAAGCATCTGCCTCTCTCCAACATTATCCCAGGCTAACGGGGATCTGCACTTTCTGCCATACAGTGCCTCGAACGGTGCCATCTGGATACTGGCCTGGAAACTGTTATTGTATGAGAACTCCACCAGATGCAGGTGATCTTCCCACGAACCACCGAAGTCAAGTGTACAGGACCGCAACATGTCTTCAAGAGTCTGGATCGTGCGTTCCGACTGGCCATCTGTCTGCGGGTGATAAGCTGAGCTGAACTGGAGACGAGTCCCCAAACTCTCTTGCAAGCTACGCCAAAAGTGCGATGTAAATCTGGAATCTCGGTCCGAGGTGATACTGACTGGCACTCCGTGCAACCTGACAATCTGCCTGAGGTACATCTTTGCTAACTGAGCCGTCGACTGACCAACTTTGAATGGGAGAAAGTGAGCCACCTTCGTGAGCCGATCAACTATAACCCAGATAGCATCTCTACCAGCTGGGGATCTAGGTAATCCAGTCACAAAATCCATGGTCACATGCTCCCACTTCCATTCTGGAATCGGCAAGGGCTGAAGAAGTCCAGCCGGTCTCTGATGTTCAGCTTTAACTTGTTGGCAAACCAAACACCGAGAGACAAACCGAGCTATCTCCCGCTTCATGCCATTCCACCAGAAGTGCGGACGGATATCTCGGTACATCTTCGTACTGCTAGGATGGATGGAATACTGAGAACTGTGCGCCTCTGACATGATCTCCTGCCTGATATCTCTACTGGGTACACAAAGACGCTTCCCATGTCGAAGTGTACCGTCCTCATGAATGCATAACTCTGGTCTTCGTCCTGCCTCGTACTCTGCTCTGAGTCGCTGAAGCTTGGAATCTGCTGACTGCGCCATCCGGATCCTCTCGACTATAGTGGACTGAACTTGCATGCTGGCCATCAATGCCACACTGGAAGGAAGAACAACTTCTATACCCATCTTCTGAAGATCTGCTAACAGCTCTGGTTGCGCTGTTAGGAAATAAACTCCGGCTCTCCTGCTCAAAGCGTCTGCAACAACATTGGCCTTCCCAGGATGATACTGCAAGTTGACATCATAATCCACAAGAAGCTCCAGCCATCTTCTCTGACGCATGTTAAGATCCTTCTGGGTGAAAACATACTTCAGGCTCTTGTGGTCGGTGAAAATTTCTACCCTATCTCCATACAAATAGTGCCTCCACAACTTAAGTGCAAACACCATGATCACGAAGTTGTCGTGATGCATAAGCTGTTACCTTCCCATGCTGCATCAGAACACATCATAAGCCTCTGCCTGAAGCATCACAATATACTGAGAATCCTCCGGTTCCATCTGGAAGTGTGAGAATAGGAGCTGTTATCAGGCCTCGCTTCAACTGCTCAAAAGAACTCTGACACTCTGCTGTCCAGGCAAACTGTGCATCCTTGCGGGTCAACTGCGTCAATGGCGCTGATATTCGAGCAAAATCTGAAACAAATCGCCGGTAGTAGCCGGCCAATCCAAGGAAACTGCGAACCTCTGCAACTGTGCTGGGCACTGGCCATGACTCAATGGCCACAATCTTCTGGGGATCCACTTCTACTCCTCCTCTGGTGATGATATGACCCAAATACGAAATACGATCGAGCCAAAACTCGCATTTACTGAACTTGGCATATAACTGGTGCTCCCTGAGAATCTGAAGAACTATACGGAGATGCTGCTCATGCTCCGCCTCACTCTTACTGTAGACCAGGATGTCATCCAAGAACACAATCACAAACTGATCCAAGTAAGACATAAAGATGCGATTCATGAGATCCATGAATACTGCCGGCGCATTGGTTGCTCCAAAAGACATAACAAGGAACTCCCAATGCCCATACCTCGATCTAAAAGCTGTCTTCGGGATGTCCTGCTCTCTGACTCTGATCTGGTGATAACCTGAGCGCAAATCAATCTTCGAGAATACTGAAGCCCCTTTAAGTTGATCAAACAAGTCATCTATCCTCGGAAGAGGGTATCTATTCTTGATTGTCACGGAGTTCATGGTACGATAATCAACACATAACCTGGACGTACCATCCTTCTTTTTCACAAGAAGCATCGGGGCTCCCCAAGGCGATCTACTAGCACGAATGAATCCCTTGGCTCGAAGTTCTTTAATCATCTTGTACAATATCTCCAATTCTGACGGCACCATCCTATAGACTCTCTCTGACACTGGGGCTGTTCCGGGAATCAAGTCTATAGTGAACTCGATCTCCCGCTCTGGAGGCATACCTGGTAGCTCTTCTGGGAAAACATCTGGGAACTCATCCACTATTCTGGGCAACTGCACTGCTGCTACTGCCATCCGCAACACTGGAGGAGAAGGCTCAACTGTGCCCCTGGAAAATGAAAACTCTGGCTCGCCTGGAATGCTAAAAACAACCCTGCCAATGTGGCAGTCTATTCTAGCATACTGGTTCCTCAACCAATCCATCCCTAGGACCACATCATAATCGGCCATCGGGAACTCTATCAATCTAGCGGGGAATTCTCTACCGCTAACTACGATCCGACACGAGGAAAACACTCTATCTACTCCCACAAGTTCGTTACCAGTAAGTATATTGAGCCTTACTGATAATGACTCGGGCTCCAATCCTACCTGTGTCACGAATCGTGCAGACATAAAAGAATGCGATGCACCAGAATCAAATAAAGCTGAAGCTGGAAAGGAGTTGACGAGAATAGTACCTGCCACTACCTCACCTGGTGCCAATCCTTCCTCTGCGGTCATCACCATAGCCTGACCGTGCCCTCGGGGTGCTGGTCCCCTCTGCTGAAATCCTTGCTGTCTGTTCTGACTCTGGGCTTGGGCTTGTGCATGCTGCTGGGGGTTCTGCTGCTGGAACATCTGGGACTGAGGCGGCAAGGGCCTCGGCAACGGATACTGCTGCTGCTGCTGGACCGGTGCTGGTCCTCTCACTGAAGAGCTAGAAAGGTTGGATGATGATGAACCACCCCGATTCGGGCAAGATCCAACCCTATGGTCTGCTGCTCCACAAGCCAGACACAATCCCTGTGCCCTGCGGCACTCTGCCACTACATGGCCTGGCTTTCCACAATGAGAATATCCCACTGCGGAAGACTGCTTCTGCTTCTGCTGCTGCTGAGGGTACGTCGGGGTTGAATGCTGAACCGACGTCACTGAGGCCGCTCGCCTCGGAGCTCCAATAGTCAAAGCCCTGGCTGCCGGGACTGGTGCTGAAGACTGATTCATCTGGCCGTGAGATCTCTTCCGACCTCCGGTCCTATCCACAATCCTCTGGGAGGTATACTCATGCCTCCGGGCTGCTCTCAAGACTGCATCAAAAGTCTGATGCTCAAACTGCTCAACTGCTAACAAGATCTCCAGGTGAAGCCCCTGCTGGAATCGCTGGGCTCGATCATACTCGGTTGCCACCAAGGTGGAAGCAAACCGACTGAGTCTGGAAAACTCGGCCGCATATCCGTCGACCGTCCTGCCTCCTTGCTTCAGATTGGTGAACCTGGTCTGCAAATCGTACCGAGCCACGGCATCGAAATACTTGGTCTGGAATCTCTCTCTGAACACTGCCCATGGAATGGGTGCTGCTAATCCAATGGCCTGTGCCGCCCACCAGCTGCGGGCAAGATCCAATAGCTGTAAGCGCACCACTGCCACCTTCTCGTTCTCTGGAGTCCTGGCTGCCTCGAGAATCACTTCTGTGTCCTGAAGCCAAGCATCTGCGGCGATCGCATCTTCACTACCGTCGAAGAATGGAGGGTTCAAGCGCTTGAAGCTGTTGGCCGCGCTGTTACCCTGATGACCTCCTCTGGTCAAAGCATCCGCCACTGCCTGTTGTAAGGCATCTCCACGACGATCTTGAGAAGCTATCAAGGTCCTGATGAGTCCTACCAAAGTGCCATCATCAGGCTCTGCAGGCTGAACGGGCTGAACTGGAGGCTCTCTTTCAGTAGGCTCGACTCTGGAGGCTACTCCAGAATGCTGGACTTGATCTCCGGGTTGTTGCTGGTCCGCGGGAGGTGCTCCGCCTTGCTGATCGGCCGGGTCAGGTATTATGCCGCTGAAGAAGACGACATAGGAAACAATAAGGAAGGACCAGGACAGACCAACGATGCAAGCAGGTGATCAGGACAAGAATCCAGGGATTCAGAAGATACGAGCAGAGATCAAGGACGAATACTGATTGAGACATCTATTCGATAAACCCTCACATATCTTGATTTACAAGACCTGCATGGGCCACCACTTAAACCGTGTCACGCCCCAGAACCAGAATACTGGAGAGCGGGGGACAGACATAGCCAGCTACGTATATGAAATGGAATCCATCTCGCTATACGGTCACGGCTGTCTAGATACATGAGGGTTTATCTACAAGCCAGCAGTCTCTTAAGGTCATGAACAAGCCTATTGTCTCAATCACAAGCAGTAAGTAAAAGTTACAAGATGTATGATCATTAAATATACAATAATAAGGCGTCCCAAATATTACATATTCAGCTGATCATGAAGCTAGTCGTTACAAAATGTGAGGACCAGCAAGAGTTTAGTCATACATGATCAACCCTAGGATCTGTTAATCATGTTACAGCCCGTAGGCAGACAGTAAGTAAAGTGCAATCGAGCTAAACAGGTGCTCGTCGGCTAAACGCCTCAAAAGAATATTTTTACAATAAAGTGGGAGATCAAAAATAAACCCACTCGTTGCCAGGGTTCCGTCTAGTGGCCACCATCTGGCTGGAAGGTCGGTAGATCCTCTGGAGCTGCTCCGAAATCTGGCCACACAAAACCAGCTGGGTCAGACCCCAGAAAGAGCAAGTGCCACAAAGGAAGCTTCACTTAGGAACTAAAACCAGCAATCAGCACAAGAGTATAAATAAAAGTAAGAACTGGAATAAAGTAAGCACTGGAATTAAAGAAAAATACATCAGGATGATATACGATGAGATAACCATGGGACTATTCAGATAACCAGGTTACAACCCGTAAACCAAACAAGGACCGGGGTTGTAACCCTTCGTCTGAGCAGAACTTGGACTTCTCACCATTTATCGGTAAAATAAATACAAGCATTCTAGTCAGGCAGTAATCTGGAACAAGATCAGGGCAGACTAGACATGTTAGAATCCATCCAATCATTTCACGGCCAAGCAAGACCTACGGCTTGATACTTTAACTAACTAGGGTTATCACAAGCCTATTTACTAACAAGATGCAGTGAGATTATTCCACAGCCACAAGCCCTGCAGACCATCCAGGTTACCCAGGTCGAAAGTTAGGGTTGAATTCAGGTGGGTACATCGTCCAGGAAACGCATGTACCCTTAAGTAGCTTGAAGGGTGCAACACATGACAATGTGCTGGAAATGTGCCCTACTCGACGGCAGGCTACAGATCCCAGGCGCGCCCAGGTAACGGGATTGCCTGTAGCTGGGAAATCTCTTCATGACTAATATATTAATCTAGTTATTAACCTTAGTCCAATTCAATAGGTACTCCTGACCGTGGTACTCAGGAGTCCCTGTCCTAGACATGATGCAAGACAGGACTGGATTATTTGTACAAGCAAAATCGCCCACGGTGTCCAAGTAATTATACAGGTCATGTCATGTCAGGTAGCCGTCGCAACAGCTGCTCAAGATAGTTCATGTCAAGTTTTCATGTCAAATGTACTAGTCAGGAGTGCGCCACGGCGGGCCACTATCAGGTCATGTCAGGTTACTCATGTCAGGAGTGCACCTCTACGGGTCACAATCGTGTCAAGTTAAGTTATTAATTCCAAGCATGTTACATCAATTCAGGATTATCAAGTTCAGGACAAAAGGCGTAAGGATATAAAATGGACGTAAAACATCTAATAAAGGAGTTACGAAACATGGGCAATTAAGGATAAAATAATAATACACAGGACCATGAAGAGTCATACGGCTCAGGCATATGCGGCCAGGAAGGAGGGGGGGCGCATGCGGCTCAAATAAGAGGGCTCATGCGGCCAGGGTCACAGGATCCCATGCGGCCAGGACAAGGGGGCGCATGCGGCCAGAGGATACGAGCGCATATGCGGCTCGGAAACAAGATCTTTTATGCGGCCAGCGGGGGAAGGTCCATGCGGCTGGATAGGATCAGGCTCATGCGGCTTAGTAGAAGCCCATGCGGCTCAGGAAATGAAGGATGCATATGCGGTCAGGATTAATCAGGGTCATGCGGCCTGGGCTCAGAAGTCCATGCGGCCAGGGTCTGGGGTTCTTCATGCGGTTGGGTCAAGCAAGTCTCATGCGGCCAGCGGGAATGGCGCATGCGGCTGCAGAGTTCAGAACTTATGCGGCTGGAATTTGAGCGAGTTATGCGGCCAGAAGAGTTTGGCCCTCATGCGGCTCAAGTACTTCCAGCCATGCGGCTGAAGAGAACACTTGCCGCATGAATATTCATGCGGTCAAGTCAAGCACTGTTCATCTTCTCCAAAAATCCTGAGAAGGAGAACACCATGGGAGCCAAGTCCTCAAGCTCCATAACTCCATCATCCGGAGCCCAAATCCGAACTTTCTTAGGTCAAAATGGGGTAGAACGAGCTACTCTACAACATGGAACCTTCAAAACTCAGAAATAACAGGATTAAATAGATCAAAACCCCAAAAACCCGAAAATGAAACAAATATACATCTACAAGGATCTAGCCATGGAAAGTGAAAATGCCAAGTTCTAAAGTGCTTTAAAATGTAGTAAAGAAGAGAATGGAGTAATGAAATCAGAGTTCCTCCATGAAG
This sequence comes from Iris pallida, assembly GCA_029216955.1. Taxonomy (NCBI): domain Eukaryota; kingdom Viridiplantae; phylum Streptophyta; class Magnoliopsida; order Asparagales; family Iridaceae; genus Iris; species Iris pallida. The sequence continues at coordinate 9,841,866 of JANAVB010037417.1, forward strand.
CAAGTTGCACTTGCCTAGACCTCTCTCTTCTCTCTCTGGTAGGTGAAGATAGTAAATGAGGAAGAAGAAGATGATTGAATGAAGAGAGAGAAGGAAGAGGGCTTAATAAATACAAAGGGTGGGGGTAGGTAGGGGGTTTACATTGGTTCATATTGAACCAAAGAAAACCGAGCCAAGCCAAACCAAGCCAAGAAATAACCAAGCCAAGATGCAAGGAATCATGCAATACAGAATAAAATACGTACACGTATTCCAGAAATACGTAATACGAACCACAGGCATTACAATATGTGTTGGATACTTGTGTTGGACTTGTGTTGGATATGTGTTGGATACTTGTGTTGGATATGTATTGGATACTTGTGTTGAAATGTTCTGTGATCAAGTCACAGAACAATTCATCTAAGACTACCACACCCAGGGCAGTCCTTCACATGTGTTGGACTGCCCTGGGTGTGGCAGTCCTATTTGTAAGTCATTGAATTAATATTTGTTTACGATTCTAAAATTTCGGCAAAAGTGCTAAAACGGAGGTCCAAACATCATTTTTTTTGCGATTCTAAAATTTCGGAAGGCCGTCTAACGATGAAACTGTTAATCTTAGGCTCCTCGAAAATACGCTCATTTTGCGACAAATCGGACCTCGTTTCGACCTCCCAGTCAAAAGTTATGGCCCTCCAAAGTTTCAACTGACCATAAAATGTAGGAGAATGACCATTCTCCGTGTAAATTAACACGAAGAATGCCATTCTCCGTGTTTCTAACACAGAGAATGTCCATTCTCCGTGTAATTTAGCACGGAGAATGGTCATTCCAGCGTTAAAACGAAGGAGAATGACCATTCTCCGTCTTAATTTACACGAAGAATGGCCATTCTCCGTGTAATTTAGCACGGAGAATGGTCATTCTCCGTGTAATTTTCACGGAGAATGGCCATTCTCCATATAAATTAAGACGGAGAATGGTCATTCTCCGTGTTAGAAACACGGAGAATGCCATTCTCCTTGTTAATTTACACGGAGAATGGTCATTCTCCTGCGTTTTAACACTGGAATGACCATTCTCCGTGCTAAATTACACGGAGAATGACCATTCTCCGTGCTAAAACACAGGAGAATGGTCATTTATATAACAACAAGTTTTAATTAGGACTGCCAGCACCCTGGCAGTCCTCCTCTTGTGTAGGACTGCCAGGGGTGTGACAGTCCTAATTGAAACTCTCTGTGATAGAGAGTTTCAAAACTCTCATCACAGAGACTTACAAATAGGACTGCCACCCTCCTGGTAGTCCTACATTAAATTAGGGTTGTCAGGGTGCTGGCAGTCCTAATTGATACTTGCTGTAACAGCAAGTTTCAATTAGGACTGCCAGCACCCTGGCAGTCCTAATTTAATGTAGGACTGCCACGGGGGTGACAGTCCTGATACTGGATCGGATAGTCATTCTCTGTGAAAATTACACGGAGAATGACCATTCTCCGTGCTAAATTACACGGAGAATGGCCATTCTCCGTGCTAAAACACAGGAGAATGGCCATTTATATAACAACAAGTTTCAATTAGGACTGCCAGCACCCTGGCAGTCCTAATTCAATGTAGGACTGCCAGGGGGTGGCAGTCCTGATACTGGATCTGATACTTTAACAAATTGGTATATTTTGCCACACATACTTGCACACAGGTAAACACATATAACATAGATAACACACATGTAAACACATAAATAGCACACAGGTAGACATATAACACAGATAGCACACAGGTAAACACGTATAACATGCTGAACTTCATATTTTACTGTATACAAAATTTACTCCATATAGATTAGTGGACTTCATATTTCACTATATACAAAAGTGGTCCTCCATATACAAAATGTCAAACTGTAAATATATATATGCTTAGTCGATTTCGACGTCGTAGTGGTCAGCAGGTAAGTCTCTTGGCTCCTCAAACTTCAACAACTTCTTACAATGGTTGATCTGATAAACGAAAAGTGTGGTCCAAGCGATGGCTTCGACCGGTGCTCTTTGTACCAAACTGTTGAAGGTGGAGGAATCGGAGAATGAGCGATCATCGGTTGCAATTGGAGCATGTACCGCAACATCGGAAGATCGCAACTCCTACAATAGAAGTTAAAAGTCAAAATTAAACAACTACATAAAGCCAAAATGTAAGCATATGAAATTAAAAAGGACTGCCAGAGATTTGGCAGTCCCTCACATATATAGGACTGTCACATATGTGGCAGTCCCTCACATATATAGGACTGCCACATCCCTGGCAGTCCTAATCCATGAGAGGGACTGCCAGAGAAGTGGCAGTCCTCTGTGTCAAAGTCCGATTGTTCATCCGAAATAAAGTTAAAGTGTAGTTACCACGAGGCCTTCCAATGCATCAAAGTGTTCTTCGGACGTTGTGGGAGGAGAGTATCCAGCATTTGATGGGCCGGGTTGTTCCATTTTCTATTTCTTTCTACATTAAACACAAAATTCAACTTTTATATGTAAAATTTAGGTTAAAACATTACACAAAAATAAATTCGACGACTTACAAAAATGGGAGAAGTGATTGACACTATTACTAGATATTTCACCAAAAATCTTTAACAAATTTAGGTGGGGGGACAATTTCACCTAGGTTAGGTTAATTCTATGTTTCTATAAGGAGGAGAAAAAAAAGTGGAGGAAGAGAAGTAATAGAGGAAGAAAGAGAGAAAAAATAAAACATGTTTGGCTTTTATAGTCAATTTTGGACTGCCCCCTAGTAACAAAAACCTATGACAAACTTGTAATTTTTTCAAAAAAATTTGGGCTGCCCCCCCCCCCAGTAGAAGTGGTGGTGCCCCTAAAAAAAAACCTTGGATTATTAAGTTGCAAATTAGCCGAAAATCTTTAGTGAACTTCTACCACCTTCTTCTTCTTCGTTCTTCACTTCCCAATGGTTGGTCTCTCGTCCCTTTCCTCTCAGCCTATTTACTCTCAAGCCCTTCCTCATCTACAAACAAACCCTAACAGTAAATTTCCCGATTGTTTTTATTTCTTTTTGCAGTCGGTGACGCTCCACACGAACCTCGGCGACATCAAGTGCGAGATCGCATGCGACGAGGTCCCCAAAACATCAGAGGTCTTCCTCTTTGAATTCTTCTGTGGTGAAATTGCTATGTTTGTTTGTTTTTCTTTTCATCTAATGGTTTGGATCGGTTTAGTTCGTTGGGAACGCTGTGTGACCCAAACCGGAGTTAGTCCATAAGGTGCGACATTGAATTGGGCCCATATTGGTTAAAAAAGAATTATCATATAAGGCTGAACCAATTCCAATTATCTACACCTCATGATTCCATCTCCTACCCGATTTAGGACTAAATTACCAACATCATTGTCACCCTCTTTTGAGCGCTCAACCAAAAACGAGATACAATCCAACAATAACCATGTTTAGGAAACTCCATATCGCATAGTTGAAGCTCCATTATATGCGCAAGTTATGCTTCTTGTCGAACCGACACAACCTCCATTAGCGCTGAGCTTCTCGCCTAGGCACGCTTTTAATAACCATGCCCTAGTCTAGAAATAAGAGTCGCAATGAAGATACAATATGATGACAATTTGTTTGGGAATTGCATCCGTCGCCAAAAAATGGATTGATGAGGTTTAAGGAGCATTTAGTTTCGTGTACAAAAATAGACAAGATATCGTCTTTGTACAAATTGGACCCTGGTTAGGAGCATCGTCTTTGTGGATAATTTGGTTACAGTCACTTGCTAGGTTGAGTTACGTTAATATGTTTGATGATACTCTCATGTACTAGCAAATCATCAGTCATTCCAAACTTGGAAGTATGACTTGCTAATAGTTAGCTTCGTCCTATTTGGTACATAGAAAGTCCAACTTTTGCCAGTAATAACAGCTGGTGATTCACACCTCCACTTATCATTTACACTCTACTCGGCTATAAGGTTCACGATATAGGAATTTGTACCTGAGATTCATGCTAATACAACTAGATTTTTTTTTTTTATCTCTGTGGCTATGATAACGCTAATGTTATGCTAGTCTTATGATGCATGAGCCTATTTTGTAGGTTCTCCCATACACAACATGAGGGAATAATACAGTATTAAGCTTCACGCTCCAGTCTGATACACAATCACATATGAGAATTTTCCTATTCAGCTACTATCTGATTTAGAGCCAGAATAACAAAATGGAAGAGCACTATTGGCTGTAGTCCTAGAAAACATGTAATGCAACATGATCTACTTTCAAGCGCACAAAGATTCACACCCCATTCTGTAATAAAGGTCCTCAATTTTGTAGGAATAAATAAATAGTTTGGTTGGTGGTCCTTCCATAGGTTATTGCATATCTCTTCCATGTTCTGAATGTTTCCTTCCCCAACTACTTGCTCTTACAGGCATTCTCTTTCTTGTCGCCCTCATCGTGCTCTCTGTCTTAGTGGGCATCTTCATAATCCAAATGGTTGGACTGTTTGAGGGAGGACATATGGTAACCAAGTGTTTGATCAATTAGACTAATTTTCAGTGCTACACAGAACTTGGTTGGATCCGCTCAATCATTTTTAATTCTTCGCCTAACCTCCGGGTGGATTATTTGACTTTATGTTCTCCAAATCTTGTTTTGGTGTGAGTTAGAGTTAACTACGTAGCTTTTACTAGTCTTTTCTTTACGCTCTACCTGCTTAACATTTATTTGTGGTTAACTTGAATATCTTAATTGCATGTTATGTCACTTCAGTTTATTCATCCCCTTTGTAGCTTGCAATAGTGATTTTCAGTTAGGACGGTAAATATGCATGTTGGCAGTCATGGGAAGTTTTAGAGTTCTGCAATATTGATTAACCAGTGATTAGTCAAATAAGCTGATCAAGTGGATGGCTGCCTAAGAATAATTTGTCATATCCAATATGTGTCTGACTCGGATACGACTCGGGCACATTTTGGAGTGTCCGTGCTTCCGAGGTGGATAACAATCTCTCTTTTAACTGACATTGACAGCCTATGTGCTTGATGCACCTGAAACCTCAGGTTGAGGACAGGGTGGACCCATTATAGGCAGAGGGGGAGTGGTTGCTCCCCCAGATTTTTCGGTTTCCTTCTATTAGTCTAGTCTTTGTATATATACTTCCCCAGAATACAACTACCAAATTGTGTCCTAGTTGGTAAGGTAATGAGCTTATGACCAAGAGGTCTTAAGATCAATCCACTGTCTTCACATTATATGATGGGTTATTTTAAGTTATTGTGTTTCTGCTCCCTTAAAATTTTCTCTTGTCATCGCCCCCCAGTTTCTGCATCCGCCACTTGGGGATCAATATTCTTATGAAGTTTTGAACTATGTTGTTGACATGATTGTTGGTGCAAGTTTAGGAGCATAGGAAGTAGATGCCCCTCAGAGGGCTCTTTGAATGGTTTAAACTAGTTTGAGACACTGTGGCTTCATAGAGGTGCATGCTGAAGTGGCTAACAAGGATGTCTGGCCTTCTTCACACAATTTTAAATTGTTAATTATAGGGTTTCAATCATCATCCTTAACTTAATAGTATGTCTGACTCTGGATAACACACTAACGAATTAGCCACATTAGAAATTTACTAACATAGATGAGCTAATTAACTGACTTTTGGGCCCTTCCAAGAAGCCAAAAGTTCAGGTCAATCTGGCCTCTGGTGCTACCGCATGAACCGCTAGTACTGATCAAATTCCTTAAAATTCTTGGCAATAGCTATTATTAGTTCCTCTAGTTAAATTTTCCCAGGGTGGATGACTATTCATAGGAATCCACATAGTTTTATTATTACTTTTTTAGGAGAGATTTGCTGCTTAGTGTGCTTAGGCTTGGATCTGCCAGTCACTAATAGTAAATTTGGAATACAAACAGAGTCGGCATCTGCAGTAACCACTTTGTCCTTTAGAGTATTGGGTTAGTATTAGACATTATCAAGTCAATGAGTTGATGAAACTGTCTTCAGTTATACAATGAAAGCAGGAAGGGTGTGGTTGATGTTGGCAATATAGAACTAAGAGACTTGGCTTGTGGTGATGATTGGGAGCTCTAGGCGATCACTATAGATAAACCAATGCATCAGATGTGTATGGTATAATCTAGAACTTCTCATAATGTACATAAACGGTAAGAAGCATTGTTCATACACATATAGGGCACGGTACATGTGATACATTGTGTGTATACCCTACTAAACTAAAGTGAATGTCAGGTAACAGGTTTTATCTTGCTTTTTCTCTTCCCCGTTACAACCCTTCAATATATGCTCTCAGTTGCCAGTGCTTGCACTTGCTGAAAATCTACCCAGCCATTAACTTTTTCTAGAGAGAAGTATATAACCTAATTTATCATATGTATAGCTACATTTTTTATGACTTAATGAACTCGATTAGGTACCAGTAAATCATTATTGTCTGTTTGTACCTTGTTTACACTTCATTATGTGGTGTTCTTTCCTCGTTTCCATGCCAACAATGGATTCTAGGAACAATCAAGATGAATCATTTTGGCCCCCATAAATTTTGTAGATTCATTTTCTTTTACTGGCAAATGGACAGTAAGAAAACTGTATTCTTAGGTACATAATGTCAGAATTTCAGAGCTGGGTGAGTAACTACCTAATGTTTGGTTGAACCTAATTGAAACAAGGCATTCAGCGAACTATATAAATCAGGTTGGACACTGGTAGACTATTGTAACAAATGAATCAAAGATCTGGTATATGATGTCAGTTCAACCATCTCTTGTTGCTTAGTTCATGAATTCAGTGACAATCAATCATTAAGATTTACCATTTCATGTCTACTATTGTCATGTCCTGGCCCACAGACCCACCCGTACATGACCTGTGCATCCACATGTGCCCAGGACTTGGCCCAACTTCCTAAAATGGTTAGCCTGGATGTATACATGTGGATGTGTACATGAGACCCAAACACTCGAGTATAAACCAGTCAAACTCCCGCCTTATGTCCGATGTGGGACTAAATATCGCGGTCTCTTAACTATTATCCTTAATCTTTTATAAGAATGATATATTGGGAATGATCAAAAAGATATCATCCTGTGTTTCTTTGTGTACATTTTACTAACAAATATTTGCCATATAAAATCATTGACCTCACGAATTCTCTGTATTTGAAATATTTGCAAATACTTACTTTGTATTCTATTTAGTGCAGAACTTCTTGGCACTCTGTGCTAGTGGTTATTATGATGGAACTATATTTCATCGAAACATCAAGGGTTTCATGATCCAAGGTGGAGATCCAACAGGCACTGGGAAAGGAGGAACCAGCATATGGGGGAAAAAGTTCAATGATGAAATTCGCGAGTCACTTAAGGTATCATGTAGCACCATGTTCTATGCTTAGCTTCTTAAGGGGTTATGGAAAAGAAACAGGAATAGATGGGAGAGCAACTAACAGAGACACTTATTTCAATCATTTATATAGACTTTAAAAAAGGATGGATAGCAGACCAGTGATATGATATAAAATGAGAAGTTGATCACTTCTTCACTCTTATACATCTCATCTACAAAGAAATGAAGGATTGCCTTTGATTCAAACACTGTTTTTGGAAGTATGCACTGGTTTGAAACCCAGTAAAAGCAATTAGGGCATCCTATAATAAGTCAATTTTCACCTCGACTATTTGGCCTTCCGTGTTTACTGGTATCTAGCTTTTTTCCTATGTGTAACCTTTGCCTCCGTTCTACTAACCCTCCTTTGTTTTGCCTACTAGATGAATCAAGTGCTGCTTGTGATGATTTTTAGTAGTTTCTTTATTGGAGGGTACTGATAGAATTGCCTTGGCGGAATGTAGCACAATGCAAGAGGGATACTTGCCATGGCGAATAGTGGGCCGAACACAAACGGAAGCCAGTTCTTCATTACTTATGCGAAGCAACCACATCTCAACGGCCTGTACACAGTGTTTGGGAAAGTAATCCATGGGTTTGAAGTCCTCGACCTAATGGAGAAGGTAAGCACTCTACAAAGCCAGACTAAATGATTTTGTGGGAGTAATTACATTGCACTACCAAGTGAATCTTTTCAAACATTTTTGGTTCCTTCTATTCAGACACAAACAGGGCCTGGGGACCGACCTCTTGCAGAGATTAGGCTGAATCGTGTGACCATACATGCAAATCCTCTTGCCGGATAAATCTGCAGTCGCAAACAAATGAGCAACATTTTCTTAACCTGTAACCAGGGTGGCATACCAGTACAACAGAAGCTTCAATGTGAAACTCCAAAAGATTTGGGATCGAAGAATGATTTGGTTCTGAACTTGTTTTATTATTGTCACATTGACCGGAGTAGATACCGTGCTCTCTACTAATCAACTAGCCGTATCTGACCTGCATAAAACTATAATCAGTGATTCTTATTTCGTTAGGACATACTAAGAAATGGTATGATCATGGTGATTGTTTGCTTCAGCAAGATATTAGATGGCTTAGGGATGTGTGATTTGTGTCCTGTGTCTTGTTTACTATTTAGTAGCTGCAGCCATTTAGCTATCTTTGATGTGATTGTGATATTGGGCTCAGAAGGAAGATTTGGGTTTTTGTTGCAAGTAAGCTGAATTTAGTTCCAGAATGAATGTTGTGAATGTGCAAAATTACTGCTCCACAATAGATCCCAATGAAGTCTTCAGAATCGGATCTCAACTAGTTTAGCCTATGTTGTGATACAGTGGACCTGTAGTCGATGTTGTGAATGGGAGTAACATAGTCCTGGGTGGAGTAGATATTGTTAGTTGAGTACGTCAACTAGTGACCCTCTCCTAAACTAAACTCGACTCATTAATGATATCCGCAAGGCATAATAAGCTTTTGATAAGTACCGAACTCGAGTGGCCCTTGTGATTAGTGAAACCTACCTATGTGTGTGTGTGTGTTGGGTCGGGTGATCTGAAACCTATCTTAGCACAGGTCCGGTACTGAGCCGGCCCATGATCCGAAACCATCTTACCAATGGTATATGTGTGTGTGTGTTTTTTTAGGTCCAAGTTCGAGCCCAATGATGGTCTCATGGGGGCAAACCCCTTCTATTTCCAAACCGAGACTCTATCATGTGACACTCATGTGATCCCTTTAATTATCTAATGTGAGCCCAATGATGGTCTCATGGGGGCAAACCCCTACTCCTAAATATTTTTATAGTAATTATCTAATTATTTATGTTAGACTTAATAAATATTTTTAATAAGTAAAAGTATACAAGAATATTTTTGGAAAAAAAAAAAAATCACAACGAGACTTCAACTTTTCTTATTAAGAAGAGCAAATAATATATATATATATATATATATATATATATATATATATATATATATATATATATATATATATATATATTTGTGTGTGTGTGTGTGTGTGCGTGCGCGTGCATGTGCATGTGCATTGCACGTATTTTATGCTACTTAAGAAGAGCAAATAATAGTCTTTTAGATTTTTACTACTTGAACATAACAAAGCTATTTAATTTTGTATTACTTAAAAAGAGCAAACAACAACTCTCTCTCTCTCTCTTTTTATACGTAATTAAATAACTACCAAAGTTAAAGTTAATGAACAAGTTTACTTAGTAAATATAAATAAAGTTATTTTTTGAACAAACAAAACAAATATGTTGTCCCCAAATTTTATGTTCCAATCATATCCCCCCTCTCCTAGTAAAATGTTGATTCCATCGATTTATCCGTACTCATCTGACTCTTGTGGTCAGTGAAGAGAGGTATAACCTCATTGGCTATGTAGACAGTCTCAGAATTGAACCGCGGAAAAGATGTGGGTGTGTAAAAATTGGGGACAGTGGGCCGAAATGGCTTGTATCGTAGTGTGCACAAAGTCTTGTGCGTTGCGCCGAACATCATCAAAAATAATTGGGATATGGTTGGGACATCCGATTTGGAAAAAAATAGATCTGCCCCAAATTTGTCACCCCCCCCCCCCCCCCCCCCCCCCCCCCCCTCCCCACACACACAATATCTTCCCCTTGTAAAATGTGGTTTCCATAAAAAAAACATCAAAAATAGCTAGGACCCTTACGAGAGAGAACATGGTTGGAAAATCAGATTTGGGGACAACAGATCTGTCTTGTCTGAATTTTTTTACCGTCAAGCAAGTACATTTTTTTAAATTATATTAGTAGTATCTATTCTACTATATAATAGAAAAATTTGGTGGTGAAACTTTTGAATTCCTAAAATACCCTTGAGTATTTTATAAACAAGATATTATCATGTCAACTTGCATGTCATTTATGTTTAAAAGTCAAAGCAATAAAGTTTGCATACTACGAAATCTCCCCTTTCTATACAACTCTTTATGTTCTAATGGTAATAAAATTTTCTATTATTACTAGGGGTGAGCAAATACCGACCGATACCGAAAAACCGACCGAATACCGATTAAAAATATTCTGAAAAACCGAACCGAAATTATGTACCGATACCGAGTTGCCGAACCGACTAAATTACGGTATAATGGTAATGGTAACGGTTTGAGTGTAATACCATACCAAAAATACCGAACCGAACCGATTCACACAAAACACACACACACACACATGCACACACACACACACACACACACACACACATTTTTTAATGTTGTTCATGATTAATTTTACACTACTCATTTTTATCTTTGTTTTGGTTGGTTTCCTAGAACTTGGAATGGATTTTAGTGGACTTGAATTTATGTTAAGAATGCTAAGAATTGAATTTTTGATCTTTTGAGCTTATGTTTTTGTGTTCTCATATAATTTTGAAGTAAATTTTGGTTACTTAAACTTATACTAAATATTAAACTTAGTGACCGTGTTTGATATTTTAAGCTCATTTTTAGGTGTTTGCGATTTGTTACATATTGTTCTAATAATTTTGATTAATTGTTTGGTTGGTAGAGGCTTAGCTTTAAAATTAATGCTTCCAAAAAAGTAAAAAAATATATATTATAGGTTAAGAGGTTCTACAATATTAAGTGTGTTAATTGATCAAATATTAATTAGTAAAATACCGATACCGAACAAAAACCGACCGAATACCGATTTAACCGAAACCGAAAAAATCGATTCTAAATGGTACGATATTGGTATTGATTTTTCAAATACCGATTTTAAAAAATACCGAAAAAATTGACCAAATACCGACCGATTATACCGACGCTCACCCCTAGTTATTACCATTTCCAAAGGTTATTATTCTCAATATAAAATTAAAAAAAAAAGAACAAAATTCGTACTTCGAATTCCTTAGCATTGTAAAAGAAAAACATACACATGTGAATAGTCATCTTGAAAAGACGAAAATACTATAGATAATTTTATAATATTCTAATTAAAATATGTACAAAGCACGTATATGTAGACTAGTAGATTATAATTTACAGATAATAACAATGATTTGCTGTTGATTGGTTTAGGGGTGAGCATTCGGTTAATTCGGTTCCAACCGAACCGAATTTCTGAAAACCGAATTAACCGAACTTAATAACATCCCAACCGAAATCGAACCGATCTGAGACAAAACCGAATCAAACCGAAACCGATTTATTCGGTTCGGTTTTTCGGTTGAATTCGGTTTATTCGGTTGGGCTTTTTGATAACGGGCCAGGCCTAAAATTGGGTTTCTGATTGAAAAAATGAAGTTATTTAAAAATTGGATACCAAAGCTTATTGTTGTACAATCTGTCAAATTTTGCTTTCATGTTCTAAGGAAATATTCTCAAATGAGAAAGCATAATTCATAGATACAAATTTTGGCAAAGCATAATTCATAGATACAAATGTTGGCACTTTACAAAAAAATATTATACAGCACATCACAGAATATACACATTACATATTACAAAAAAGTGGCTCTTGCGCTTTCCTACATGCTACAGAGTAACAGATAAATCAAAGGCTCCTTCCACATATACACATTGTCACATTATACATATACATATTACACATGTTCCATATCCACCTGACATAATAATCCTAAAATAGCCAGAGAAAAAGGCAATTACATATATAAGGAAAAAATTAGAGATTCCAGCCTCTACTTTGCTGCATGCTAAAAGCAGGGGACCGCCTCAGAATGACTGCACAGGACTGTCAATAGAGCAGCCAAGAATTTTTCCAAGAAAATGAGGTTTTCGCCTTGAATCTGAGTAATCCATTCATGTAAAAGTTTAATGTTTCAGAACAACAAAGTCTAAAGATACAAAATAAAATAATAAGAGGTAAGAATATAACTACTTTTAGAAGTGTTGCATGTGTTCAGGAGACATAGTTATCAGAACCGAATTGTATCTCCTAAACAACAAGACTATTAGGTATTACAAAAAACTGCCTACATCGGAATATGTTCAACAGAAGAAATTAAAAACCAACAGAAGAAAATAAAAATAGTAAGAATGAGCAAGCAGATGTATTTGAAGTAAAACCAACAAAGAAATTTAATCATAAGAAAATATGAAAATAAATCAAGCTAAGTATTAACTTTTCTTTCTTACTAAATGTGATCACCTGTCAAATGGCAATGAGAGGATGTCCCTAATGGTCGCTTTAGATGCAAGTTCGTCATCAGTGAGCATGAGTATCTATTGAATGTTGTTTTCAATGAGTACCTTGCTGCAAAACAATAGACATTGACAAGTACTGTTGAAGTTTGAAGGCTCAGATTGGCAAGTTGTGCATCAATAGATACATTGCAGTATCTGTCCACTACTAACACCATATCATCATTGCCCACTTTCTTAATATTTGTTAGCAATTTATAATTGAATAAAACAAGTAAACTAGACTATAAAGTAAAAGGTTTACCACTTGGATAACATAGAGTGCCGATAACTTGATTGCAATGATTTGCATATTGCAGCGATCTTGAACAGAAGCCTGCAGATTCAGTATAGGGCACAAATATACTGCCAACAGAAGTGCAGAACATGCATAGTGCACAAACTTAAGAGTGCCAACAATTGGAGTGCAGATTCTGTATAGTGCACAAATAGGGTGCCAACAACAGAAGTTCAGAGCCTGCATAGTGCACAAACATAGAATGCCAACAACAGAAGTGCAAAGCCTGCATAGTGTAGAAACATGGAGTGCCAACAACCGAAGTCTGCATATTCTGCATAGTCCAAACATACAGTGCCAACAACAAAGATTTGCAGAATATCTTGCATAGTCTACACCCTTAAGAGTGCCAACAACAGAAGTGAGAAGTCTGTATAGTCCACAAACATAGAGTACCACTAACAGAAATCTGCAGATTCTGCATAGTGCCTACTGCAGAAATGAAGTCTGAAATGCAATACTACATAGTGCAAAATAATGTAGAGTACTTAATATTACAGTCCAAAATATCTAGATCTTTAAAACCCGCTTGAGGTTGAGCCCATCGCCAAATGACTTAAATCTATATAAGAAAGGATGACACAAATTAATATTCAATACAACTAATAAAGTAATATCTTGATTTTCAACTCTTTAATAAAAAGACATACCTTTTTCAAGTTGATCTAGAGATTCCAAGTTCTCTTCAAGATCACTAACAATAGATCGATTGTGACTTGATCGTAACCAATCTTGAGAGCAAATAAGACCTTGAGCAATTTTAGGTGTCAAAGAGCTCCTAAATACATCAAGTACTCGACCACCCGTACTAAATGCACTCTCGGAAGCCACCGTAGATATAGGGACAGCCAACACATCACGAACCATTCTCGAAAGAACGAAAAACGAGGAGAATTAATTTTCCATCAAGCTAAGAGATCAAAATTTGGATTCTCATCTTCATCAGCCTCGGTGGGCTCAACAAGATAACGATCCAACTCCGACTTGCTATCACAACCACCCGTTTTTATTTTATGATTCTTATATTGAGTCTTCATCATATGTTTCAAGTTAAAAAGAGGACGATCTTCGATGCTTGAAGATTCAACTATTTTATTAGTAGTTGAAGAAGCAACTATAGGTGAATGGATCTTCTTGTACTCTTCAAACATAGAGTACACAACCGTTCTCACCTTCTCCATTATGGCATCACCCCTTGATTGACCATATAGTTGATGTAACCACCATTCAACATATGCAATCTTTTGACGTGGATCAAAAAGTGGCGCAATGAAGATGATCATGTTCATCTTCTCGATGTCTCCCCAATACTTGTCATATTTGTCTCTCATTTTATCCGCCATCATAGATAACTCAAAGTCGTCACTACTCTTTGCATTCTTCAAGAAAAAGTCGATAGATGCAATCTCTTCAAAGAATTTGTTGGAAGTGACATACAAAGAGCCCGAGACTCGTAAAGTAAATTCATAAAAATGTTCTAAAAAAGTACACAATCTTCTTACATTTGACCAATCCTCCTCGCTAGGAAACAAGTTCTCCTCTTCAAGTTCTCTCCTAAATAAAACGTTTGCTTTTGACCTTGAGCTTAAAATTAGTTGTCGAATTGATAATGGGGTTATTTGTGTCATGGGAACTTTTTCCCGCCACAACCCCACCCTCATGCTCAATAGGTTCCACTTCATTCAACATCTAAAAATAAACATAACAAAAATGTATTACAACTCTAATTTACAAAGCAAATTTCAAAAATATTTAATGGAAGGAATTAAGAATATGCATATTGCATGAGTACGATGTTGATGCCATGAATTTGACTCAACTTACGCAACAAATGACCTATTAAATTATTTGTTGAACAGCATATAAGAATAAGATATAGTTTTAGTAAACCCCACCTTAATTTGTTGAACATTATATAAAAACAAGATATAGTTTTTATCTGTTCTTATCAGTTTTTTCCTGTTCTTATCATTTTTTAGCTTTTTTGCAAAACCACATTTAATTGTAAAATACATAATCCCAACCCCAAAGCAAAGGAAGCATAAAAAACTCCTAGCAAAGCAAGCATGCAACAAGTTAATATTTCAGATTTTTGGACAACTAGCCATTAATTGTAGCATTTGTGCAAATTGGCACTGCAAGTGATCTTGTAAAATGTAGACTGACATTTGAAAGTTGTAGTTTCAAAGATTACTTACATCGATTGCTGGCCTGTTGCTATTATAAGAATAAATAAGGGCCAATAATCCAATCCAAGCCACAAATAACTGCAAAACAGAAATGAAAAATAACATTAGAAGAAATATGCAAGTTAATTTGAGGAAACACTTATTAGTCCCGGGGCTTGATCAAAGATGGTAAAACAGATGTAACAGAGATCTACGATGATACAAAAAAAAACCAAATAGCCAGATTACAATATGAAGGAGGGAAATATAGAAGAGAAGATCTCTCGTTCTTCCTTGCAAATGTGTTGCAATTGGGACATAACGAGTTACAATAATCTAGAGAAAGATGAGATGAAGAAAAATTACTAGGGTGTCAAAATACCGTTGCTCAAAGCAAGATTCGCCCCACACGAATTGCTTTCAGGAACCAGCAAGTTGAAAAACTTGTGGAACGCTCGAAAGTCATCTCTGTTCTGACTCCTCGGATGGACTTGCAATGGCGACAGCAGCACCCTCTCTCTCTCTCTCTCTCTCTGACTTATTAAATTCGTCACACCCACAAAGGAGGCCAGAAGAGAGTATATATAGAGAGAGGGTGGAAACCCTAGCCGTCTCTTCAGTTATGGAAAGATTGAATCAAATCCCAAAAAGATAGCAACGAGATTAATTCAAATCCCACAAAGATAGCAACGAAATTAATTCAAATCCCACAAAAAGTGGATCTGAATTAATCGCATTGAATCAGTCTTTCCATAACTGACTTGTAGTCTGCACAGTCAGCGGAGCCCTCCATACGGCAGCAGCAGCAGCAGCCTGGCCGCATGAGCCTCATGGCCTCATGGCCGCATGGACCGCATGAGCCGCATGGGCCGCATAGACCACATGATCCGCATGGACCGCATGAGCCGCATGGACGACATGGGCCGCATGGGTCGCATGGCCGCATGAGCCGCATGGCCGCATGAGCCGCATGGTCGCGTGGCCGCACGAGGTGGCATATGAGCCGCATGTCGCATAAGACCGCATGGCCGCATATGAGCCGCATGACTGCTGACGTGCTAAGTACAAAGTGCGCCAACAAAATGCCACATTATGCCTCATGAGCCCGAGTCCGAGTCCGAGTCCGAGTCGCTAAGCCTCTTTGGGGCTTAGCTCCAAATGGAATTAATCCAAGAGAACGACAAAAGCATTAATGCTTAATCCTTGGAGCCTTATTCTTACCTCCTAGTAAAATCACCCACATGGTTCCCTCCTTAGGGTCACCACCCCATGTGCATCTCTCAACAACACAACCAAGTATATATGTTGAGATAACTCATGGTGCATTTCTGATATGGGACTAAAAATTTTTACAAGGCATGTTGAGAGCAATCTTTATCCATGTAAAGAAAGCACCAAAAATCTCCCACATATCATAACATATATATGTGTCCAGGGTTGAGCGTTCCCCACAGTAACTGTCCATTTTGCATTAGGATAGATGTCGCTGACGACTTGAATCTTCCCGTATGGGTTAAATAACAATGTGATACAAGAATGGACTACGTCTTGAATTCTGCACCACAATTGTAATTCTTTCCACTCACAAAGTGTAGTTACGTGTGCTTCTGGCTGCACATTAAAGGTCCTGTGCCAGCCTGATTTCAGTGTATAATTTTGGGCGTCTACAAGTTTACCCTCAAGAGACGGCCTGATATCTATTTCCATACACTATAGGTGAGTTCTTTATTAAAGAGACATGGCATGAAGCCTTGCGCTTCCTTGCGGTGCTACGCCGCTATGACATGGCCTGAAGCCGAGGCATTACCCCTACCTGGGAACCTCATCGTAGTGTCATACTACTGTAGCATGAGGTCTCAGCCTCTTTGTAGTGCCAATCTACTCAGCATGAAGCCTAAGACTTCCTTACGGTGTTACGCCGCAACGACATGGCTTGCAAGGCCGAGGCTTTACCCCTATCTGGGTACCTCATCGTGGTGTCGTGCCACTGTAACATGGGGCCATCCTCTCCTTTGTAGTGTTGTCTACAACTCTTTAATTACGTCATACAGCATTAGGCTACCTGCCTATTTGCGGTGCTACGCCGCTATGACTTGGCTTACAAAGCCGAGGCATTATTCCAGACCTGGGAACCTCATGGTGGAGTCATCCCACTGTAGCATGGAGTTTCACTCCTTGTAGTGCTGCTCTACCGTGCTTCCTGTAAAGCACACCAGGCATTCACTCTGCCTGAGAACTCATTAAGGCGTTTAAGCCAACCTTCCACAGGATCTATTTTTTTCGCAGAAAATACATAGTAGACAACAGTGGTTATGGGTCCGTATCCCTTCCATGTTTCAGAGAACAAGTACCCACTGTTACCTGATAGTTTTCCAGTCAGTGATCCTCCTTTGAACCAAAAGTTAGATGCCTAGTAGATTTCTCTTTGAACTAATAGCATAAAACTTTATGGTAGGATTACAAAGACACACTATCAGAATGCCTTCAAGCCCATTTTATAAGCTGTGTCATCGACCAACTGGCGCTTGAGGCCCTTTGTGAACGGATCTGCCAGGTTCTCCTGACTCCAAACATCAATTACTGTAATTATACCTCTTTTGATAAGATCGTGTACTGCCCTGTGCTTCAACCGCACAGTCCTCTTCTTCCCGTTGAAGAGGTCATTTGATGCCACCGCCGCAGTCGCCTGGTTGTCACAGTATATCGGTATCGCCGGTATCTGAGCCCCAACCACTGAAAGATCATACATGAGCTCCCGAAGCCATTCTGCTTCATCTGCTGCAGTTTCAAGTGCATAGAATTCAGATTCCATGGAGGAACGAGAGAGTATAGTCTGCTTCTTCGACTTCCACGATATAGCAGCTCCACCCAAGGAAAAGACATATCCACCTGTGGATCTCTCGCTTTCCACATCTAAACACCAGCTAGCATCACTGAAGCCTTCCACTACTGTCGGATACCCGTTGTAGTGCAGTGCATATGTCTGAGTCTTCTTGAGATATCTCATCACCCGCTTCACAGCTTTCCAGTGCTCAATCCCTGGGTTGCTTGTGAACCGACTCAGCATTCCCACGGCGAAAGCTATGTCAGGCCTTGTGGCAGTGGTTGCGTACATCAAACTTCCGATAACGCTAGAATACTCCAGCTGCCTGACGCTTTTCCTCGAGTTTAGCTTCAGCTTCTGATCACCCCTGTATGGCGTATCGATCCCTGGAAGATCCTTATACCCATAGCGTGTGAGCATCTTCTCAATGTAGTGAGATTGTGACAGCGCTACTCTAATGTCTGTCCGGATGATCTTTATGCCCAAGATAACATCTGTATCCCCCAAGTCTTTCATACTGAACTTGGTTGAGAGGAACTTCTTTGTCTCTGTGACACAGCCTATATCCGTCCCTAGGATTAGCATGTCGTCCACGTACAGACAAACGATGACTCCTCTTCCATCCGCGAACTTTGTGTAAACACATTTGTCCGTCTCGCTGACTCTGTAGCCGTTTGACCTAATAACTTTGTCGAACTTCTCATGCCACATCTTGGGAGCTTGCTTCAAACCATATAATGATTTCACCGACTTGCAGACTTTGTCTTCAAGACCTTTGACGACAAATCCATCTGGCTGTTGCATGTAAATCTCTTCGGTCAGCTCCCCATTCAGGAATGTTGTTTTTACATCCATCTGATGTATCACCAACTTATGTATAGCTGCTAGAGCGATTAACATTCTGATGGTGGTCATCCGAGCTACTGGAGCGTACGTATCAAAGTAGTCTTTCCTCTGTTTCTGAGAAAATCCCTTGGCTACCAGCCTGGCCTTGAACTTGTCAATAGTTCCATATGCCTTCATCTTCTTCTTGAAGATCCATTTACATTCGATGGGCTTTTCTCCTTCAGGTAGATCTACCAACACCCATGTGTTATTGGAGGTGATAGAGTCAAACTCGTCATTCACTGCCTCCTTCCAGAAGATAGCATCTCTGGTCTTCATCGTCTCATCATAGGTAAGCGGATCTGCTTCCACATGATAGGTGATAAAGTCATCTCCGAAGACTTTAGGTCTCCTCGCTCGCTTTACTGACGGCTTTGCGAGTTCTGGTACAAGAGTTGTTTCATCAACAATAGCTTCTTCTTGGACTACTGGCCCATATGAGATATCAGTCTCATTTGCACCTACATCATTTTCCGGAATGTCCGAAAGAACAATGTTTTTGTCTTTTGCAAACTTGTCTTCAAAGTATTCAGCATCGCGAGATTCGATGATATGATTTGACTCAATATCAAGAAATCTCCGAGCATCACTCTTCTCGGCATATCCCAAGAAGATCGCCTTTGTAGTCATTGTCCCTAGCTTCTGAATCTTCAGATCTGGGAGCTTCACATACGCCAGACACCCCCACACTCGAATGACATTCAAGTTTGGTCTGACTTTGAGCCAGAGTTCATGAGGAGTTACGTCCGAAGTTGCATATGGCACTCTATTCAGAATAAAAGTGGTCGTTAATGCAGCTTCTCCCCAGTAGCATTTTGGAAGACCTGCAGTAAGCAGCATAGAATTCATCATTTCTGTTAATGTTCGGTTCTTCCTCTCTGCTACTCTATTGGATTGAGGAGAATATGGAGCAGTAGTCTCGCATATGATTCCATGTTCTTTGCAGAATGATGCAAATTCATTAGACCTGTACTCCCCACCTCGATAACTTCTCAACCTCTTGAGTTGTTGTCCAGTCTGCCGTTCAGCTTCGGCCCTGAACTCTCTGAACTTCTCGAAGGCTTCGTCTTTAGACTTGAGCAAGTAGACGAACGCGTATTTTGAGAAGTCGTCGATGAAGGTTATGAAATACTTCATCCCGGCCTTCGTGGAGAAATGTTTGAAGTCACAGATATCGGAGTGCACCAACTCCAGAAGATCTGCGCTTCGATTGACCCGATGAAAGGGTTTCCTTATGATCTTCGTCTGAGCACACACTTCACACTTCTCCACCTTACCCCCACATTTGGAGATAAGTCCTAGACTAGACATTTTGTTAATTCTTTTACAATGAACATGTCCTAGTCTATTATGCCACAACTCAAGAGAATAATCAGAAAATGTAACTGCATTAATGTCATCAAACTGGTTGACAAGCTGAATTTTAAACATTCCTTCAGTTTGATAAGCCTTCCCGAAGTATGTTCCCTTCTTGGACATCACCATCTGACCAGCAATGATGTCCATCCTCAAGCCTGCGTTGCAGAGCAGGCTCCCAGAGATCAGGTTCTAGGCAATCACCGGAACATGCTTCACACCTTGAAGCGTCAGAGTGTTCCCAGAAGTGAGTTTCAGCTCTACAGTCCCGATCCCCAGAACTTCAGCTTAGGCCTGGTTTGCCATGACAACCTTCTCAGATATCGGCTGGTACGTGACGAACCATTCCTTGCCAGAACAGACATGGCAAGTCGCACCAATGTCTATCCACCAGTCAGAGTCAACCCCCACAGTTGTGACCTGTGCGATCATAGCAACAATGTTAGAAACCAATGAAACCTTATTAGGCTCACATTTCTCTGATTGTTTAGGCTTAGATCTGTATTCACTCTTGTAGTGGCCTTTCTTGCCACAATTGTAGTAAGTCACGTGGGACTTAGTCTTCTGTTGCTTGAATGAAGGACCCTTCACTTTTAGATTAGTGAAGTCCTTCTTGGGATGAGAAGCCGCCTGCTTCCCCTTGGGATCTCTCGTCTGCACTAGATTGGCTTTAGCCAACTGTTTGGACAGAGTGTCCACCTTTTGTTGGGAACGCATCTCGTCCTCAACATGGATCTCTTGAAGTAGATCTCCCAAGCTAATGTCTAGCTTCTTTCTGAGCATCCTTGCATAGAAGGTACTCCATCCAGCAGGAAGTTTTGAGACGATCCCTCCAACGACAAACTTGTCGGAAAGGGGCATCTCTTCGTCTTCCAGTTTCTGACGTAGCTTCAGAAATTCCTTCACCTGTGGCAACATGGACTTCTCGTCCTCAAAGAGCAATTTGTGATATTTTTCAACCACAAACATCTTGCTCCTGTTCCTGTCTTCTTCATACAATTTTTCCACAGACTCCCATATGTCTCTGACAAGTTCCTTCTTCGAGTAGGATTCTGCCAGGGAATCCTCCATATCATTCAGGATGAGAAGCCTGCAGATGCTATTTTCCCTTCTCCATTTGGCCTAAAGTTTGGCAGCCGCATTGATTGCGGCAGTAGATCCAGTGTCTGAAACAGAAGGTTCTTCCTCCAACAGAACATGATCAACGTCTTTTAGTTGAAGAGTTAGATAAACCTTTCTCTTCCAGACTTGATAATGCTCTACATCGAACTTTTCCAACTTGCAGTAGTCCGATTGGATGAGCGAAGCATTAATGTTTTCCATCTATAAGGATCTTGCTTTGAGATTGTTAGTCCCGGAGCTTGATCAAAGATGGTAAAACAGATGCAACAGAGATCTACGATGATACAAAAAAAACCAAATAGCCAGAATACAATATAAAGGAGGGAAATATAGAAGAGAAGATCTCTCGTTCTTCCTTGCAAACGTGTTACAATTGGGACAGAACGAGTTACAATAATCTAGAAAAAGATGAGATGAAGAAAAATTGTTGGGGTGTCAAAACACCGTTGCTCAAAGCAAGATTCGCCCCACACGAATTGCTTCCAGGAACCAGCAAGTTGAAGAACTTGTGGAACGCTCGAAAGTCACCTCTGTTCTGACTCCTCGGATGGACTTACAATGGCGTCAGCAGCACCCTCTCTCTCTCTCTCTCTCTGACTTATTAAATTCGTCACACCCACAAAGGAGGCCAGAAGAGAGTATATATAGAGAGAGGGTGGAAACCCTAGCCGCCTCTTCAGTTATGGAAAGATTGAATCAAATCCCAAAAAGATAGCAACGAGATTAATTCAAATCCCACAAAGATAGCAAAAAATTAATTCAAATCCCACAAAAAGTGGATCTGAATTAATCACATTGAATCAGTCTTTCCATAACTGACTTGTAATCTGCACAGTCAGCGAAGCCCTCCATGCGACAGCAGCAGCAGCCTGGCCGCATGGACCGCATGAGCCGCATGATTGCTGACGTGCTAAGTGCAAAATGCGCCAACAAAATGCCACATGAGCCCATGAGCCCGAGTCCGAGTCCGAGTCCGAGTCACTAAGCCCCTTTGGGGCTTAGCTCCAAATGGAATTAATCCAAGAGAATGACAAAAGCATTAATGCTTAATCCTTGGAGCCTTATTCTTACCTCCTAGTAAAATCACCCACATGGTTCCCTCCTTAGGGTCACCACCCCATGTGCATCTCTCAACAACACAACCAAGTATATATGTTGAGATAACTCATGGTACATTTCCGATGTGGACTAAATTTTTTTACAAGGCATGTTGAGAGCAAGCTCTCTCCATGTAAAGAAAGCACCAACAACACTAATAACTATCAAATAACATTAGAAGAAATATGCAAGTTAATTTGAGGAAACACTAATAACTGCAAAATAGACTGACATTTTTTTAAGATTTAACAAGAGCATCAAATATCTGTTCAAAATCAATGCTGCAAATTTATGTAAAACAAAAACTCACATAGAAGCAGCCATGCCAAGTTGTTGCAATAAGAAAAAACTGATTCCAACCAGTTGGTGAGCATCCGTAGCTACTGTTTCCAACTATTACTCATTAAATTGTCTTCTACTAATACATGTTAAATTCTGACTGCAAGGAGAATATATATATATATATATATATATATATATATATATATATATATATATATATATATATATATATATATATATATATTCAGCAACCAGAATATATAAACCAGTCTTGTACACTACATAGAACAAAACAAGGATGGATTCTATTTTTTCAGATCCGAAACTATACTACATAGAACAAAAAATTCAGATCCGAAACTATACTACATAGAACAAAACAAGGATGGATTCCAACTTATTTTTTCCAGATCCAAAACTATCCGAAACTCCTAACTCAAATTTTTTCAGATCCGAAACAAAACAATGATGGATTCCAACTTATTAACAAGAAACTATACTACATACAAAAAAAAAAAACAATAGCTCGTAAATTAAAAGAAAAAATTACAAGACAAAAATATATAACAAAAATGATAATTATAACAGTGGTGTCACGATGGATCTGTACATTTGGACACAATAGAACCAAAATTAAAAGAAAAAACTAAGAATACTTACAAAAATAGTTGTAGGAGCCGCCGAGCCAGTCAGAGTTCAGATCCGGAGAAAGATGGTGCAGTGAGACCGTCAGAGAGTGAGAGAGGCGGTGCGGTGAGATGAGATGGTGAGAGAGTGAGAGAGTCAGAGGTGGCCGGTGAGAGAATGAGAAGAGGAGGAGCCGAGAGGAGGGTTTAGAGTCATGGATCAGTGGATCTAGGGTTTTTTTTAGATGAAGAGGACTCCGGAGAGGCTGAGCCGCTGAGAGCTGCTGCTCTACTAAAAAAAAGTGAAGAAGTGAGATTATGAGAGGAGAGAGAGAGAGAGAGAAAAAGGTGATATATACTAAGGGTTAGGTTTAAGGGTATTTACGTATTTTCAAATCCCTATTCGGTTTTCGGTTTTAAATCGAACCCGAACCAAATAACCGAACCCGAACCCGAAAACCAAACCGAACCCGACCCGAAATTTTTTAAACCGAACCGAATTGCTTATTCGGTTCGGTTCGGTTCGGTTCGGTTTTCGGTTTTAAACCTAATAATGCTCAACCCTAGATTGGTTGAAGAAGAGTCTTCATTAATTACCTCCATAATTAATTAAATGACAGCACCAAACTTTTCCCAGCTAACCCCTCCTCCCAAAGTGGCTGCAGGCTACAGCAGCTCTCTCCTCTCTTTCCCTTTCCCACAAGAAAGGAAAAGGGAGCCAAACAAACAAACAAACATGAACCCCAACTCAATTGCCTTGCAATTCTCAACCCCCCACCACCACCTCCTCCTCACTTCCCATCGTCTCCGTCGTCATCTTCATCATCAGCAGCAGCGTACAGCTCCTCTCCATTCTCTCTGCTCCTCAACAGCTCCCACCGCCGTCGCCGCCTCGACCAGACCTCGACCGGTCCAAACCAGCAGCAGATCGCTAATTCCCGAAGCCCTCGGTTCTTCCGACCCCGCCGACTCCTCGGTTCAGGTCATTTACTCTTCCGCCGCCGCCCCCAACACCCCCCCCCCCCCCCCCCCCCCCCCCCCCCCCCCCCGGGCGACTCTTTGAGAGTGCGCTCATGTGCTCACTGAATGTGTGATGGCTAATGGTGTCTGTTCTGTTCTGTTTCAGGAGACGAATTTCGACATTCTGAAGATTCTAAAGGGAGCAAATTCTGTTATACCCCAAGTCGTTATCGCGAGCACGGTGTTGGCTCTCGTCTACCCCCCTTCTTTCACATGGTTCACGAACAGGTCACGAATGTTCTTTACATGAACGGCACGTGTGTTTCTTACACGACGCGACACGACACGACACTGCCTGATAGATCCGGGCATGTATGCCATCAATCGATTCCGTGCGCCCCGCGTCCTCCAACGTGCGTTCACTATGCCGTTGCTTCCTGCCCTAGACAATATGCGAAAGTTCCGTGTTTCACGAGTGCAGCACGTTTCGATGTAATTTCACTTAGACCTGGACAATGTTCAGATGCTCCTCCATTGCCTCGAGTGTAAGAAAGTTAAAACGTCATTAATGGTAGGAGAGAAATATATCGTACTGCTGCAACAAACTAGACTAAGCGAATCCGCAACATGGACTTCCGGTGGTCCCAAATCTTTGTTTCTTGGAGCCCAAGGATGAGAAGATTTTGGTAACACTTTAGCTGTAATTATATCTTGACCTTGTTTCCAGTGGAGCTTACATGTCGTTATAGGCAATGTTAGCTTAACCTGAAATATGATGAAACATGACTAAATCAATACCTTCCATGGCTTAACCTTATGCCTTGATTTGTATAAATAGCTGTCATGTTTTCTTTTTGTTGAGTTTTTGATCTTTGGTTGAGAATTTAGAGGCGGTGTTATAGGTCCGAGACTTTATATCCTCATAAACCTTTCCTTGTGAATGACCCTCGTGACTTATTAATAAAATCAGTAGTTTAATTTGTCATTTTATGTTCGTATTCTTTGTGGAGTCATTCTATAGAACACATGTTGCAGAGAAAACATCATCAGAGAGCTTTATTAGAAACCGTCTATGTAACTCAGGCAATCGGCATCACCATCCAAAGCTTCTTCCATCAGAATGGGGTCGGCTATGGAGCGTGAGAAAGATGCAAAACAAGATTGGCACTTTTTTGTAGTGTACATGCAATTCAGATTATTATCTTCGGATTAAATTAAGTCTCGTAATGCTATTCTGAACCCTTTGTTGATTAATGCGCGGGTTCCAATTGATGTTGTACAGGTACTATGCTCCAGCACTTGGTTTTCTAATGTTTGCTGTTGGTGTCAACTCAAGTCCCAACGATTTTATAGAGGCAATCAAGAGACCTCAAGTAATTGCTGCTGGATATGTTGGGCAGTTTCTCATTAAGCCTCTGCTTGGGTATCTTTTTGGCACTATTTCAGTTTCAGCTCTAAATCTCCCTACATCTTTAGGTTGGGAAACAAATTCATCTAATATTTTCATTCGTGTAAATTTTGGATGTAATGATTCTGATAAGGTGAACTCCTGAATTAGGTGCCGGGATCATGTTAGTTTCATGTGTTAGTGGAGCACAGCTGTCAAATTATGCAACTTTTCTGACAGATCCTATTATGGCCCCTCTAAGCATTGTCATGACTTCTTTGTCCACTGCCACGGCAGTTTTTCTTACACCCCTATTATCGCTCTTGCTTATAGGCAAGAAATTGCCGGTGGATGTGAAAGGAATGATGTCAAGTATTGTGCAGATTGTAGTTGCACCTATTGCTGCAGGACTGCTTCTGAACAGGTAATAACATACTTCTACAACCTTTGAGGTTCTTATGTGTTCCTTTTAATGTTGTTCACAATCTTATCAGTTACTTCTTATTTTTCCCATGATTATTAGTCTCTTATTCTAAAAGCTCTTTGAAGCCTCGATGATAGTTTAATTTGGACGTCCACTAAGCCATTTTTATTTAAACTAGTTTCTGTAGATCAATTTTTTTTTATACTGTATACTTTCACTATAGTTTGTTAAAAATATCACACAGTAATTTGTTAGAAGTTTGATGTATCCTGCAAATGAGCTTGTGCTTGACTATTTAGCGTACTCATCATCTTTTATTTCTGTGTGCTCATTGTATCCCAGAGCTTCCAGCTGAGCCGAAGCTTTTGGAAGTAATCTAGTGACTCATACTTTCTGTTGATATTAACTTGATATGCAGATTTAGGAAAATTTACATATCTCCATGACATACTGACTCTTATCCTTTATTTGTGATCCACAAGATTGTTTCCAAAGGTTTGTGCAGCTATTCAGCCCTTGTTGCCTCCGCTCTCAGTGTTTGTCACGGCCCTATGTGTTGGTGCACCATTAGCAATAAACATTGATGCAATACTTTCTCCTTTTGGAGTAGCCATAGTGCTGCTGATTTTTGGATTTCATGCGTCAGCTTTTATTGCTGGATATACTCTTCCTGTTCTGGTGTTCCGTAATGCAACTGATGTCAAAGCACTCCAACGAACAATTTCTTTTGAAACAGGTTTTACTTTATCTTTTTAATGGACAATCTTTTTTTTCTTATTCCATAGCTCGATTTGGATCTCTAATTGCTCATTATTTCAGGAATGCAAAGCAGTCTTTTAGCCCTAGCGCTTGCAAATAAGTTTTTCCCAGATCCACTTGTGGGTGTTGCACCAGCTATCTCTGTAAGTCAGAAGTCACTCATTTGAACCATTTTTGTGGAACCTTTAAATCCTGTAATCCGTTTAGGCACAATCAAGTTACCAACAATTTGGAATAACATGATTAAGCTTGACATGTAAATTAGTATTATTCCATTCGTAAAGTTTAAAATATAGATGAGTAATATGAGAGAGCATGCCATAAATTGGTAGAAAAACACATGAAAGTAGATCAAGGTATCATTCATCTATGTATTATATTTCGCAATGTCAGTTGTAACAAAAGTTCTGCAGACCTGAAAGTAACGCACAACTTCTTCCTTCTTTATAAATGAAAAGTTGGCTTACTAGCCATATGTGTTGTGACATTTTCCACTCAATTAAGAACAAGCTTGAGTATGCAAATACGTATTTATTTATAGGAAATAGAAGACAAATACTAGGAGAAACAAGAGATTAAAGACTCTATGGTGGAATTCGAAAGGAAAGAACTTAATACTATAAAAGAAAAAGAAAAAATATAGGAAGTAAGATGGAACATAAAAACAAGATGCCAATGTTATGTTTTACAATGTCTAATTGTCAAGAAAGTAGTGAATAAGATTCAAGGAGTTGTTCGTGGGGTTGTAGCCTGATGGTTGCAACGGGGCCCTCGGTGCAGAAGGCACGGGTTCAAATCCCCTCTAGGGAGTTGGTCTCCTACCCGTAGGAAGTTTCTAAAGGTAACAGACCGGCTTCAAAAGAAAGTTGTGGTGAAACAAGAGTCAAAAAGGGGTCTCCTATAAGGATTGGCAAAAGTGTAGAAGTAATAAATGACTTGATAGATAAATTGACAAAGGAAGAACATAAGAAAGCAGTTAGTGAAGCTAACTCTAACTATATATCCTGTGATTATTTGAAGGAGGGATAAAGATATTTATACTTTTCCAAGAATAGCAAAAGGATGAAACATCTGGATCAATCTCACACTGTGGCGTTGCTAGATGATTGAAGAGTCTTTGACTTTGGAAGGCCATATGGAAGACAAACAAAGTCAAGATGTAGAAATTAGTCTTGGACTCATGTCAGCAAAACGTTGGATTCTAGCTTCAGCAAGTTGATGTCTGGCCGGCTGATCGTTTCGTTTTTTTATGCTATGGTTTGAGTGTCTTGTGGTTCTTCTTCCTTTTTCGGGAGGTTTGTTTGCGGTTTTTGTTTTCATTAATTTATCAGCAATGGAAGATGGGTGGATTCATTCCCACCGTTTAGTCTTAAAAAAAAGAATATCAAAAGGAGTAGAGACAGTTAATACTAAGTGTATCGAGAGCAAATATAAAAAATATAAAAAATAACGATATTAAGGAGAGGTGGAGGGGCTATTTTCACGAGTTGTTTAATGAGAACAATCTAGAATTTTTAATATAAAAATCGAATGAGCTAATTTGGGATATTAATATGGTTGAAATTGAGATTTCTTGGATGTTAAGGATGTTTTAAAGAAAATGAAAGAAAAAGAGATGCAGGACCGGATGATATAAAAATATAAAAAGAAACGATATTAAGGAGAGGTGGAGGGGTTATTTTCACGAGTTGTTTTAATGAGAACAATCTAGAAATTTTAATATAGAATGAATGAGCTAATTTGGGATGTTACTATTGTTGTAAAATCTACTATGAAAACCATTTACTTACTAATAAGATTAATCAGAAATTCAGAGAGAAGAAAAGGGATCTACATATTGACTTTAAAAAAACTTACGATAAAGTAATGTGGGAGATACTGTGATGAGTTTTGGAGATTCTCGAGTGGCTACTTGTGATTATAAGGGCTATTTATCATAGAGTTAGCATTTCATTGTGATTATAAAGTCTTTTCATTATCAGAACAAAACTCCTCAAAATGTACTGAAGTATCATTTGATGTTGAAGCTCTGGACTAACTAGGATGATTGCCATTTTAGAATTCTGTTTCCCATCAGGAAGAAAGAAAAACAGAGACACGGTACTCCGTGCTGCTACCCTGTGCTCTGCACCAATTGCTGAAGTAGGGACGCTGAAATGAAAACGAAGTCAACCTTTGTTGTTTTAGTTGGGAAGTATTTAACTAGAATTAACTTTCAGCAGTACTAACACATGATATAAAAGGTTCATTAAAACCTCTTGAGTGGGTGGTGTGTGTGTATGTGCGTGTGGGTGGGGGTGGGGTGGAGGGTGGAACGGCGCGCTGTGGGGAAGGGGATGTGAATACACTAAGAATTTCAAAATTTTAGCCTATCAAATTAATACCTCCTCCCAAACTCGACCAAGTGTACAACAGGCTGTCATCCTGCCATCATCTGTCTACAAGTTTGTATCAAATTCTAAGGCTGAGGTCAGCAAAAGAGAGCATCACTAGGAAACCTCAAAAGTCCAGTTTGCAGATAGAAGACCTACTTTTTTATCATACAGTTTAAGATCATGTAACTACCAAGTTAAATCATTGAATAAGGTGTTACTTAAAAATTATGAAATGTTACATGACTCTTTAACTGCTTAGCATATGCAACCTTATACCCAATTACCTATACAAGAAGATCATTCGATACTCTCTTTAGGATGGGCTAGGCTGTAGAATATGACTCAACAAGCACCAAAAATGAATCGACCATGGTCTTATGACTATCGGCCTAGAGTAGGAAAGAGTCTCAAGGAAGAGGTAAGTGATAAGATTCTATAAGGGATCCCAATCGTTCATTGAACAGTGAGCCAAAGTGTTAATACGGAATCACATTTCCATTCCATACCCAATATTAAAGACCCTTGCAATTTATGGAACTTATTTCAGAAAGAAACTCGGCTCTCTAAAACAATTCCTTAAAATGGAAATTTAAATTTTGTTTGAACATAAAAGAATGCTATCTCTTTATTGACTGCAAACCAGTATATGGTAGGAGAAGTTTTTCATGTTCTTCTATTTTCTGCTGAAAGACTGTTATGCTGATATATATTCTGGAGAAGTTTGTGTGTAGAATATAAGATCTATGGATTCTATACTGGTGACCATTTAAATAATGCAGATTGATGACCTGTTAACCTACATTAAACTAAGTTCACGTATGGAAGAACTATCCTAATTTAATCAGTATCCTTAGTTGCAGGCTTGTGTAATGTCATTATTGGTTCGTATTTGATTTTGCTAATTCAAACCATTTGATTCAAGATGGAATATTTGGAAAATTAACTTACCTATGCCTATGAACGTTGTAATTTTCCGCTGCTTGTTAGGGTTATCAATGCTATTGCCATCTATGATTTTGCCCAAATGGAAGACATGTCAGTTGGATAACACTGTTTCTTTAGTCCGTCTTGATGACCAGAAAACTTGAAAGCTAACATTTTTTTTTTCTGAGAACTAAATGGTTCATCAAAATTTCAGGTAGTATTGATGTCATTGATGGGATTTTCTCTAGTCATGCTTTGGTCGAAGAAGCAGAATCAGCTAACTGGCATTTGATGGATCATTGTTCTTGCAGTGCTGTTGTTAACTTGTTGCTGTAGGGGATCTCTGCAGGGCTTCATCCCTCACTGTCATCCACACTGTAGATTGAGCCGAAAGCAGCAACGTCTTCAAATTTTATTGCGTCTTCAGGCTATAGACTGGTTTTCGTAGTACAAACCATTGTCAATGTTGGTCTGAGATAAACAAACAGGGTTCATATAGGCAACTTTTGTAATCCATTTTCATGTTGAAATTGATAATGTTCATATCTAGTTGCGAATATATACTTGTGATCGGCATTTTTTTGTTGGGAATAAAAGGGAAAACTATTCTCCAAAATATGCATTTGCAACAAATCGACATGTGCAATATTGAACACGGTGTCAGGGTGTTACATGGGCCGGTTTGGCCCGAGCCCGCAGCAAGCCCGGCCCGGTTCAGCCCGCTCCTAGCCAGGCCCGAGCCCGCCCACTAGTGCATCCGGTTCGGGCTGGGTTCACCCGCCCGAGCCAAGCCCGGCCCGGCCTGAACCGGTTTTTTTTTTTTTGCATTCAACGTTAGGCCCGGTTCGGCCCGGTCCGGCCGGCTGATCCGGATTTTCCATTTTTTTTTTTTTTGAATCATAGTTCCCCTTTTACCAAAATATTTCCATTTTTTGACCGTTTTATGACCGTTATAGGGGGTATTTTGGTCTTTTTGACCAAATTGACCAAAAATCCTTTACAATAATTCTATTTCGAGGGTATGGGGGGTCATTTGGCTTCTAAAATTTTTTATAAATTGGCCATGAAACTTTCATTTCAAACACAAACAATTCCATCATTCTCACAAAAAAAATCCAAATCACAAG
Source organism: Iris pallida (assembly GCA_029216955.1). Classification (NCBI taxonomy): domain Eukaryota; kingdom Viridiplantae; phylum Streptophyta; class Magnoliopsida; order Asparagales; family Iridaceae; genus Iris; species Iris pallida. Next base: position 9,873,066 of record JANAVB010037417.1, read on the forward strand.
AAGATTTCAAGAAAGTTGTGCTCTAAGTTCCGGCGATCTACGACTTCCTCTTTCTAATTGTTTTTTTTTATTTACATTTACGAAATAGTTTTCCTTCCTCCATCTCTCTAGTTTTTTGCAAAAAAACTAATTTCTTATTTTTTTTCCGGTATCCTCCTCCATCTTTATAATCCTTTATATATTTTGATTTGTCTTTTTAAAATGGCCGGACAAGGTTCAAACCAAGCTAATGATACTTTTGAAATTTACAATTCTTTTTTTGAGAAAAATCTTATTCCTAACGATTTAGTTGGTTCCCCTCCTGAAGTTGGTAGCAATGTACCAAATATTGTAAAGAGAAAGCAAAAAGCAAAAGTTTGTGAATTTTTTATTCTTCTTAATGAAACTAAACCTGATGGCTCACTTGTTTTAGATCAAAAAGGTGAAGCAGTTCCGTACGGGGCCCAATGCAAGAAATGTTCCCGTATATACAAATGGAAGAGGGGAGGTGGCACGGGCATACTCTCAAGACACTACGATACTTGCTACGGTCCAAGCTCAATTCCGGCGACCCAAACTCATATAAGTTTTGGGCTTCTTCTGTGGGTACGTTTTCCTATTCAGCTGCTCGTCATAAAACTGAATTTACTAAATATATTATTGTTGATGAACTTCCATTTACTTCGGGTGAAATTGAATCTTTATATGATTATGCCACAATTGCTTTAAATTCATGTTTTAATAAAGTTACTAGAGGCGCTGCTAGAAAAGAGGCTATTAGACTCTTTAAAAGAAACGTTTTCGCATGCTAATAAACTAGCTATTACTTCTGATGTGTGGACAAGTAAACAAAACTATGCTTATATTTGTATCACGGCACACTATATATGTCACGACCCGATCCCAAACAATTGGGTCGAACCGGATCATGCCCAGCCTGCACCGTTGTGAGACGGCGGCAGTAAGCTGTTCTATATGCAGGTATTCACAACAATATCTATACATTTGTCACAACTCAATATACGAAAATTTTAAAACTTTTATTCAACATTTGAAAAGTACAACTGGAAATAAAAGAACTGGAATAAAATGCTGAATTCAAATTAACAAAAATTCCAAAACAACAAAACTGGAAATGACTAGCTAAGCGATCGGCTCGTCGGCCTCAGGTCCTACGTCCTCCAAGGGGGACTCCGGCAACACCACAGGGTACAAAATCGGGTCATAATAGCTATGGTACAATAGCTCAGCATCCTCAGTATCACCTAAAAATGTTGTCTCCAGTCAGGAGGGAGCAAGTACGAATATGTATCTCATATTTCAAGTAATAATGGAAAAGTGCAGGCTAAACAGTTGAAACAATATTTTTCAGTAATTCTACGATTAAAAACAATGTGATTTGAATGTGTAATCGTCTATGACCGGCTTGGGTTATACAATAGCGTCCTAGCGACGCGATACGGCTTATCCCCGTGTGTAAGAGGGGTAAGCTCGCACAATCTTACAATATGGGGGGTATTGGCCATAAACGTTACACTATTTTCCCAATCCCCACAATCAATATAAATCAATATTTTAATCCTAGGAGAGGGTTCCGTGTAGCAATGTGGTTTAAACATGCATCTAGACAATTACTAAATAAAATACAAGAAAACATAACCGTAACTTGCCTCTATTTAATTGACTGGATCGGGAAAGACGGTTCCGAGGAGGATGTCAGGTTCGCCTCCGAGATCCTACAGTTGAGAACCTTGGCTTAGAACCAAAATGAAACCATTCTAGGTGTGCTAGTTACAATCTCTAGAAGTAGACCCTAGTCAGGTTTTAAGTTTATTAATTATTCTACCGGAATTCATCTAACGTCGCAATTCTACGTTCGTTGTTATTTAATTAAAATAAGCCGGTTATTGATTAATTGGAAAATGGCAATTACCGGTTAATTTGGCAAAACGTTGTATTTTGTAATATTATATATAAAACTAATATTTTTTCTTTAAATGAGAAGAACGTGAATTTGTTTAAATAACAGACTTGTAATTTTACTAATTTATTTACTGTGAGAAAACCTTATTAATTTTCTGTATTAAAATAAATACTCATTTTAATAATCTACGCGTTTAAAGCCAAAATAATAACTCAGAAAATAAAGAAAAGCTATGCTACACAATACAGGGTCGCAGCAAAGAAATAGAAAACTGGGCTTATGCCCTTACAATTATTTACATAAATAAATTTTAAATATAATAATAAACTCAGGTGAATCCTGAACGCCGGGAAGCGGTCCATTCAGCAGGCCGAAGCCCTGCACCAAAAATACTAACAGCAGTACCCGTACTAAAAATAATAATTATAAATTAAAGATAATAATTAAATGCGTCTCAGACTTGGTTCAAAATATCATTTTTTTTTTTAGCTAATGCCTCAACGTCCGGACAAATACCGGTTTCGTTTGCATTTTGCTAGGGCCCACAGACCGGTACGGTCGTCGCCCGAAAAACAAAAATCAACTAAATAATTCTTTTGCAAAATAACTGGTTTTGGAAAGTATTTCAAAACTTTTTAAGAAAATTTGGGCAGCATTTCCTCTATAACTGGGACAACCCAATACTGAAAAAATGCCGACAAACACCAAAATAATTATCCCAAACCAGAAAAACCCACTGAAAATAACTTCCATCCACAAAATATATGAAAAATCTCATTCACAGAACGTTTCCGAAATACATTTCGGAAAACCCGAAAATACCACGGAAACAACTAGGAAAAGATCACAGAACCCAAATGTACCAGTTTCGAAAATTCCGAAACTAAACTCGAAATTCTCACAGACAACAAACCACAGAATCTTTCCGAAGGAAAGTTCGGAATCCGAAGAAACCGAAAACGCAACCGAATCCCGGGACGGGATAGTGAACCGTATCATCATTGACACTACGGAAGGGACACGGGGACACGGAAGTATACCTCGGATTGCTCGGCTAGAGCTCTCAAATAAAAATGGGAGAAAGAAATACGCGGGCAGCGGATCGGGAGATCGGACAGTGCTGGACAGCGAAAATCGGAACCGCGGGAAGCACGGGAATGAACCGGACAGCGGATCTGGAGATCGGGGACCCGCAGAAACACGGGAAGCTCGACGAGGGGCGCTGGAGGCGCGCTGGTTGTTGGCCGGCGATGGAGGGCGGCCGGGGGCGCGCGGCCTGGGCTGGACGCGGCCGGAGGCGGCGCGCAGGAGGGCGTCGGGGTCGGCGGAGGCCGGAGGTGCGCTGGAGACGGCCGGGGGCGCGGGGGCGGCCAGCGTGGGCGGCGTGCGGCCTGGGAGGCGACCGTGGGAGGGCGGCGAGGCCGCCGGAGGCGCGGGATCGGGCTCAAACGGCGGAGGAGGCCGCTGGGGGTCGCGGACGGGCGCCGGCAACTGGGGGTCGGCGGTCGGGTGCGGGTCGACGTGGAGTTGGGGAGAGAAACACGAGATGGGGAAGAATGAGAGGTTGGAAAGGTGCTGGTGTTGGGAGTGTGTTGGTGGGGTGTGGGTTTAAATAGGAGAGTATGGAAAGAGTGGAAGAGTGAGATGTGGAGAGGAGGAGTTTTTGGAGAAATAAGGGTGGACTTCTTCCAACGTGGGGGCCAGGTCAGGTCGGGGGGGGGGGTTTGAATTAGTAATAGGTTTTAGTTTTTTTTTCAACCAAACATAAAAATAGGTTTAACTATTTATCTAAGACAAAAAATTTAATTAAAAGGTTTTAAGACGGATTCGGGGCTGGAAACGAAAATTGGGTTCGGAAAACAGAATCTGGCGTTCGGACTCGGGATCGGAGTCCGGACTCGGGATCGGGGACCGGCCACAATCAAAAATCAACGATAATTTTTAAAATAATAATTTTTCCTAAATCCGACTAAATAATAATAATAATAATAATAATAATAATAAATATAATAATAACTATAATAATTAAACAAAATTATGCTACAATCCAATAATTAATAAATTCAAAAACTCTGGGTTTCACAATCTTTCTTCCTTAGAAAATTTCGTCCTCGAAATTAAAGGATGGGTAGGATAAACTCAAATCAAACAGGTACGGGTACTTCGCCCGTAACTCAGGTCCAACAATAAGAATTGCCAAGGCAGTCGTGGATGAGACGTTTAGGGACAAGTTTTAACTATGTCACCATCCACGTAGAACAAGAATATATATAAGCGAACCAAAGTGCACGTGGTTGATCAGACCATCATGCACCGGTTCTGATTAGACAATATATTAGTGGGTACACCCAATAAAATACTGTCATGATCAAGCTCGATAAAGAAATAAGCTCGAAAATTAGGCTAACTTAGTAGCATCAGTCAAAAATATTAGAACGAAAGATAATGCTTGCAAAAAAATAGAAGTTTATGAGGCGGCACAGAGTTTCTGGTTCTCTTCTCTCCTCTGTCCAATATTGCCACTGGCTTCTCTGGCACTGTGAGGCTGGGTCCAATTTCCAGCTCCGAATGGTCCAAGATGTGGCTCGGGTCCGGGATGTAGCGTCTCAGCTGCGAAACGTGGAAGACGTTGTGGACGCCTTCGAGACTTGGGGGTAGAGTCACCCGATAAACCACTTCTCCAATCCTGTTAAGTACTTCAAAAGGACCAATATACCTGGGGCTTAGCTTTCCTGCTCTGCCGAAACGGATGGTTCCTCTGGTAGGAGAGATCTTCACGAACACACTGTCACCTTCTTCAAACTCCAACGGCCGTCGGCTGCTATCGGCCCAATGCTTCTGTCTGTCCTGGGTAATCCTGAGCTTGTCTCTGATCATCTTTACCTTCTCTGCTGCCTCGGTCACCATCTCAGGTCCAAGCAATACTCGTTCTCCGACGTCGTCCCAAGCAAGTGGAGTGCGGCAACGACGTCCATAGAGTGCCTCGAACGGTGTCATACCGATGCTAGCTTGGTAGCTGTTGTTGTAGGAGAACTCTACCAAGTGCAAATAGTCTTCCCAAGACCCTCCGAATTCCAAGACGCAGGATCTCAGCATGTCTTCTAGCGTCTGGATTGTTCTCTCTGATTGTCCGTCAGTCTGGGGATGGTAGGCGGTGCTGAACTTCAGTTGCGTTCCCAAACTGTCATGCAAGCTCTTCCAGAAGTGAGAGGTGAACCTGGTATCCCTGTCAGACACAATACTTATCGGAACTCCATGAATTCGGTAGATGTGCCGCATGTACAGTGCCGCTAACTTCTCAGTAGATAGACCCACCTTGAAAGGAATAAAGTGGGCTGACTTCGTCAGTCGGTCCACGATAACCCGAGTGGCGTCCTTCCCTCCTTGGGATCGAGGCAGTCCTGACACAAAATCCATCGTTATGTGCTCCCATTTCCACTCCGGGATGTCTAGCGGCTGCAACAGTCCTGCTGGTCTCTGTCTGCTAGCTTTCACTTGTTGACAAATTAAACATCTAGCCACATACCTGGATACGTCCTTCTTCATTCCGTACCACCACACTATAGTACGCATATCCTGATACATTTTGTTGGCTCCTGGATGTATGGAATACTACGACTGGTGCGCTTCTTGCATCAGCTCGTTCCTCAGTTCGCCAGTTGGTACGCACAGCCTCGTACCATGCTTCAGTGCTCCGTCGCTGGCGATTGAGAATCCTTCAAATGTTCCTGCCAGCACTTGATCTCTGAGTTTGCAAAGCGCCTCGTCTTGGAATTGTGCCTCCTTGACTCTGTCCATTAGACTTGAACGCACTTGCAGCTGCATCATTGTTGAATCAACTCCTGGTACAATGGCTTCTCTTCTCAGTTTTTTTATTTCTTTTTCGGGCAGTACAATCTCCAGTCCAAGCTTTTCCATGTCCTCCAGCAAATGACGCTCCTTAGTCAAGAACATTGCCATCAGGTATCGACTAAGTGCATCTGCAACAACATTAGCCTTACCCGGATGATACTGCAGGTTGATGTCGAAATCCTTCATCAGCTCCAGCCATCGTCTCTGTCGCATGTTCAGCTCCTTCTGAGTGAAAACATATTTAAGACTTTTGTGGTCTGTAAATATTTCTACTCTCTCTCCATAAAGGTAGTGCTTCCACAGCTTCAATACAAATATCATCGCTGCAAGCTCCAAATCATACATGGGATAGTTCTTCTCATGAGTCCGTAATTGCCTAGATGCGTAAGCAATTACTTTTCCGTGTTGTTGAAGAACGCAGTCCAATCCCTTACCGGAAGCATCACTATAAATTGAGAAACCGCCGGTACCTGAGGGTAGCGCAAGTATTAGCGCCGTTATAAGCCTCTTCTTCAGTTCCTCAAATGCTGACTGACAAGCTTCAGACCAAATGAATTCTTCGTTCTTCCTAGTAAGCTTCGTCATTGGTTCAGCAATCCTGGAGAAATCCTTCACAAACTTTCGGTAGTAGCCAGCTAAACCCAAAAAGCTTCTGATTTCTGCAACTGAACTTGGTGCAGTCCACTTCTCAATAGCAGCTATCTTCATTGGGTCCACCGAAATTCCTTCTCCTGTGACAACATGGCCAAGAAAATCCACTTTGTCTAAGAAGAATTCGCATTTAGATAGCTTACCATAGAGCTTCTCCTTCCTTAAAGTTCCCAGAACTTTCCTCAGGTGCTCTTCGTGCTCTTCTTCAGTCTTCGAGTAGATCAGAATGTCGTCGATGAAGACAACCACAAACTGATCCAGATATTCATGGAAGACCTTGTTCATAAGATTTATGAATACTGCAGGGGCATTCGTCAGTCCAAACGGCATGACCAAAAATTCATACTGACCATATTTGGTTTGAACGCCGTCTTTGGAATATCCTCCTTCCTGACCTTGATTTGATGGTAGCCAGACCTGAGATCTATCTTCGAAAATACGCGGGCAGCGGATCGGGAGATCGGGAGATCGGACAGTGCTGGACAGCGAAAATCGGAACCGCGGGAAGCACGGGAATGAACCGGACAGCGGATCTGGAGATCGGGGACCCGCGGAAACACGGAAAGCTCGGCGAGGGGCGCTGGAGGCGCGCTGGTTGTTGGCCGGCGATGGAGGGCGGCCGGGGGCGCGCGGCCTGGGCTGGACGCGGCCGGAGGCGGCGCGCGGGAAGGCGCCGGGGTCGGCGGAGGCCGGAGGTGCGCTGGATGCGGCCGGGGGCGCGGGGGCGGCCGGCGTGGGCGGCGTACGGCCTGGGAGGCGACCGCAGGAGGGCAGCGAGGCTGCCGGAGGCGCGGGATCGGGCTCAAACGGCGGAGGAGGCCGCTGGGGGTCGCGGACGGGCGCCGGCAACTGGGGGTCGGCGGTCAGGTGCGGGTCGGCGTGGAGTTGGGGAGAGAAACACGAGATGGGGAAGAAGGAGAGGTTGGAAAGGTGCTGGTGGTGGGAGTGTGTTGGTGGGGTGTGGGTTTAAATAGGAGAGTATGGAAAGAGTGGAAGAGTGAGATGTGGAGAGGAGTTTTTGGAGAAATATGGGTGGACTTCTTCCAACGTGGGGGGCAGGTCAGGTCGGGGGGGGGGGGGGGGGGGGGTTGAATTAGTAATAGGTTTTAGTTTTTTTTTTCAACCAAACATAAAAATAGGTTTAACTATTTATCTAAGGCAAAAAATTTAATTAAAAGGTTTTAAGACGGATTCGGGGCTGGAAACGAAAATTGGGTTCGGGAAACGGAATCTGGCGTTTGGACTCGGGGTCGGAGTCCGGACTCGGGATCGGGGACCGGCCACAATAAAAAATCAACGATAATTTTTAAAATAATAATTTTTCCTAAATCCGACTAAATAATAATAATAATAATAATAATAATAATAATAATAATAGTAATAATAATATATAATAATAATAATAATAATAATAATAATAATAAATATAATAATAACTATAATAGTTAAACAAAATTACGCTACAATCCAATAATTAATAAATTCAAAAACTCTGGGTTTCACAATATAGATTCATTGTGGATGTTGCAAAAGCGCATCGTCTGTTTAAAAACTTTAGAATTTTCACACACGGGTTCCGCAATTGCCACTTGTATTTCAAAACACTTGTGTGACTTTGATATTCACAACAAGATTCAATATGTATATTTTGATAATGATAGTAATAATACTGCTGCTATAAATTCATTGTCTTTACTATTTCAACATATTTTGGAAGGTAGATTATTGCATATTAGGTGTGCTTGCCATATTATTAACTTAGTTGTAAAAGAATGTCTTAAATTTTTTAGTACACATTTAGAAACTCTCAGAAATTGTTTACACAGCTTGAACACGTCTCCAAGTAGGCAACAAGCTTTTAAGAACACATGTACACATTTTAGTATTTGTTTTAGAAGATTTGTTAAGGATGCTCCACATAGATGGAATTCGACATATTTAATGTTGAAATCCGCACTTCCGTTTAAGGATGCTATTACATATTTTTGTAACATGGATCATAATTTTGAATATCCAGTAACTGAAGATGATTGGATAGTTGCTACTTCTATATGTGAATTTTTGAAATTTTTTTACAAGGCTACATGCACTCTTTCTGGTGTATATTATCCTACTTCTTGTTTAGCTTTACGAGAACTTTTTAACATGTCTTGCTTGTTTTCTAAATATAGAAATGTTCCAAATTTTGACTATGTTGTCAAGAGAATGGAAGCTAAATTTACTAAATATTGGGGTGATGTACCTTTTTTATACTGTTTGTCTGCCATTTTTGATCCTACCATCAAATTAGATGGTGTAGAAGTTTTGTTAGATGGCTATGCAGATAACATGGAACTTAATCTTATGAATTTGAAATTAGAAGTAAAGGTAGTTTTAGAAAGATTAGTACTACTTTATGAAGATAATGTTGTGCCGATCCGACCCACCCAAGTTGGTACAAGTAGTAGCTCTGGCGTAGAGAACCACGCCCTTCGTTTATTAAGAAGGAAGAAACAAAGACAATCTTCCCAACCCACTCAAGGGTTGTCATTGTATTTAAGTTCTTATGAAGAAGAAGAGGAATCTTCAAATCACTTCACCATTTTAGAATGGTGGAAAAAACACGACAAAAGATTTCATATACTTTCTATAGTTGCACGTGATCTACTAATGGTGTCGGTATCCACGGTAGCATCGGAGTCTTGTTTTAGTACAGGATCAAGGATGTTGAGCCTAAAGAGGAGCCGGTTGAAGCCGGATATCTTGGAAGCTTGTGTTTGCGTTCAAGATTGGATTTTAGCAAAAAAAAGAACCCAAAACAAGAGGGATGAAGCTTATGACATCAATGAGCTGGACCTCGGATCGCTTAGATTAAGTGAAGCTTCTGCAACCGAGGAGGAGGAGCAAGAAGAATGACTCAAGTCTAAGGTATGACCCTCCAAAAAAAATATTCAAACTTTCAAACTTCAAACTTCAAAAAAAAAACTTTGAAAACTTTAAACTTTAAAAAAATTTAAAAACTTTTAAACTTTTAAACTTTTAAAAATTAAAAAAAACTTTATTAAAAACTTCAAAAACTTTTAAACTTTAAACTTATATCTTAAAAATACTTTAAAAGTACTTTAAACTTTAAACTTAAATCTTAAACTTTAAACTTTAAACTTAAAAAACTTTCAAAAAATACTTTAAACTTTAAAACTTTAAACTTAAAAATAAAAACTTTAAAACTTAAAATTTAACTTTATAACTTTAAAACTTAACATATAACTTTAAAAGTACAACTTTAAAAAAAACTTAAAAACTTTTTAAAAAAAACACAAAAACTTAAAAACAAAATTTTTTAACTCTGCCTATGACAAGCAAAGCGTGTCTTGCCGGTCCCAAGCCCGGATAAAAGAGGAGGAAAAAATAAAAACAAATTTTAATTAAAAAATAAAGTTAAAAAGATTAAAATTAAAAAAATTAAAAGAATATAAAAGTTAAAAGAAAATGTGAAAAAAAAAAATGAAAAAAACCAACTTAAACCGGACCGGCCCGCTGGACCGGCCCGAACCCGGCCCGCCCAAGCCCGTCCACGACCCGGACCGGACCGGCCCAGCCCTACCCAGACCGGGTCACTGGGCCGGGCTGGGTCTTCTGAGTTAAACCGGGCCGGGCCAGGTCCGGCCCGCTAGGTGAATCGGTCCAGGCTGGGCCCGGACCAAGCCCGGACCAAGCCCGGTCGGACCGAATTTTCGTGGGCGCGGGCCGGTCTGGTTCAGTCCGAATGACACCCTGAACACGGTGCAGTGATCGCCTCTTTCAAAAAATAAAGATTACAAGATATAAGACAAGGCCGCAAGAATATTAATTGAAGTCCTAAACGATAATCGGGAGAGAGATTACTACTAAATAATGTTACAAGGTTTTACAAGATTGTTATTAACTTTCTAAAGTACAAAAAAGAGGACTAGAGAAATTCTTAGATTACACTCAAGAAGATTGAGAAACCCAATCTCTCTTCTTCAACCTCTCCAAATCTTTCCTCTTTCTTTTTCAAACTTATTGGTAGCTGTCCAACACATCTTTTGAGCACAATAATCTACAATAAAAATTTTAGACCCCTTTATATAACATGCCATGTCTCCATATGCAGAGAGATAGGGACTACATGGATTTTTTATTTGAAAATCCAATATATTTAAGAATTTTTACTTTGACTTTCCTCCCATCATACTGCTAACCATCACCACCTTGATCTTACTCATAATCAAACTCAACATGCATATGGCAACCTCCGGCCTTCACCCGTCCAGTAATTTGAAAAATAAAATGAAGTTGAAGGGAGACAATACTATGTAACGACAGTAATTTGAAAAATAATATCACAACATTCATAGAAACACATATATATCTCAACGAAAACTCTTCTAAGTTTCTTCCCCATTGGTGCAAGTAAACAACCACCTTCGACCAAAAACCATCTAATACAGTAGAAATTTGATAATTTAATATCCGATAAATTAATAATCTCTGTTAAATAATATTTTTGTCCAGTTTCAACTTGAAAATAATGTATTAAATTAATAATTCAGTAAATTTAATATGATAATATATTATAAAAAATTATATAATTTTCACGTAATATATAAATTAATATTTTTTGATATACATGATACTTATGATTGGACTATAAGGTCTCACTAAAATATAACTCAATTATTATTTATTTCTTCTTGAAATTGATTTCAAATTAGATTTCATCTCTAACTTTCACCGGAAGAAGTTCATTGTCGGTTTCCTTGCACCTTTGAGATCATAACCTATTATTGTATGCATCATATGTTATGTTGTGTTACTATGAATTTTGTTTATTTAAGTTAAATTTGCTTGGTTAAATGTTCGGAATAAAGTAATGTAATATACCAAACAATGTACAATCTATTTTTGGAAATAACTAAATTTAGAAATTTTATTTGGTTAAACAAATATATAGAATTGTTAATTCGTAAAATAAGAAGCTATGTAGAATTTTTGCTTGGTTCAACGTTCATAAAGGAATAAATAGTACATTGAACAATGTACGTTCTACTTTTGGAAAATAAAAAAAGTAGATTTATAAATTTTATTTGGTGAAACAAATACATAGAACTGATAGTTGGCAAAACTAAGTTCTATGTTAGTTCTAAAACGAGAAACTAAATACAATGTGTTAAAAAATAAAAATATATCTTGATAAACTAATAACTTATCAATCAATCAATAAATTATTAATTTATTGATAGAATTTTAATTTATTAATTAATTGATTTTAACTAAATTGATAAATTTTCCTTGGTCCTAATATTAATAATATGTAGAGGCTTAACTATGTATTTCTTTCCACGGGCTATAACAAAGTAAAGCCAAACTACAATAGAGCAAGTTAACATGGGATATTTTAGCAAATGTTCCCATTCTTTTTTTTTTTTTGAAATCACACGCACACACACAATTGGGGGACTCGAACCTTGCCGGCCCCTCCGGATGTCCGCTCTAATACCACTAGGCTAGAGAGCTCGGACAAATGTTCCCATTCAAAATATTGAAACTAGCATATATCTCCATTTTTTAAAAAAAATTAACAAATGCCTCCATTCTTTTATAAATCAGCTAAAATTTTGATTAAATAATAGGAGGTATATCTTAAAATGTTATTTGTTCCATACAAAGGAATGGGAACATTTGCTAATTTAAAAAAAAAACCTTAACATAGAAAGAGAACACAATGGTTTCCAAAACATGGCAAGGATCGGAAGTACAGTGCAACTGCCGCAAAATCTACATCAGTGTTTTTATGAGTCTATGACAATTACAGCCTCACGTAAAGAACGGATTTTTTTTATCCTAAGTAATATATTTTAATGATATTGTGTGTAGGGGGACATGTTTAAAAATTTTTAATTGGGGGGATGACCCTCCAACTAAGTTGGAGGGCTGGATGGGAGCACTCTAACTCAGTTGGCGGCTCCTGCCAGCCCAGTTGGCGGGTTGGGGAGGCATGTGAATGTATGCGATCGTGGCAGGTAATATTCACTTAAGGATTCACTTTTCATTCTAAATATTCATTTTTTTCTTCCATCTTTTGGTTTTTCCAAACAGAACAAAAATTGATATAATTGTAACTTTTTAAAGAAAAAATAACAAATTATTTTTTTTTCCGGTTAAACGAACGAGACCAAATGTTAACATAACCAAAAATATATTGGCAGGTAATATATGTATTTTTGTTATGGGGTTTATACTTCTCTAGCTGCAAATAATATATGTATTTATATCCTTATGAAGTATGAATGTATGCGATCTTGGCAGGTAATATTAGGGGTGTGCATAATTGAACCAAATCGACCAAATCGAACCAAATCAAACCGAATCGGTCGGTTTTTAACCGAACCGATGGTCCGGTCGGATTGGTTCGACTTGACCATTTAAAAAACCGACCAATTTGGTTCGGTTTACGGTTTGGTCATTCCAAAAACCGCTTAAACCGAACCAAACCGAACCTAGTAACAACCTAAAGTTTGGTTTATATCCGGTCCAACCTATCCATCTCATTGTTTGTTTATTTTCCATCTTTAATTCATAGATCTATTAGGATTATAGTTTATTTTCGAGAATCATTTTGGATTTGTGGAAGAAATTTATTATGCAAGTGATCTACTTAGAAGATTATTGTCCATTTTGGAATCTCATACAAACATCTTCCAAACAAAAGATTGAATTAGAATTTAATTTTGTGTGAATTTACTTTATGAAACACTTTTATATACTTGAAACTTTTTGTCTGATCAAAATCGATCAGCCGAACCGATCCAAACCGAACCAAGTCGGTCGGTTTCAAAACCGAACCGACCAATTGGTTGGTTTGTGTGAGACTCGTCTCACAGTATCGGTATTTATATACGGATACGTATTTTGTATTGCATTTCGTATTTTCTCGATTTTTGGAATGCTTTAAAATTTTTCCTAAAATATAGATTTTCCTTGGCCGGCATACCGATGGTGTACCGGAGTATACCGACGGCATGTCGCCCGGACAAATTTTTTCCACATTTTAGATATTTTCAATTTCAGATATTTTCGTGAATAGTGTTTCCGATATTTTCATGAATAGTGTTTTGGATATTTTGATGAATAGTATTTAGATATTTTCGTGAATAGTGTAGATGCATTCTATTATCCAATGGATAATTGGTTTTCTTTCAATGGCTAGGATTGATCTAGAATTTTGACACGGATCACGATCCAACGGCTAAGATTAATTCACCCCTTCTATATATATTGTCACGCCCCAGAACCAGAATACTGAAGAACGGGGACGTGCACAGCCAGCTACGTATAACGGAACGGCAACCATCCCGCTATACGGTCACGGCTGTCTAGCTATGTGAGGGTACGCTACAAACCATCAGTCTCTTAGGGTCAAATCAAGCTATTGTCTCAATCTCAACAAGTAATGATAGTAACAAGATATCAGACCACCAAATATACAATTGTAAGGCGTCCCAAACATTACATATCCAGATGATCATGAAGCTAGTCGTACAAAATGTAAGGACTAGCAAGAGTTAAGTCATACATGATCAACCTCGAGTTGCCAATCATGATTACAGCCCGTAGGCAGACAGAAAGTAAAGTGCATCGAGCTAACAAGTGCTCGTCGGCTAAACGCCTCAAAAGAATATCAGTTAACAATACAGTGGGAGAAACAAAAGAGAAAACCCACTCGTTGCCCGGGTTCCGTCTAGTGTTCACCATCGGGCTGGAAAGCAGGTAGATCCTTTGCTGCTGCTCCGGTATCTGGCCATACAAAACCAGCTGGGTCAGACCCCAGAAAGAGCAAGTGCCACAAAGGAGGCCACGAAATAAGAACAAAAGCCAGCAATCAGCACAATAATATAATTACATAATAAGAGAGTAATTTAAGAAAAAGGCATGATAGTTAGATATAAAAGACAAATCTTGTACAGAATCGATAAAAGACAGAACATATGGAAAGGCATGACAGGATGATATACGATGAGATGGCCATGGGACTATTCAGATAGCCAGGTTACAACCCGTAAACCAAACAAGGACCGGGGTTGTAACCCTTCGTCTGAACGGAACTTGGTTTCTCCCACCATTTATCGGCAAGATAAAATACGCGAATTCAAGACTTGCAATTAAACATGATTAAGGTAAAGCACGAGTAATCATGTCATGTCATGACCTTGCACAGGATCAGGACAGGACAAGAGGGACTAGACTCCATCCAATCAATCACGGCCAAGCAAGTACTACGGCTTACTACTTTAACTAACTAGGGTTATCACAGACCTGATTACTAACAAGATGCAATGAGAATTCCAAGTCCGGTTACCTGTTTGTTACTACCTGAATGCTCCCAGCAAGAAAAGGAAAAGATAGCATGATATAGCAGACACACTGTAGTAAGATACATGTGTCCTAAGGTACCACGCTCGACGGCGGGCTGGAATTGCGCTCATCTCGACGGATAGCAACAAATCCCATGTATATATATATAAGGCCGGGACCAAAGGGGCAACAGGTAACTGGGAAATTCTCCATGAACTAATTGATCAATCTAGTCATTAACCTAGCCAGATTCAGTATGAATCCCTGACCGTGGGAACCAGGGAGTCACGTCCTAGACATGATGCAAGACAATACGAGTGGATTGCACAAGCAAGCAGGAACACCCACGGTGTCAAGACAGGTCAAGCTAAGTTATCAAGTCATGTCAAGTCGGGAGTGCGCCGCCACGGGCCACTATCAAGTTATCAAGATAATTCATGTCAGGGTACTTGTCAGGAGTGCGCCACGACGGGCCACTTATCAAGTCAGGTTGGTCATGTCAGAAGTGCACCATTACGGGTCACGGTCATGTTAGGCTAGTTCCTTGTCATATCGTGCCATGTACAATAGTCATTCCAACATATTAAGTAAAATCAAGTTCATGACAAAAGGCGTAAGGATATAAAATGGGCGTAAAATATCTAATAAAATATCAATATACAGGGCTATAGAAGAGCCAAGCTCAAGAAATAAATAAATTAATCATAGACAAGTGGGTTGTGCAAGAGGGTCAGGGGTTGGGCTGCGCAGGGTATGCACTGCGCATGGAAGAGCTGCGCAAGAGTTGCCTTGCGCAAGGGTTACCTTGCGCAAGGGTAGACTGCGCATGGGGTCAAAGGGCACAGGGTTAAAGGGGCAAAGGGGATGTACTGCACAATGGGTCATTGCGCATGGACCAAGGGTACAGGGGCTGCCTTGCGCACTGATTGGATTACGCAATGGAGGATTGCGCAAGGGTAGACTGCGCAGAGTATGGACTGCGCAAGATCAGGTTGCGCAGGAATGGATGGCGCAGGGTCAGATTGCGCAAGGGATGGATTGTGCAGAAGTGGACTGCGCAGGAGCAGATTGCGCAAGGGATGGATTGCGCAGAAGTGGACTGCGCAGGAGCAGATTGCGCATGAGCAGACTGCGCATGAATCCATGCGCAGTCGGGTTGAGCGCAGTTCACCAAGGGGCAAGCTGCACGGTCGGTGCTGCGCTAAAGAGCACTGGCCGAGGGGGATGCGCAATCCAGCACTGCGCTAAAGAGCGCAGGCTGCAGGCTACTACTCCAGGCCGAGAAGAACACCAAGAACACCAAAAATTCAAATTTTCATATCTTTGTCAAATCAAAGCCAAATCTAGATTTTTAAAGTTCCAACTTGAGTAAAATTGAATTCTCTTCCACATGGAAGCATCAAAACCCACAAAAATCCAACCAAAATAGATCAAAACTATGTAAATCCAAAAATAGTTAAAACCTAGATCTAGAACAATGGAAACTCCAAATCACAAAATGTCAAGTTCTAATGTTGATCTCCATGGCCTAATCTAGCTAATGGACAAATAAAAAGTGGTTCTCATATGGTGGCAAGGTGCACTTGCCTAATGGGTTGGAGAGTTGTGTGGAGGAAGAAGAAGAAGAATTAATGGAGGAAAATAATGAGGAGAGAGAGTGTTAGGTGGGGATTTTAATGGGGGAGGATAAGTTGTGTTGAGGGTGGAGGTTAGCTAAGATGGTCCAATGCATAATAAACCAAACCAAATCAATTCCTATCCAAATAAAACCAAGCTCCATTAATCAGAATTAATCCAGGAATGATAAATGACAATTAAACTACAATGCTAAGTATGAAATATACCACAACTTAACTGGTCAAGAAAAATAAAAAATACTGGTCAGAAATACGATCACGTATAAAATACGTATCACGAATTTCGGGGCACTACATATATCCTATGAGTTTCTCTCTCCTCTCTTTTTTCTTTCCTTCACCATTTCCTCTTCACTCTCTTCCCTCTTCCTCAAGCTTAGAAAGGCTTGGCCTTGAGGCCTAGAGTGTGGTTTCGGAACCCATCTTGGTGGTGGAGTAGAAGATTAGGCTTGGTTGCTAAAACCTAGGCAAGTACATCTTGCTCAAAAGTGATATGACCATACTTTATT
This sequence comes from Iris pallida, assembly GCA_029216955.1. Classification (NCBI taxonomy): domain Eukaryota; kingdom Viridiplantae; phylum Streptophyta; class Magnoliopsida; order Asparagales; family Iridaceae; genus Iris; species Iris pallida. The sequence continues at coordinate 9,889,973 of JANAVB010037417.1, forward strand.
TTTGTTTTTCATAGAAATTAAAGTTTTATTGTTCTATAATATGCTCCTCTAAATTGTTAACAAGTTTAATGTATAGCACTTTTGGTTTTGATCGATAATATGGCATAGATCTGAGTTTCTAGATATGATTTTTGAGTATTTTGAAGTTTTGATCTATCAAATGTTTTAATTTGTGAAAACTAATACTTCCATGTTGTAGGAAATTCAATTCTATTCAATTTTGACTTTTGAAAGTCCGAATTTCGATTTAAAATAAAGTTTTTATGGCCGAAACGAGTTTTACCAAAAATCTGGATTTTGTTGCTGTTTGGAAAAACGGCATACCGCCGGTATGCCGTAGTATACCGCCGGTATGCCGGTTTTTGGCACCAGAAACTTACTGTCTTTAGTCCGGTATACCGCCGGTATGCCGCAGTATACCGCCGGTATGCCGTTTTATGCTGTTTTAGGCTGTTTTTGTCTGTTTTTGCCCGTTTTCGTCCGTTTTTGATATTTTCTCGATTGTAATGGACTCTTAACATGATTAGATGACCTTGGATAGTTAAAGAATGATTGTACACTCTATATATATGGTACATGCTTATGTTCACGTATTGTTCTATGTCCAGATTATAGATAGTGGCATGTTATGGTGCACTCCAGATTACTGTATATGCCTAGCTCGATTTAGTGGCTCGTAGTAGCGCACTCATGACTTGATTTTCTTATTAATTTCTAGACCCGAGATATGAGTACATGTTCTTCCTTGACACCGTGGATATAGCTTGTTGAATGTTTAATCTATTGCATCTTGGCAATGGACAATCGAGTGTGAGTATTGTCTATTGTATCGCGCGTAATGTGTATTGAGAACATTTGCCAGAGATATCTCGCAAATGACTTGTACCCATGGCTCGTCATTATAGGACGATTCTTGAGTGTCCACGACTTGAGAATTAAAAACGAATGTTATAGGTAATTGACTAGTAAACTCATATAGATCATTGGGAGGGGAGGACACTTCATGCTACCGCGTATTCGGATCGCTATGGGCCCCCACAGTGGCAGGGATAACCCCGATTGGCGTGGGCCCCTGTCCACTATTGATTGAGTAGATGTTTATCTACTATTGATATGTTATTGAGTAGATGTTGTTTATCTACTATTGATATGTTTCATTTTTGGAGTAGATATTTATCTACTATTGATTGAGATTGTTTGGTTGATTTTATTTCTTTTCTTCTACCGTCGTCGCCCCCTTGGCCATCCGAGTTACTGCAGCGTAGGTGGTAGTGAAGTTCCTCAACTTGCATACTAGTAATTAGGATTGTGATAACCCTAGCTAGTTAATGATAGAAAGCCGTAGGCAATGATTGGCCGTGCACTTTTGATTGTGTGTTACCTTATATTTTCTTGTGTCACTCCCTGATTCTGGTATACGTATTTTTAGCACGTATACTGCTTATTTGTAATTACGTATATTTATACGATATTTATTTTGTTGTATTTCATCATGTATATCCCAAATTATTTGACAAAATAATATTTCGTAATTAATTTTATGTGATTTTAGTTTGCAGTTTTGGCTCTAATTGGGTGACATGTTCTCGGTTCACTTGAACCCGTTGGGTCATCATGAACCAACTTGGTTTAGGCTTTTATATAAAACCCCATTCCTTCTCTCTCTCATCTCATTATTCCTCTCATTTATTTCCTTCACCAACCAAGGCAAGTGTCAACTTGCTCAAGAGATGGATTTATATTTTGTTAAATGATTTCTTACAAAATTATTTGTCAAAATATGTTCTTCTCCTCAATCTATACTAGTTTAGAACTTGAAAATTTCCATTTTGAAGCTTTGATTTTTGTAGATCTAAGTTCTCTCCATTTTCGGATTTACATGGTTTTCATCTATTTTCGTTAGGATTTTATGGGTTTTGATGCTTCCATGTGGAAGAGAATTCAATTTCACTCAAGTTAGAACTTTGAAAATCTAGATTTGGTTTTGATTTGGTCAAGTTAAGGAAATTGGAAGTTTTTGGTGTTCTTGAGGAGGCTCTCGGCCTGGAAGAGAAGACCCTTCAGCCTGCGCTCTTTAGCGCAAGTTGAACTGCGCAGCTCGTCTTTTGACGAATTGCGCAACCCTTCGGCCAGCGCATTGCGCTGAGCTGAACTGCGCTGGCGCTCCTTAGCTCCAGCGCCATCCGATCCTGCGCAGTCTAATCCCTGCGCAATCTAACCCAGCGCGCTTGACTTCAGCGCAATCCATTCCCTGCGCAACCCGACTCTGGCGCAATCCATCTCCTGCGCCATCTAACCGCTGCACAGTCTAATGCCTGCGCAACCTAACTCTGCGCGTTTGACCCCTGCGCAGTCTAACCCTGCGCGTTTTGACTTCTGCGCATTTGACCATGCGCATTCTGACCTGGGATCTTATATATTATATTTTTTTGTATATATATAGGTGAATGTTTGTGTATGCTATATATCCTTACGCCTTTTGTCCCGAGCATGACATGAGCACTAATGTGACCCCGGAGAACAAAGTGTTCCTTCCTGATACATGTACCTGAATGTCCCGGTTCTTGTTCATGCTCGACAAATGACTCGTAACTCCACGTGGCGTATTTGTATTGATGCATTACACTAAGGAGGGTAGAACATGTTGACATACTAATTGACATGGATCCTCTTTGGGGTACTCGTACCAAAGTACGACTTTAGGAGGATAATCATGCAGGCCACAGCATGTGAGTCCAAGATTTCACCTAGGGTTAAACTAGGCAACTAAATATACTAGATGCATGGGGAGGACAGAATCCCGAGATCGTGTTACACCAGCCGCCTTGAGATATTGTCTTGACGCGCCGGCTGGTCTCCACGGATACTGTGTCATCTGCAACGAGTGGATGACTGTATCCGATTCATTCCTGTTATATATATTATATGTTTTGGCAAGGTGGCCTTGCGAGGGACCTGAGCTCAATCATACCTGTCTACGCGGACCCCTGGGTTGGCTAGCCTTGCTGGAAAGATACGATCTGAGGACTCTGATAATTTAATGCGAGGATAACCTCGCCATACTAGAAATTCGTAGACTTGACTGGCCGTGAAAATGACTTGCTTGTATTTTTCTTTTATCTTCCGCGTGTAACTGAGGAAAGCGGACTGTTATGGCGCGTGATACAACCCATGTTCTTGTTTGATTGTTGGGTTGGTTATCGTACTATGACAGGCTGCGGACCGAAGTTACGAACGGAAGCCTTAATTGATTGTGATGTGTTACTCCTGTGAATGACTAAGGAACATGGCCCACCGCGGTACGTGATCCAACCCATGTTCTTGTTTGATTGTTGGGTTGGTTATCGTGCTGCGATGGTCTGTCGACCGAAGTCACGACCAGGAGATCTTCTTACTTATATCTGTAAACTTATGTGAAGGTCATAGAGTGCGACGCGTCCCGGCTCCATGTGGCACCTTTTGTCCTTGTTTGGTTGTAAGGATGCTAGATGGGTCCGACGATGTAGCGCTACCCTATAGCCGCAGCATAAGCTTTATCCTTATCATTATAACTGGGTTTTATCTTAACTCTTGTGCCCCTTTGGCGGTACTTGCTATTCGGGGCTGACCCCGCTGGTTTTGTTTGGCCAGACCTCGTAGCAGAGCCAGAGGACGCGATCCTTCTTCCGGACATCCATGGTGCATACTAGGAGCATGGCTGGTCGGGGACTCGAGTGGGTTTCTTCTCCACCACTCCTGCTTATACTTTTGCGGCGTTTAGCCACCGGCACCTGTTAACCGGATTACTTGATATTTTGTATCAGTACATAATTGTAACTAAACAGACTGCAGCTGTGTATAATTTTGTGCTCATGACTCTCTGAGATAGCTATGTTATAAAGCTAGTCTCTCATGATCATTTTGATGAAGCGTCGGGGACGCCTTACTGCTTTATCTTTAATGTTCATTTATTTGCTGATGTGATTTGATTGATTGAGACATAGAACTCTGTGGGACCATAGGAGACTCGTTTGTAGCATGTACCCCCTAGTCTCTCGACAGCCACGATCGCCGTATGACGTTACGTACCTCATATGGAGTAGCTGGCCTAGTCCGTCTCCGTATTTCGGTACTGGGGCGTGACAAGGTTTTAGTGGTGGCCCATGCAGGTCTGTTTTTTTTCAGACTTGTGGGGTATTGCGATTTATTAGGAGTCTCAATCAAAACTTGTTCCCCTTGAAATTCTGTTTCGAATTCTCTGTCCTTGCCTTGATCTGTAACCTGACTTGCATCCTCGAAATCTTCCTCGTCCGGACTTGATAATCTTATATTCTTCTCTATAGGGGTGCTTTATTCTCAGTAGCGGGCGAGGCCCATGAGGAAGAGCAGCAAGAGCATGGCTCGACTGGGCAGCAACAGGGGAGAGAACCTTCTCCAGTGCAGGCACGAACAGAAATGGAACCAGAGGCAGTGCAGTCGCAGGTTATTGAAACTCCTACAGCACCAGTAGCGACGGCAGTACCAGACGTCGTAGCACTCCTGGAGATCATCCGGGGGTTTCTTGTCACTAACCAACAGCAACAAACTCGGCAGCAGGAGCAGAATGTGTTGCTGAACCAAGGGATTCAGTTAGCTCTTGAGAGGAGTGCCGGGGTTGACTCGGGAGCCTCAGGAAGGTTCCGTCGCTTGAACCCGAGGTATTTTGATGGCACGGAGGATGCCATCACTGCGGATATATGGATTCAAGACATCGAAGCCATTCTTGTGGCAGCCAAGGTTCCAGACGATGAGAAGGTTGATCAGGTCAAACTAGTACTTCAGGATCTTGCCCGCGACTGGTGGGCATCAGAAGAAGTTGGTACAAGACGCCCTGTTCATTGGACCACCTTCAGTGACAGATTCAAGGCCAAGTATTTTGGCGTAGTAGCTCGATATGAGCTCCAGCAGAAGTTCATCAATCTCAAGCAAGCAGGCAAGACCGTAGATGGGTATGCAGCCGAGTTCTGCAGATTGTGCCGTTTCGCACCATCAATGGTGGCGACGGAGCCAGAGAAAGCTATGAGATTCCAGCAGGGACTTCATTTGGAATTATTGCAGCTTGTGGAAGGGCACGACTACCAGACGTTTGACGCTGTCTTGACAGCAGCTCGGAGGCACGAGCTCACCCAGCAGAGGTTGGCATCGAGGACAGGAGGTCAGAAGAGATCTCATTCCCAGGTTGGAGGAGGAGCCATGCAGCGAACATCGGCACCAGCACCCGGTGTTCGTATTCATGATACAGGAGCGCCGCAGAGGACGGCCGTGTCAACTATCACAGCGCCAGTTCGGCAGCAGCAGCCGAGGAATCAGCAGCAGCGTCAGAGGGCGCCCCAGGGTTGTACCTTCTGTGGTAAGGGAGGACACACTAGGGAGGTGTGTCGGTCAGCGAATGGCTTGTGCTTGAGGTGTGGTAGTCCAGACCACCGTATTTCGACTTGTCCTATGATGCAGAGGCAAGGAGGGCCAGCTCAGCAGTTTCCAGCGTTGCCAGCTCCAGGGGCAACCCCGAGTGGAGGGCCAGTATTAGCAGTAAGGCCCCTAGCCCAGCGTCTACCAACGCAGGCTCAGATGTTCCGCCAGGCACAGGAAGCCGAAGGCCCTCGGAGGCAGCAACAACATGGTCGAGGAAGGACGCAACAAGGGGCTCCGTGGGGCCAGGCTCTCACATTAACCTTGGGAGAGGCTCTAGCGTCTAGTGACGTGGTGGCAGGTAAAATTCTCGTCACCTCATTTCCTGCTGTAGCATTATTTGATTCAGGCGCTACTCATTCATTCATCTCTGCACAATATGCTACACGGATTGGACTAGTGTTTGAGGCATTGCCGGAGAGGATGGATATACTCACCGGCAATGGGCTCGTAGAAGTGAGCAGAGTGCGCTTTTCATATCCGGTAGAGGTGTGTGGGCATTTATTGCCCGCATCATTGATTGAATTCCCTATGGAGAATTTTGATGTTGTTCTTGGCATGGACTGGTTGAGAGACAGTCATGCGACCATTGATTGTAGAGGAGGTAGGATTATGTTCAGCATTCCTGGGATGGAGCAGTTCATCTTTACTCGAACCTTGAAGAATCAGACTGAAGGCGTCATCTTCGCAGCAGTGTCAGAGTCAAGACAGATTTCGAGAGTGGTCGAAGGTTTTCTTGATGTATTTCCTGATGAGCTTCCAGGGATGCCCCCAGTCAGAGAGGTAGAATTTAGCATTGAGTTGAACCCTGGAACGAGGCCTATTGCAGACAGAGTTTACAGAATGTCGCCGTCAGAACAGGATAAGTTGTACCAACATGAAGAAGAGTTGAAGTCTAAGGGATTCATCCGAGACAGTAAATCGCCCTGGGCCGTGCTAGTGATTCTAGTTCCCAAGAAGGATGGGTCGACGAGGATGTGCATCGACTACCGCAAGCTGAATGCAGTAACAGTGAAGAATAAGTACCCGCTACCGAGGATTGATGACCTGTTTGATCAATTGAGCAAGGCCCGCATCTTTTCCAAGATCGATCTTCGTTCGGGATACTATCAGGTGAGAGTCCGAGAGCAAGATATTCAGAAGACGGCATTCAGATCAAGATACGGGCATTATGAGTTTTTAGTAATGTCCTTTGGACTAACCAATGCCCCTGCAGTATTTATGGATTTGATGAACCGCATCTTTCTTCCATATTTGGATAAATTTGTGGTAGTGTTCATAGATGACATTCTTGTCTATTCCAGCAGTGAAGAGGAGCATGAGAAACATCTTAGGACTGTCTTGCAGACATTGAGGAAGCATCAACTTTATGCGAAGCTCGACAAGTGTGAATTCTGGTTAGATCACATTTCGTTCCTGGGGTATGTAATTTCTGGGACAGGAGTGTCAGTGGATCCGAAGAAGATTGAGGCCGTAGAGCATTGGCCAGTCCCGAGAACGGTTGCAGAAGTGCGAAGTTTCTTAGGACTAGCTGGTTACTACAGACGGTTCGTGGCGGACTTTGCCAAGATCTCTGCGCCCTTAACGCGTTTGACGCACAAGGACGTAGAGTTTGTTTGGTCAGCTAGCTGTCAGGCATCATTTGAAGAATTGAAGAAGAGATTAATCTCGGCCCCAATCTTGACGCTTCCAGCAGGATCGGGAGGCTTTACAGTGTATTGTGACGCATCTGGGAAGGGTCTTGGGTGTGTATTGATGCAGCATGGAAAGGTGATAGCATATGCGTCTCGACAGCTTCGAGACCATGAGAAGAATTACCCGACTCATGATTTAGAGTTAGCAGCTGTGGTGTTTTCACTCAAGTTGTGGAGGCATTATTTATACGGAGATCCGGTAGAGATCTATACTGATCATAAGAGTTTGAAATATGTATTCACGCAGCGAGATTTGAACATGAGGCAAAGAAGATGGTTAGAACTACTGAAGGATTTTGACTTAGATCTTCAGTATCATCCAGGCAAGGCGAATATCGTTGCAGATGCACTGAGTAGGAGAAACAGTGCCTTTATCTTGACCTCGCAGAAGCATATTTTAGAAGACCTCCAGAGTATGGGAATCGAAGTAGTTTTGCCAGGGGATATGGGAATAATGACCAGTATTCAGATTCAGTCTACCTTAGTAGAGAGGATAAGGGCAGCACAAGCAGGAGATCCACAGATTCAGAAGTTGCGGTCGGAGTGTGAATCAGGCCGTAGGAAGGAGTTAGTGATTCACGAAGATGGTACGCTCAGGTTTGGAAACAGACTCTGTGTACCGAGTGGAGACCTTCGGCAAGAAGTTTTGTCCGAAGCTCATAGTTCTATTTACTCCATTCATCCTGGAGGGATGAAGATGTATCGAGATATTAGGCAGTTCTTTTGGTGGAATGGCATGAAAAGAGAGATAGCGAGATTTGTATCCAAGTGTCTGGTATGTCAGCAGGTGAAAGCCGAGCAGCAGAGACCAGCAGGATTGCTACAGCCGCTTCCTATCCCAGAATGGAAATGGGAGCACATCACGATGGATTTTGTGACCGGTTTACCTAGATCCCCGACTGGTAAGAATGCAGTCTGGGTAATAGTAGATCGACTCACGAAGGTCGCTCATTTCCTTCCCTTCCGAGTTGGACAAACTACTGAGCAGTTAGCAGAAATGTACCTGAAGCAGATAGTAAGGCAGCACGGTGTTCCAGTTAGTATAGTATCAGATCGGGATACGCGGTTTACTTCCTATTTTTGGCGGAGCTTGCACCAAAGTTTGGGAACCAAGTTAAGATTCAGTACTGCTTATCATCCACAAACTGACGGGCAATCAGAAAGAACCATTCAGACGTTAGAAGATATGCTACGGGCGTGCACCTTAGATTTTGGCGGATCTTGGGAGGATCACCTTCATCTAGTGGAGTTCTCCTATAATAACAGCTATCAGGCTAGTATTCAGATGGCCCCGTTCGAAGCATTGTACGGAAGGAAGTGCAGGTCCCCTTTGGCATGGGACGACGTCGGAGAGCGAAAGTTGTTGGGGCCAGAGATGATCACGCAGACTGTGGAGATAGTTAAGTTGGTCAGAGAGCGCCTTCGAGTTGCACAGGACCGACACCGTCATTGGGCAGATCAGCATCGTAGGCCTCTAGAGTTCAGAGTTGGCGACCAAGTGTTTTTGCGGATTTTGCCTACTCGGGGTATCATCAGATTTGGAACCCGAGGAAAGCTTAGTCCAAGATACGTTGGTCCTTTCAAGATTCTCGTTCGGGTAGGCGATGTGGCTTATCGACTTGCCCTTCCGCCTTCGTTAACTGGCATACATGATGTGTTTTATGTGTCCCAGTTCCGTGGGTACGTCCCGGATCCGAGTCATGTCCTCGATCATTCAGAGTTAGTCGTTGGTACCGACTTAACTTACGAGGAACAACCCGTATCTATTTTAGACCGGCGAGAGAAGGTACTCAAGAATCGGACGATCAGCCTTGTCCGTGTTGCTTGGAACCATCACTCTCCGGAAGAATCAACTTGGGAGCGCGAGGACGAGACCCGATCTCGGTATCCGCATTTGTTTGGTTTGTGAGGTATATCTTTATGCCATAATGACACGATCCCACATTCACTGCACCTGCTTGTATTATACTTTTGTGATGTAGATAATAACTGCTTGTTAGCTAACTTGCATATGATTGTGCCTTGCTTGTCCTGATCTTTCAATCCCGTCTTGGCTGGAAATTCCGAGGACGGAATTTTTCTAAGAAGGGTAGAGATGTCACTCCCTGATTCTGGTATACGTATTTTTAGCACGTATACTGCTTATTTGTAATTACGTATATTTATACGATATTTATTTTATTGTATTTCATCATGTATATCCCAAATTATTTGATAAAATAATATTTCGTAATTAATTTTCTGTGATTTTAGTTTGCAGTTTTGGCTCTAATTGGGTGACATGTTCTCGGTTCACTTGAACCCGTTGGGTCATCATGAACCAACTTGGTTTAGGCTTTTATATAAAACCCCATTCCTTCTCTCTCTCATCTCATTATTCCTCTCATTTATTTCCTCCACCAACCAAGGCAAGTGTCAACTTGCTCAAGAGATGGATTTATATTTTGTTAAATGATTTCTTACAAAATTATTTGTCAAAATATGTTCTTCTCCTCAATCTATACTAGTTTAGAACTTGAAAATTTCCATTTTGAAGCTTTAATTTTTGTAGATCTAAGTTCTCTCCATTTTCGGATTTATATGGTTTTGATCTATTTTCGTTAGGATTTTATGGGTTTTGATGCTTCTATGTGGAAGAGAATTCAATTTCACTCAAGTTAGAACTTTGAAAATCTAGATTTGGTTTTGATTTGGTCAAGTTAAGGAAATTGGAAGTTTTTGGTGTTCTTGAGGAGGCTCTCGGCCTGGAAGAGAAGACCCTTCAGCCTGCGCTCTTTAGCGCAAGTTGAACTGTGCAGCTCGTCTTTTGACGAATTGCGCAACCCTTCGGCCAGCGCATTGCGCTGAGCTGAACTGCGCTGGCGCTCCTTAGCTCCAGCGCCATCCGATCCTGCGCAGTCTAATCCCTGCGCAATCTAACCCAGTGCGCTTGACTTCAGCGCAATCCATTCCCTGCGCAACCCGACTCTGGCGCAATCCATCTCCTGCGCCATCTAACCGCTGTGCAGTCTAATGCCTGCGCAACCTAACTCTGCGCGTTTGACCCCTGCGCAGTCTAACCCTGCGCGTTTTGACTTCTGCGCATTTGACCATGCGCATTCTGACCTGGGATCTTATATATTATATTTTCTTGTATATATATAGGTGAATGTTTGTGTATGCTATATATCCTTACGCCTTTTGTCCCGAGCATGACATGAGCACTAATGTGACCCCGGAGAACAAAGTGTTCCTTCCTGATACATGTACCTGAATGTCCCGGTTCTTGTTCATGCTCGACAAATGACTCGTAACTCCACGTGGCGTATTTGCATTGATGCATTACACTAAGGAGGGTAGAACATGTTGACATACTAATTGACATGGATCCTCTTTGGGGTACTCGTACCAAAGTACGACTTTAGGAGGATAATCATGCAGGCCACAGCATGTGAGTCCAAGATTTCACCTAGGGTTAAACTAGGCAACTAAATATACTAGATGCATAGGGAGGGCAGAATCCCGAGATCGTGTTACACCAGCCGCCTTGAGATATTGTCTTGACGCGCCGGCTGGTCTCCACGGATACTGTGTCATCTGCAACGAGTGGATGACTGTATCCGATTCATTCCTGTTATATATATTATATGTTTTGGCAAGGTGGCCTTGCGAGGGACCTGAGCTCAATCATACATGTCTACGCGGACCCCTGGGTTGGCTAGCCTTGCTGGAAAGATACGATCTGAGGACTCTGATAATTTAATGCGAGGATAACCTCGCCATACTAGAAATTCGTAGACTTGACTGGCCGTGAAAATGACTTGCTTGTATTTTTCTTTTACCTTCCGCGAGTAACTGAGGAAAGCGGACTGTTATGGCGCGTGATCCAACCCATGTTCTTGTTTGATTGTTGGGTTGGTTATCGTACTATGACAGGCTGCGGACCGAAGTTACGAACGGAAGCCTTAATTGATTGTGATGTGTTACTCCTGTGAATGACTAAGGAACATGGCCCACCGCGGTACGTGATCCAACCCATGTTCTTGTTTGATTGTTGGGTTGGTTATCGTGCTGCGATGGTCTGTCGACCGAAGTCACGACCAGGAGATCTTCTTACTTATATCTGTAAACTTATGTGAAGGTCATAGAGTGCGACGCGTCCCGGCTCCATGTGGCACCTTTTGTCCTTGTTTGGTTGTAAGGGTGCCAGATGGGTCCGACGATGTAGCGCTACCCTATAGCCGCAGCATAAGCTTTATCCTTATCATTATAACTGGGTTTTATCTTAACTCTTGTGTCCCTTTGGCGGTACTTGCTATTCGGGACTGACCCCGCTGGTTTTGTTTGGCCAGACCTCGTAGCAGAGCCAGAGGACGCGATCCTTCTTCCGGACATCCATGGTGCATACTAGGAGCATGGCTGGTCGGGGACTCGAGTGGGTTTCTTCTCCACCACTCCTGCTTATACTTTTGCGGCGTTTAGCCACCGGCACCTGTTAACCGGATTACTTGATATTTTGTGTCAGTACATAATTGTAACTAAACAGACTGCAGCTGTGTATAATTTTGTGCTCATGACTCTCTGAGATAGCTATGTTATAAAGCTAGTCTCTCATGATCATTTTGATGAAGCGTCGGGGACGCCTTACTGCTTTATCTTTAATGTTCATTTATTTGCTGATGTGATTTGATTGATTGAGACATAGAACTCTGTGGGACCATAGGAGACTCGCTTGTAGCATGTACCCCCTAGTCTCTCGACAGCCACGATCGCCGTATGACGTTACGTACCTCATATGGAGTAGCTGGCCTAGTCCGTCTCCGTATTTCGGTACTGGGACGTGACATCTTGTGTCGTCGAGTGGCCAGAGACTAAGTTCTGCTCGGGAAAATATCTGCAACCCCGGTCCTTGTTTGGTTTAAGGGTTGTGGCTCCGACTTCGAGTAGTTCCTAAGTCCCTTGTTGCTCATTGGCTTATTGTTCTCTATTGCTATACGGTTCAGTATTTCCATTCAGTCATTTATATTCTCGAGATACGTGCTGTCACGACCCGCACCCTGTATAGGGGCACGAGAAGTGGTTACGTCCAGCCTACGCCGCAGTGTCGGCAGTAGTAAGCTATTCTAGGTTGCTAACTAATCTCATGCAGTGAATATAAAAAGTACTTGTCCAGATATCAGCTCCGAATGGAGGGCAAGTAAAAGGGTATGATCTACTCAAACACAGTCTAAGCACGAAAAGATAACACAGAAGTTATACCTAAGGAATTAAAGACAACAACAACTAACTGCTAAAATAATACTCCAATATCTCAAATCAACTTAATACAGACTCAATATCTTAACTTTAATACAACAAGCCAAAACATGAAAGCTAAAGTAGTGTACTAGCTAATCTCCTGAATCACTCCTGAGAGTCAGAACCAAAGGTAGCTAATCCCTCGCCAGGTCCATGGTAAGCAGGGCATGTGTCCACAGGATTATCATCTGTAATATTTTCAACAGGTCCAATCAGGACGGGAACGAGCACAACTCATCAAGAAAAACCCAAGTAAATGACAAAGAACTATAAAGCAGTTATAGACAGTTTTATTGATGAGCATGGCAGTTCTATGCAGGTAATGATGGCACAGAGACACAGTAAGATACAAGAAAAGAAAGGTAACTAAAATAAGAGAAGAATCATGGCAATGAAGACTGTAATAAAAGCTAACTGAACTAGAATATCATGTGTGAGTCCAGACAGTACGATATAAGTCTAATGTAATCCCAGTGTGAGTCCAGTCCATATAATCTGATACCAGATAATTTCCAGTACAAGATGAGTCCAACAGTGATCAATGAAACCAGGGTGAGTCCAACTATGATCTAACAGTGTGTTTTAAAATACCGAGGTCGACATGCAAACGGCTGTAGGTATCAGGCACATCTCTCACTGATCAGGCAAGAGATGGCTATGCTTCCAGTAGATTCCAGTTTGGAGATTCCAGATTTGGGGTATGTCTACATGTCTTACTCAATATTTCCCCGCCCAGCAAGTGAATCCAGTATAAGACACAAAAATCGAGATGAGTCCGGCCAAATGATGATTCCAGAAATGATTCCAGAATGATTCCAGTGATTCCAGTAATAGAGATCAGTAAGTAAGGTATGTGTCGCATACATGAATCCAGAAATATCCATACGTGTTGATACAGAGAATCACATAGAACTAACTAGAACTGAAATACAGTAATCGACAAATAAATGAGAGAATTATCAGAGAATGTACTCGCCTGTTACTCTGGAAAGAGTAGTGTAATATCAGATGTCTGTACCAGGGTCACAATGTCCTAAAATAGAGCAATACAGTTATGACATGTCCAAAATGAAGGTAAATGAAATCTACGATGCAATCTATATGAATTCTAAGCCAATCTAGGTCAAAGTCAAACTTGGTCAACTCTACAGTCAAACTAAGTCAAATCAAGTCATACTAGGTCACAAGAAGTTAAACTAAGTCATACAAGGTCAAACAAGGTTAAACAAATCTAATCTAGGTTAAAGTCAACCCTTGGTCAAATATTCTAGCCAAACTAGTCAAGTACTAGTCAACATGATCAATCTGGGTCAAGTCTAAGTCAAACTTAGACCAACTAAGGTATTGGTCAAACAAAGACTAGTCAGTCAGATAATTAGGTTAATCTTGACTAATGGTCAACATCCAGTCAAACCCTATAAGGCTAATTCAAAACCAAACATAGGCTAACCTGTCTTAGAATACCTAAGATACTATAATACTAGGCTAAGGTATAACCAACTTCCTATACAAGGTATATCACTCACAAATACATATAGTACAAACCAAACTTAACCCTATAATCAAGCAAATCCATACTCTAACTCAAATCAAGACTCAACTCCTATTATCTCACTTAACCCCATACATATCTTCATCTACATGGGACTACCCATATAACTCAAGTTACAATAATACCCTTATATAGGTCAAAACCCTAACCAACTAGTTTACAGTCTAGGGTTTAGTCAAACCTTAGTCACCAAGTCATTTAGAGTCCATCTAAGTCCATTCTAGGTCAATTAGGTCAAGGTTTGACCTATAGTTGACTTTGGTCAACCTTGGTCAACACTAAAAGTCAAACTGGTCAAACTAGTCCAAGTTAGGTCAAACAATGTTAAACTAGTTAGGGTTAGTCAAACTAGTCATTCTAGGTTAGTTTAAGTCAAAACTAGGTTAAGCTAGTTCAAATTTGACCTAAGGTTGACCTTGGTCAACACTTAGTCAAATTGGGGTCAAACTAGCTAAGTCTTGGTTTACTAGTCAATTAGGGTTAGGCCTAATGGCCATAGGCTAGTATCATAGCCCATAGGTTAGTATTCCTAGGTCAAGGCTATAGGGTTCATAGGTTTACACCTATAATAGGGTCTATACATTATACCTATATATAGGGGTCAATATGTATATACCCATACCCAAATAGGATTTCTATATACTATACAACTCACATACACATATTTATATAACATCACTATAGGAAAACTAATACAAATATACATATATCAATATATATATATATACCTATATATATATAAACTCATATATATACTATATATATAGAGAGAGACAAAGGGAAAGAGAGAGAGACTGAATGAGAGAGAGAGTGAGACAGTGAATGAGAGAGAAAGACAGGAAGGGAGAGGGGTTCCTGTTCCTGGAACCAGGAAGCCCAAACACACACACACAATAGCATATATACATACATAGGTATAAATATACATATCTACCCAAATACACAACCATTTTCCCTCAAATTTCACCCACACTCACATATACATATATACTACATATATACATACTAATATACACTAGTACAATGGATTATTCATATCAAAATCGAGTTTGAAATTCGTTTTACAAAAACTGGAAAATATCCTAAAAACAGAAAAACTGGGACTGTGTAGGTAAACAAGGGTAAACCCGATTTCACCCACGAAACCAAGCTAAGACTCGATCCTATTGGTTGGTAATCGTGTCCCACAACATACCCTAGTGTCCTAGGTGCCTGACACGACACCAAGACACGGATTTATGTGTCCAAACACGCAAAACATTCAATCGGGTAAACTCCTGACACGCGCACGAATAACAGTGTCGTGCACGAGTTCATGTCGCTCGTGTGCACGACACGACACAACACAACCCACGTGGTTGTGTCCCAGTGTCGACCTAGTATAGGGCTAGGGTTAGGACACCCTGACACGTGTCCACGTCGCGTGTGCGAGACACGGGACACGCGTATCAGTGCCCAAATTCGACAGCCGCGCGCACAGTGCATTCCCCGTGCGCGCGCTCGTGCGTGTCCGACTCGACAGGTGGGCGCATGAAACTTCATGGGTAGGTTGTCAGCGGGTGCCCCTACCCTCGTGCCAAGTGGCACGTGTCCACGTGTCACGTGCAGCGAGCACGAGATGTGCAGCAGCAGGGGAGCCGCGCGCACTGTCGTGCTGCGTCGTGCACGCGTGTCGAGGGCTTGTGCGTCACGTGTGTGTCACCTAGGGCCTCGTGGTCGTGTCCTAGGATAGGTGAGGTGTCAGGGTACGTGTCTAGGTCACTGTATCGTGTCCACGACACGTGTGGACACGACAGTAAGTGTCTAACAGTGGGGTTTTTGCAGTGTCACAGTATGTTTTAAGCAGTGTGTTCGTGTCCAATTTGGACACGGATACGATAAGATTTTGTGCTCGGTCAAGTTGGTATGTGTCCTACATGTCTAGGGCTACCAGAAAATATATTTTGTTTGGAAAATTTTGAATAAAAAGTCCTATGTGGCATTTCACCAAACACCTATATAAAACCATTGATACGTGTCCGATACGGACACCAAACCAAGTCTAAATCTCACCAAACTAGCCTACAGTTAGGGTATACCTATATGCATGCATTTATGAAGAGAAATCACAATATTAGCTAGGTTTATAGGTATTTACCTATGAGTGCAAAATCCTCAAATATAGGCCTATTTGAATGAGATCCTTCCTCGACTCCCAATGTCCAAAGCTTCACGAATCCTTGCTAGCAAGCCACAATTGGTATCCTCTAGTGTAGGGGAGTCTAATGCAAGAAACTAGGCTCAATTTGGAGTTAAATTGGTTAAGTGGTGAAGGGTTGAAGTGGTAGGGAAACTAGGTTTTTAGTGTAATGGAAAAATAGCATGAATGAAGAGGGGGGTGTGTTTATATGGAAGGGGGTAGGGTGTGGCTGCCATGGAGGGGGGTAGGGTAGATATTTAGGGTTCCTTTACACCTTGCTAGCTTAGCTCTTAAGGCTTGGACCAAGTAGATATTTCTAGGTTTCATGAAAATATCTATAAAGTAAATATCTAAGATATTTCAATCCTAAGATATTTACAACATAGAGTAAATACCTACACTTAGTCTTCTAGGTTAGTGGCTAACCCCTAGATTAGGCTAAACTAGGTTAGGGACTAACATGACACTAATCAACTAATTAAATAATAATAAATCACATAAATCCAAATAAATTCTAGAAAATTACTAAAATACCCTTTAGGCTAAAAAGCCCTAATTTGATGTTCTAAACCTATGGTTAGGCTCACATGATCATGGTTAGTCTCTAGGTTATAAAATCTCTAGGGTTTACACTAGGGTTACACTAGTAAAACCACAAAGTCATAAGCCATGACTTAGAAAATAATTTTAATCTAACTAAAAATCACCAAAATTCATAACATGACTAAATCACCATTAATAAATAATAAAAATAATAAATTTTCAGAAAATCCCAATTTCAGAAAACTGGGTCTTACAAGTCTACCCTCCTTAGAAAAATTTCGTCCTCGAAATTAAGATAGTCGTACTCCTCCTAGGTCAAACCCCCAGTCAATCAGAGTCAAAAGATAACATGCAATCATAGTCCTACTGGTCGTGATTCCACAGTCTCGAACAGGGTAACTATACTATCTAGCATATCACAAGCATATCCTGACAGGTACTAATGGAATCATACAACAAGATGGGAAAGGAAGGACAGAAAAGACAAACCTGCTAACTCGTCACCTGCAGCGTTGGTCTCCTCGACCGTCATCGCAAAAGCTCCACCCCTCTGGTGCTGAGCTACAGGTGGCCTAGCACCCTCAAAAGGAGGTGCAAAGGGACAGTCTACCATCCTATATGAAACTGGTAAAGACAACTAGGAATTTATTATGAAGGATTACCACTCCAAAGATGATCAAATCGAAGGTTTAAGGCACGAGGGTCAATTGCATTGAAATCCAATAACACAGTATATAAAAGAAGATTTAGTCCCGGCTCGATCTAAGTTGATCAATTTCAGGATATATCGAAGTTGGACAAGATGGAGAACGAGACCATTGAAGTCTGAACACGAGTATCCAGGATTTGATATCTATATTACAATTGAATTAATTCAATTGAATAAGACCCCAAACACTGGATGATAAGGAGGATGACCCGGTCAACTGGTCACGATCAAAGAATTAAAATTTAAAGAATGATGCAAGGATATAGAAACAAGGCAATTTCTTCCTTTGGATAGGGAAACTAAACATGATACCTTGGGTTGATCTATCAAGTACAGTGCCTTTTCCATCTAAAATATGTGAAAGGCAAAACAATAATGAGTTCAAAGGCGATGTTATTAAGCACAATACGTGGTTCATAGGCGATGGAAATAATTCAAGGAGAGTTGCCAAGCTGTCGTGGATGAGACTCTAGGGCAAATTTAACTATGTCTCCCTCCACATAGAATAACATATGAAAAACGAACCAAAGTACAATAGGTTGATCAGACCATCATGCACCGGTTCTGATTAGACAATATGTTAGTGGGTACCGGCCCCCAATAAAATATGTCATGATCAAGCTCGAAAAGATCAGCTTGTAAAACTGGTGCTAAATTAGCAACATAAGATAGACAAAACGTAAGTAAGGATACGATGAAGGAAGTTAATAGTCCAAGATTCTTCAAACATCAAGGAGAGAGGGTGAATCAAAACAAGAGAAAAAGGATTTTCAAATCGAAGTTCGTAATGAGATTCTCAAGGGTCGTCCAGGAATCTCTCAAGTAGTCCTAACTGTGACTGAGTAACCTCTCCGTTAAAGCCTATCTCTCAATCCTATCGCAGGCTCGCAGCAGTACAACTAAGTCGCCGTACTACCACGATATCGCACTAATGCGACTCTAGACTAAAACCTATTCCTTAATTCCTATCGCAGGCATGCTTGGTACAATAACGTAACCAAACAATTTAGTCGACAGACCTGCATGGGCCACCACTAAAAACGTGTCACGACCCGCACCCTGTATAGGGGCACGAGAAGTGGTTACGTCCAGCCTACGCCGCAGTGTCGGCGGTAGTAAGCTATTCTAGGTTGCTAACTAATCTCATGCAGTGAATATAAAAAGTACTTGTCCAGATATCAGCTCCGAATGGAGGGCAAGTAAAAGGGTATGATCTACTCAAACACAGTCTAAGCACGAAAAGATAACACAGAAGTTATACCTAAGGAATTAAAGACAACAACAACTAACTGCTAAAATAATACTCCAATATCTCAAATCAACTTAATACAGACTCAATATCTTAACTTTAATACAACAAGCCAAAACATGAAAGCTAAAGTAGTGTACTAGCTAATCTCCTGAATCACTCCTGAGAGTCAGAACCAAAGGTAGCTAATCCCTCGCCAGGTCCATGGTAAGCAGGGCATGTGTCCACAGGATTATCATCTGTAATATTTTCAACAGGTCCAATCAGGACGGAAACGAGCACAACTCATCAAGAAAAACCCAAGTAAATGACAAAGAACTATAAAGCAGTTATAGACAGTTTTATTGATGAGCATGGCAGTTCTATGCAGGTAATGATGGCACAGAGACACAGTAAGATACAAGAAAAGAAAGGTAACTAAAATAAGAGAAGAATCATGGCAATGAAGACTGTAATAAAAGCTAACTGAACTAGAATATCATGTGTGAGTCCAGACAGTACGATATAAGTCTAATGTAATCCCAGTGTGAGTCCAGTCCATATAATCTGATACCAGATAATTTCCAGTACAAGATGAGTCCAACAGTGATCAATGAAACCAGGGTGAGTCCAACTATGATCTAACAGTGTATTTTAAAATACCGAGGTCGACATGCAAACGGCTGTAGGTATCAGGCACATCTCTCACTGATCAGGCAAGAGATGGCTATGCTTCCAGTAGATTCCAGTTTGGAGATTCCAGATTTGGGGTATGTCTACATGTCTTACTCAATATTTCCCCGCCCAGCAAGTGAATCCAGTACAAGACACAAAAATCGAGATGAGTCCGGCCAAATGATGATTCCAAAAATGATTCCAGAATGATTCCAGTGATTCCAGTAATAGAGATCAGTAAGTAAGGTATGTGTCGCATACATGAATCCAGAAATATCCATACGTGTTGATACAGAGAATCACATAGAACTGAAATACAGTAATCGACAAATAAATGAGAGAATTATCAGAGAATGTACTCGCCTGTTACTCTGGAAAGAGTAGTGTAATATCAGATGTCTGTACCAGGGTCACAATGTCCTAAAATAGAGCAATACAGTTATGACATGTCCAAAATAAAGGTAAATGAAATCTACGATGCAATCTATATAAATTCTAAGCCAATCTAGGTCAAAGTCAAACTTGGTCAACTCTACAGTCAAACTAAGTCAAATCAAGTCATACTAGGTCACAAGAAGTTAAACTAAGTCATACAAGGTCAAACAAGGTTAAACAAATCTAATCTAGGTTAAAGTCAACCCTTGGTCAAATATTCTAGCCAAACTAGTCAAGTACTAGTCAACATGATCAATCTGGGTCAAGTCTAAGTCAAACTTAGACCAACTAAGGTATTGGTCAAACAAAGACTAGTCAGTCAGATAATTAGGTTAATCTTGACTAATGGTCAACATCCAGTCAAACCCTATAAGGCTAATTCAAAACCAAACATAGGCTAACCTGTCTTAGAATACCTAAGATACTATAATACTAGGCTAAGGTATAACCAACTTCCTATACAAGGTATATCACTCACAAATACATATAGTACAAACCAAACTTAACCCTATAATCAAGCAAATCCATACTCTAACTCAAATCAAGACTCAACTCCTATTATCTCACTTAACCCCATACATATCTTCATCTACATGGGACTACCCATATAACTCAAGTTACAATAATACCCTTATATAGGTCAAAACCCTAACCAACTAGTTTACAGTCTAGGGTTTAGTCAAACCTTAGTCACCAAGTCATTTAGAGTCCATCTAAGTCCATTCTAGGTCAATTAGGTCAAGGTTTGACCTATAGTTGACTTTGGTCAACCTTGGTCAACACTAAAAGTCAAACTGGTCAAACTAGTCCAAGTTAGGTCAAACAATGTTAAACTAGTTAGGGTTAGTCAAACTAGTCATTCTAGGTTAGTTTAAGTCAAAACTAGGTTAAGCTAGTTCAAATTTGACCTAAGGTTGACCTTGGTCAACACTTAGTCAAATTGGGGTCAAACTAGCTAAGTCTTGGTTTACTAGTCAATTAGGGTTAGGCCTAATGGCCATAGGCTAGTATCATAGCCCATAGGTTAGTATTCCTAGGTCAAGGCTATAGGGTTCATAGGTTTACACCTATAATAGGGTCTATACATTATACCTATATATAGGGGTCAATATGTATATACCCATACCCAAATAGGATTTCTATATACTATACAACTCACATACACATATTTATATAACATCACTATAGGAAAACTAATACAAATATACATATATCAATATATATATATACCTATATATATATAAACTCATATATATACTATTTTTTTTTTATTTTTTTTTTTTGTTTTTTTTTTATATATATATAGAGAGAGACAAAGGGAAAGAGAGAGAGACTGAATGAGAGAGAGAGTGAGACAGTGAATGAGAGAGAAAGACAGGAAGGGAGAGGGGTTCCTGTTCCTGGAACCAGGAAGCCCAAACACACACACACAATAGCATATATACATACATAGGTATAAATATACATATCTACCCAAATACACAACCATTTTCCCTCAAATTTCACCCACACTCACATATACATATATACTACATATATACATACTAATATACACTAGTACAATGGATTATTCATATCAAAATCGAGTTTGAAATTCGTTTTACAAAAACTGGAAAATATCCTAAAAACGGGAAAACTGGGACTGTGTAGGTAAACAAGGGTAAACCCGATTTCACCCACGAAACCAAGCTAAGACTCGATCCTATTGGTTGGTAATCGTGTCCCACAACATACCCTAGTGTCCTAGGTGCCTGACACGACACCAAGACACGGATTTATGTGTCCAAACACGCAAAACATTCAATCGGGTAAACTCCTGACACGCGCACGAATAACAGTGTCGTGCACGAGTTCATGTCGCTCGTGTGCACGACACGACACAACACAACCCACGTGGTTGTGTCCCAGTGTCGACCTAGTGTAGGGCTAGGGTTAGGACACCCTGACACGTGTCCACGTCGCGTGTGCGAGACACGGGACACGCGTATCAGTGCCCAAATTCGACAGCCGCGCGCACAGTGCATTCCCCGTGCGCGCGCTCGTGCGTGTCCGACTCGACACGTGGGCGCATGAAACTTCATGGGTAGGTTGTCAGAGGGTGCCCCTACCCTCGTGCCAAGTGGCACGTGTCCACGTGTCACGTGCAGCGAGCACGAGATGTGCAGCAGCAGGGGAGCCGCGCGCACTGTCGTGCTGCGTCGTGCACGCGTACGTGTCGAGGGCTTGTGCGTCACGTGTGTGTTACCTAGGGCCTCGTGGTCGTGTCCTAGGATAGGTGAGGTGTCAGGGTACGTGTCTAGGTCACTGTATCGTGTCCACGACACGTGTGGACACGACAGTAAGTGTCTAACAGTGGGGTTTTTGCAGTGTCACAGTGTGTTTTAAGCAGTGTGTTCGTGTCCAATTTGGACACGGACACGATAAGATTTTGTGCTCAGTCAAGTTGGTATGTGTCCTACATGTCTAGGGCTACCAGAAAATATATTTTGTTTGGAAAATTTTGAATAAAAAGTCCTATGTGGCATTTCACCAAACACCTATATAAAACCATTGATACGTGTCCGATACGGACACCAAACCAAGTCTAAATCTCACCAAACTTAGCCTACAGTTAGGGTATACTTATATGCATGCATTTATGAAGAGAAATCACAATATTAGCTAGGTTTATAGGTATTTACCTATGAGTGCAAAATCCTCAAATATAGGCCTATTTGAATGAGATCCTTCCTCGACTCCCAATGTCCAAAGCTTCACGAATCCTTGCTAGCAAGCCACAATTGGTATCCTCTAGTGTAGGAGAGTCTAATGCAAGAAACTAGGCTCAATTTGGAGTTAAATTGGTTAAGTGGTGAAGGGTTGAAGTGGTAGGGAAACTAGGTTTTTAGTGTAATGGAAAAATAGCATGAATGAAGAGGGGGTGTGTTTATATGGAAGGGGGTAGGGTGTGGCTGCCATGGGGGGGTAGGGTAGATATTTAGGGTTCCTTTACACCTTGCTAGCTTAGCTCTTAAGGCTTGGACCAAGTAGATATTTCTAGGTTTCATGAAAATATCTATAAAGTAAATATCTAAGATATTTCAATCCTAAGATATTTACAACATAGAGTAAATACCTACACTTAGTCTTCTAGGTTAGTGGCTAACCCCTAGATTAGGCTAAACTAGGTTAGGGACTAACATGACACTAATCAACTAATTAAATAATAATAAATCACATAAATCCAAATAAATTCTAGAAAATTACTAAAATACCCTTTAGGCTAAAAAGCCCTAATTTGATGTTCTAAACCTATGGTTAGGCTCACATGATCATGGTTAGTCTCTAGGTTATAAAATCTCTAGGGTTTACACTAGGGTTACACTAGTAAAACCACAAAGTCATAAGCCATGACTTAGAAAATAATTTTAATCTAACTAAAAATCACCAAAATTCATAACATGACTAAATCACCATTAATAAATAATAAAAATAATAAATTTTCAGAAAATCCCAATTTCAGAAAACTGGGTCTTATATGTGCATTGGTACCGCACTAGTCTCGAACCATCTTTATTTATTTCTGTCACTATGTTGTTGTGTTGTTGTTGGGTTTTGTCGTTCACCTCGAGCTTCCTTGTGGTACTTGCTATTTGGGGCCTGACCCCACTGGTTTTGTTTGGCCATATTTACCGCTGGAGCCCGAGGATTCTCCATACCTTTCTCTGGATGACCCGCCGCCTGCTTAGATCCGTGGTTGTTCCTCCTCGCGAGTGGGTTCTCTTTTTGTACCGCTCGTGTTTCATTTCCTTTTGGTGGTGTTAGCTAGGGCATGTGTTAGCCCTATTATTTTGAGACTTTCTCAGACTTCGGTCAACATGATGTATTATATTAGATCTAGACTGATATAGTGATCATGTATATTGGTACTTTGCTAGTGTAGCATTTTGTATTCACTAGCTTCATGATCATGTATGATATAGTATTTTGGGACGCCTCTTTACTTTCATATTTGATATACTCTTGATACTTGTTGTTGTTGGATTGAGATAGGATTTGTTCGACCATAGGAGTCGTCAGTGGCATGCTAGAGTCTTCCCACTTGTCTTCTAGACAGCTTTTATCGTATATTGGGGTACTGGCGTACTCTAATACACGTAGCTGGCTTTGTTTCGCCCCTACTTTCCAGTATTCTGGTTCTGGGGCATGACAGGGTTTTTTGGTGGCCCATGCAGGTCTGTCTTCAGACTTGTGGGGGATTCATCTTGTTAGAATCTCAATCCTATATTTGTCTTCATTTGATCTCTCTTTGCTTATCACATTCTCGTTTTCCTTGAACTGTAAACATGATTGACATATCCTTGTTCTATTCCTGTCCATTATTGATACCTCGTGTCCTTATCTTTCAGGGACACACCGCCTACTTCTTCTTTCGAAGGTTCAGTTGCTCCGCCGTCTCAGGCAGCTCAGATGGAAGGTCATGATCAGACCCCTCCTCCGCAGAATCAGAATCCCGCACAATCTCAGCATCCGTCGACAGCTCAGTCTGTTCCTGTTCAGTCAGCTCAGCCAGCTCCGTCAGTCCCTTCAGTACAGCCAGCCCAGGTAGACCAGCATGCCCTACTCGAGATGATACGGGGCATGATGGAGGCACAACAACAGCAACATCAGAATCAGCTTCAGATCCAGCAGCAGGTGGTTCAGTTGTACCAGCAGTTACAGCAGGGCCAGGACCATACCAACAATACCCTCTGCCAGGGCGTTACAGTAGCTTTGGAGACGAGTGGACGTCGTGGTCACAACTCAGCATCCGACTTTAGTCGTCTGCGTCCAGCTCAGTTCTTCGGCACCGAAGATGCAGTATCAGTCGATTCTTGGCTTCAGGACACCGAGGCTATTTTGGAGGCAGCTAGGACTCCAGTAGAGGATCGGGTAGCAGTGGTGAAGCTGCAGTTATCAGACATTGCCCACGACTGGTGGGCAGCACAGGAGATGGGTCTTCCTAGGCCTATCAGTTGGGAGATATTTCGGGAGCGCTTCCAGGAGAAGTTCTTCCACACCTCAGCCAAGTTCCAGCTTCAGCAACAGTTCATCAACCTTCGTCAGCAGACGAGAACCGTGGATCAGTATGCGGCAGAGTTCAGTAGGCTCAGTCGATTTGCATCACACATGGTAGCTTCCAATGGTGATAGAGCTCGGAGGTTCGAGCAGGGCTTGCACTTGGAGCTTCAACAGCTTATGGTGGGCCATTTTATGACACCTATGATACAGTACTGAGAGCAGCCAGATCCTTGGAGATGACCAGTCAGAGGATAGCAGAAAGGACCGGAGGTCAGAAGAGGTCACACTCGACTATGAGGGGTATTACCATTCAGTCCTCAGCTCCAGCTCCAGCAGTCAGAGCTCCAGATCATCGACCTCCTCGTCAGACAGTATCATCAGCCCCGACAGTGGCATCAGTACAGCAGTCCAGGCAGTCAGGTCCGCCAGGATGTGATTACTGTGGAAAGTCAGGGCATACCAGGGCCCAGTGCAGGAGGGCCAACGGTCAGTGTCTCGGATGCGGCACATCTGATCATATGGTTGGGTCTTGTCCTCGTAGACGTCCAGAGGCTTTATCAGTTGCCCCAGTGCCATTGGTGATTGAGGGTCAGAGGGGACCAGCAGAGTCAACACGATCCTATGTTCAGCGCCCGCTTCCGACGCAGTCCCAGCAGTTTCATCACCAGCGTCCAGCACAGTATGCCCAAGCCCTGCGGGCAGGACCGAGCCAGCAGCAGACTACACGAGTACCCGTGATGCGTGGACAGGCTTTCAACATGAGCTTGCAGGAGCTGTTGGCAGAGGGCGGTCAGATTGTAGGTGAGATTTTGAGCATTCCTTCAGTTTATCTTACTCTTGGGTTCCGTTGACGGCCTTGCATTTCATTCATACCCGGAATGCGAAGGTCGACTTGACATATTCGGCGAGTGAACGCGAGTTTCTCGTACCACTCATCTTCCTCCGTATCTCGTGATATACGATATCTATCATGTATCCCGACTACGTAGGTGCGTCCTGGATTAGAGTCATGTCTTCGACTGAGTCGTTGGTACCGACTTACTTCGAAACTTGACCCTTGTCCACTTTGTGAGTCAGCGTAGGCAAGCGAGGACGAATCCCTACTCAACTGACTCAGGGGTATATTATTTCATATGCCTCCTTTTCTTGTATTATATATGTATATATTTATTTTTCCGCATTTATTTAAATTCTGTATCTCAAATATCACTTGTACACGGGATGTTTTCTTTTAATGTGTTATGATTTTACATTATTTTAGCATGTGTATTTTTGCTCGATTGGCTTTAGGAAATTCCGAGGATGGAATTTTTCTAAGTTGTGGAGAGTTGTGAGACTCGTCTCACAGTATCGGTATTTATATACGAATACGTATTTTGTATTGCATTTCGTATTTTCTCGGTTTTTGGAATGCTTTAAAATTTTTCCTAAAATATAGATTTTCCTTGGCCGGCATACCGATGGTGTACCGGAGTATACCGACGGCATGTCGCCCGGACAGATTTTTTCCACATTTTAGATATTTTCGATTTCAGATATTTTCGTGAATAGTGTTTCCGATATTTTTATGAATAGTGTTTTGGATATTTTGATGAATAGTATTTAGATATTTTCGTGAATAGTGTAGATGCATTCTATTATCCAATGGATAATTGGTTTTCTTTCAATGGCTAGGATTGATCTAGAATTTTGACACGGATCACGATCCAACGGCTAAGATTAATTCACCCCTTCTATATATATCCTATGAGTTTCTCTCTCCTCTCTCTTTTCTTTCCTTCACCATTTCCTCTTCACTCTCTTCCCTCTTCCTCAAGCTTAGAAAGGCTTGGCCTTGAGGCCTAGAGTGTGGTTTCGGAACCCATCTTGGTGGTGGAGTGGAAGATTAGGCTTGGTTGCTAAAACCTAGGCAAGTACATCTTGCTCAAAAGTGATATGACCATACTTTATTTTTGTTTTTCATAGAAATTAAAGTTTTATTGTTCTATAATATGCTCCTCTAAATTGTTAACAAGTTTAATGTATAGCACTTTTGGTTTTGATCGATAATATGGCATAGATCTGAGTTTCTAGATATGATTTTTGAGTATTTTGAAGTTTTGATCTATCAAATGTTTTAATTTGTGAAAACTAATACTTCCATGTTGTAGGAAATTCAATTCTATTCAATTTTGACTTTTGAAAGTCCGAATTTCGATTTAAAATGAAATTTTTATGGCCGAAACGAGCTTTACCAAAAATCTGGATTTTGTTGCTGTTTGGAAAAACGGCATACCGCCGGTATGCCGTAGTATACCGCCGGTATGCCGGTTTTTGGCACCAGAAACTTACTGTCTTT
This sequence comes from Iris pallida, assembly GCA_029216955.1. Classification (NCBI taxonomy): domain Eukaryota; kingdom Viridiplantae; phylum Streptophyta; class Magnoliopsida; order Asparagales; family Iridaceae; genus Iris; species Iris pallida. Next base: position 9,917,070 of record JANAVB010037417.1, read on the forward strand.
AGTCCGGTATACCGCCGGTATGCCGCAGTATACCGCCGGTATGCCGTTTTATGCTGTTTTAGGCTGTTTTTGTCTGTTTTTGCCCGTTTTCGTCCGTTTTTGATATTTTCTCGATTGTAATGGACTCTTAACATGATTAGATGACCTTGGATAGTTAAAGAATGATTGTACACTCTATATATATGGTACATGCTTATGTTCACGTATTGTTCTATGTCCAGATTATAGATAGTGGCCTGTTATGGTGCACTCCAGATTACTGTATATGCCTAGCTCGATTTAGTGGCTCGTAGTAGCGCACTCATGACTTGATTTTCTTATTGATTTCTAGACCCGAGATATGAGTACATGTTCTTCCTTGACACCGTGGATATAGCTTGTTGAATGTTTAATCTATTGCATCTTGGCAATGGACAATCGAGTGTGAGTATTGTCTATTGTATCGCGCGTAATGTGTATTGAGAACATTTGCCAGAGATATCTCGCAAATGACTTGTACCCATGGCTCGTCATTATAGGACGATTCTTGAGTGTCCACGACTTGAGAATTAAAAACGAATGTTATAGGTAATTGACTAGTAAACTCATATAGATCATTGGGAGGGGAGGACACTTCATGCTACTGCGTACTCGGATCGCTATGGGCCCCCACAGTGGCAGGGATAACCCCGATTGGCGTGGGCCCCTGTCCACTATTGATTGAGTAGATGTTTATCTACTATTGATATGTTATTGAGTAGATGTTGTTTATCTACTATTAATATGTTTCATTTTTGGAGTAGATGTTTATCTACTATTGATTGAGATTGTTTGGTTGATTTTATTTCTTTTCTTCTACCGTCGTCGCCCCTTGGCCATCCGAGTTACTGCAGCGTAGGTGGTAGTGAAGTTCCTCAACTTGCATACTAGTAATTAGGATTGTGATAACCCTAGCTAGTTAATGATAGAAAGCCGTAGGCAATGATTGGCCGTGCACTTTTGATTGTGTGTTACCTTATATTCTCTTGTATCGTCGAGTGGCCAGAGACTAAGTTCTGCTCGGGAAAATATCTGCAACCCCGGTCCTTGTTTGGTTTAAGGGTTGTGGCTCCGACTTCGAGTAGTTCCTAAGTCCCTTGTTGCTCATTGGCTTATTGTTCTCTATTGCTATACGGTTCAGTATTTCCATTCAGTCATTTATATTCTCGAGATACGTGCATTGGTACCGCACTAGTCTCGAACCATCTTTATTTATTTCTGTCACTATGTTGTTGTGTTGTTGTTGGGTTTTGTCGTTCACCTCGAGCTTCCTTGTGGTACTTGCTATTTGGGGCCTGACCCCACTGGTTTTGTTTGGCCAGATTTACCGCTGGAGCCCGAGGATTCTCCATACCTTTCTCTGGATGACCCGCCGCCTGCTTAGATCCGCGGTTGTTCCTCCTCGCGAGTGGGTTCTCTTTTTGTACCGTTCGTGTTTCATTTCCTTTTGGTGGTGTTAGCTAGGGCATGTGTTAGCCCTATTATTTTGAGACTTTCTCAGACTTCGGTCAACATGATGTATTATATTAGATCTAGACTGATATAGTGATCATGTATATTGGTACTTTGCTAGTGTAGCATTTTGTATTCACTAGCTTCATGATCATGTATGATATAGTATTTTGGGACGCCTCTTTACTTTCATATTTGATATACTCTTGATACTTGTTGTTGTTGGATTGAGATAGGATTTGTTCGACCATAGGAGTCGTCAGTGGTATGCTAGAGTCTTCCCACTTGTCTTCTAGACAGCTTTTATCGTATATTGGGGTACTGGCGTACTCTAATACACGTAGCTGGCTTTGTTTCGCCCCTACTTTCCAGTATTCTGGTTCTGGGGCGTGACAGTTTGGTTCGGCTATGATTATTTTTAAACCGATTAACTTCGGTTCGACTTCGATTGTGACCAAATAGGTCGACCACCGATCGATGCACACCCCTAGGTAATATTGTGCCTAGGATCAAAATTCCTAGTATGGGTATCAAGATCCCTTCCTATGAGTATCATATCTTATATCGTTAAAATTTTCTTGTATTGTTAAAACAAATAATTATTAAAATTTAGAAATATATACTTTATATAGTTAGGCATAATGTTAAGTATTCCTTGTATTTTTTCTTATTAATTTTGAAACTAAATGAAATAGTAGTCACCTTGCGAATTTGTTTATCGTTAATACTAATTAATAATTAGTTACTTATTTCTTATTTCTTATATATTATCTTTTTATAATTTTTATTAAATATTTAATTTATAGTTAATTAAGAATTAACTATTAGTTAAATAAAAATTACTCATTATTATAACTTTAAAAGTTATTTTTTTTGTATAACTAATAGTTAGTTATTATTTTTATAAAAAAATTAACTAACAGTTAGTTATCGTAATTATAATTGAAATTAATATTTATTAACTAATAGTTTTATTATTTAATATTTTATAATAATCTCAATTAATAATTTATAACTTTATTAATTATAATTATAATTATAATCTTAATTAATAATTTATTAATCATAACTATAATCTTAAGTAATAATTTATTAATTAGTATCTAATTATAATCATAATTAATAATTTATTGGCCTTATTATAATCTTAATTAATAATTTATTAATTACTATTTTATTGTAATCTTAATTAATAATATTTTAATCACAAATAATTTAGTAATTTAGTAATTTAATAATTTAATAACTATATTATAATAATTTTAAATAATAATTTATTAGTCAACGTTATAGTCTTAACTAATAATTTTACGGTTCATCAATTAAATATGTAATTATAACCTTTATAAATCATAATTATAATATTTATTAATCATAACTATTATCATAATTATAATCATAATTTAATTATTAATCATAACTATAGTTTTAAATATAATAATTTATTAATAATTTATTTATTTATTTATTTTGTTAGTTAATATATTATTATCATAATTATTAAGCATAATTGTTAATCATATTTTAGTTTACAAAATCCTGTGTTTGGTTGGAGTTGGATTTGAATTTGGATTTGGATTTGAAAATTCATGATTTGGATTTGGATTTCCAAATCCAAATCCAAATGCAAACCCTTGTTACCAAACAAGCCCTTAGTTGGCGAGCTACTGAACGTTTTGGGGGAGGGACCCACTTCGAGCCGCCAACTCAGTTGGAGAGTTGGAGCTCCCACCAACCCGCCAACTGAGTTGGAGGGCTCCCATCCAGCCCTCCAACTCAGTTGGAAGGTCATCCCCTTAATTGAAAATTTTTAAACGTATCCCCCTCCACACAATATCATTAAATTATATTACTTATGATGAAAAAATCTGCGTAAAGAAGACCCACAGCCTCATGGGCGTTTAGGAGAAATTATTATGTGCCGGCTCATCGTGCACCCTTCGTCCTCAACCAATAAGACTACATAGATATGTGTACATACACATATTTCCATATAATCTAACGGTTGACATAAAAGGTGCACAGTAAGCCCAACATATTGAAAAAAAAAAAATCGACGTGTAGTTGTACAATGTAAAGACCTGTACACGAATTACAACTAGAAGCAACAGATTAGCAGAAACAAACTTCAAGATGACAATCACAAATGCATATAGACAAAAGAATGAAGCCGTTCCTCTGCATCATTTCTAACAATTGACCACTTCAGCCAACAAATACTCTCGTCAGCATTCCTTCACCTCTAGTGATTCACTCAACTTCCAAGTAAACAGAGTAAAAGAGACGACAAAGATCAATTCCTGTGATACTTTTCTTGATTAAATAGCTACCAGACATCGTCTCAAACCTTGATATACTTTTCTCGATCAAAGCACAAACATAGACTCACAAAATTACTCAAAACAAGTAGAGAGAACACGAGCACAAGCAGCATACTAATCCATATAGCGGCTCTCTATAGACAACAAGAGTATCTTGTCCGACGACAGAATGAACTTAGATACAATAACAAATGCTTATATTCTGAAACATCTGCTTAACCAAAAAAAATATATACTATGTAATATAAAAAATATGTATATAAAGAGCAGAAGTTGCATTAGTGTCTTAATACTGATCATATTAATTGCGCCAAAAACTGAAGTTCCGTTAACAGCTACCTCGAATGATATGAACAAAATAAAGAAAGCCAGATGATTGGTCTTCCAGAAATCTAACTGCTCAATGGATCATTTGTCTGCGTCATCCTTTGAAGCATCATTGTTCTTTTGTTGCTGCTGCTGTGATTGCTGTTGAGGCTGCATTTGAAAGTGAGGGATCTGAGAAGACTGTTGCTGTTGCTGTTTCTGAGCTTGTTGCATTTGGAACATATGCGGGTTCAGTTGCATTTGTTGATTCAAGCTGTTTGCAAGTTGTGATTCACCTGTAACATGCTTAAGACGCTGGACCTCCGAAGTTAGAGCTTCATTCAGAGCTGCACCATATGACAAAAATAACACATTCAATAAAACTGAAGACATAGAGTAAGACGAAAGAGTTTGTTGCTTGCATCATGGAGGATGTGGACCCGAGACACGAAAACAATCTCCCCATGTATACATATATGGAGGCAGGTAAGGCTGCATAGGTCCCCCCTCCATAGTTACAGCATAAGCAGGAGGCTCGTGGCACTGGGAGGCCATTTTTTTTGTTATAATTGATAGAACTTTGGATAGGAGACTAAAAGGGTGAATCGCATGACTCACATGTAAGATGGATAGAAAAGCTGAGTTCATACAGACAATATAATTTAGTCACAAGACTTCTGATGGTTCTCAAGAAAATGGGTTGCCTAGACGGTAATAGCATATCATTTACAGAAAGAACTAAGGCACATGCTCTGATCATAAATATATAGACGCTAGTCATTTCAACATTTTATTATGCTTTTTAGTCGTAATCTAGTTACTGATAAAATGTTTCCAGCATATAGATAATACAATCACATTTTATTATGCGAGTATTAGAGGTCACTTAGAATATGCGTTTCAAAGAACAGAGTTCACCAATAACGAAGATGTGATAAAAAGTGCAACAATAAATAAGTATATTAGAAAAAGAAGATAAACCAGACCAAAGGATGAAGTGTTCTAGAATATCTAAAAGGAAGCACCTTTTCCATGTGATTGTAGTAAACAGAGTAGGTGATGGAGAAAGATAATGATGATGCACGAGGGTATCAACTTGATGTTAGTTTGTACTCCTGTATATAGGAGCAAGGAGCCAGTTTCCACAGGCTAATCACAAATATGTAAGGTGTGGCTTATCCCTTAAAATAGTTGTGATCATGCAAAGATCTAGTTACCAGCCACTTCAAAGTTGTACATAAATACTGAAATCGGTCCCTTAAAATAGTTGTGATCATGCAAAGATCTAGTTACCAGCCACTTCAAAGTTGTACATAAATACTGAAATCGGTTTTTAACACATTTGACACATTCAGCAAAAATATTGACCAAGTATTGACACATTCAAAATGTATCCTCCTACTGGATGCAGCAAGCAATTTTGACCAAGTAAAAGCTATATAAATCAACTAGTTCAGTGACGTGTCAATATGGAGCACTGAATTAGAAGGCACGCATGACGTGGCTACTGGCTAGGTTACATCAATCTCAGAATAACTAGCCAATTAAAGGCAACTCAAAAAATCAACTGCTAAAACATCGTAATTGGTGAGGACTAAAAAATTCAGTTTGATCAAAATTCCGGTTTCACAACCAAAATTAGGGTCCCTTGTTTCCAACAATAACAGAAGATTAACTAGAGACGATCTTTGCTATCTGCCATGCAAAGATACACTTGGCTATGCAGTTTCTACTCTCCTTCAGTAAGAGAGAATACGCACCACAAAAATAGATTAAAAGCCATGAGCGGGGGAGGGAGACTACTTAAAAGAGTAAAGTTGGAAGCGTGATGGGAGGGGGTGCTAATAATTTTTTTATGTTTATTAATTGTTGTTATAAAAATTTATAGATATCTTATTATTTATTAGAATTTATATAGTTCGGTTCAAAATTACAAAGAGATCATTCGCATAGTGATTTTTATGATGTCAATGTAAGTAATCCTTAGTTTATTGTACTTTGGTGAACGTAAAAATTCTTCAACTTTCTTTCCAACATTTATATCCTCTGTTAAAATTATGGTCTTGTCAGGGGACGCTCTCACGTCGCTAGAAAACGTGCTCCCGTCGCTGGAAAGACGAGCTCGAGCTCCCAAGTTAGAAACGTTGAATCGAGGTTCTTACTGAGATTCGTTGACCTCTTATAAATTTCTGGTTTCTAAGAGAAATAGTAAGGCTGGGTTAGGTAGGTCATATTTGGTATAGCAGATTTTGATAGCATGGGGAATTTGCTTTAAAAATGCTGGTTTTGCTGCTTCTGAAAAGCAGCAGAAAAATCAAAGTAACCAAACCCCGGTCTCTGGTAGAAATGCAGAAGTTATAATGCAAATATTTCTGGTATGATTATAACATCATTCTAAGTTTCTAACCATCATCAAACCTTTTTTCCCATCTTTGGGGGTAGGCAATAGAACAGAAGCACGAATTGAAAAGAAAAAACGGACACACACATACATAAAATGGTTTAAATTCCATGACCAGCTATAACCTTATCACACGGATATGTACCAAATTAAAGGCTAAGACGGGTACGCAGAATATTCTTCCGTGGACAGTTGAAAGTTAGCTGTTACAGACAAAAGGCTTCCCTTGTTAATCATGCAGTTTAAAGTCATGTATCCAGAATTCTACCCCTTCGAAAATTCCCTACAATTGAAGAGCGTAGGCTAAAATATATTTCTATGTAGATGCAAAGTTCACTTTTAATTGCCATAATACAATCCAGACATGTTTCATACACCACTGGTGGAGTTCTAACTTCAGCAACTGTCAGGATGCTTGCCACATCAATCACTAAACCGCAGCCGCTGGAGTTTTAACTCCACCAGCAGTCCGGATGCTTGCCACATCAATCAAGAACCAACCCCCACTTACATGGGGCAGTTGTCCAGGACATGACAGCTATTCAGAACCGCTGGTGGGGTTTTGGAGTCCAACGGAAGGTGTATCAAATATCCACAAACCCGAACTTCCTTGCTGAAACTGTTTCTACGTGTTTAAAAATGATAACTACAGAGTGAAAGCAGAAACCCCAAGTCCTCAATGGATAAAAACTGCTTGAATTAGCATACTACTCACAGTTACCTAAAATTTACCTATCACGATGTGCTATTTCAATATAAGGATATTTATATCGAAGATATGACAAATGGTTGAATTAGCCTAGGTTGTAACCAGTACTATTGTGGATGAGGAGGCTAACGTTTGATCCCCACATCAAGCATATTTATTTTTGACACTAATTTCTAAAGGTCCTCTAGGACGCATTGTTGGGGTCTAAATCCAGATTCGATTCAATTAGAGCCTGAGCTGGACATTGAATTTTAGGACGCAAAGTGGCAGTTTGTTAGCACACTTTGGATTAAGGGCGTAACCACGAAACAACCGCGAGGCGTCCAATATGGACGCCAAAGCGGCTACGAGGCATGCAACATGGACACCATGATGCGCCAACTTAGCATCCAAAGTTGACATGCTAAGTGTAGACTGCGTCAACAAAGTGTCACTTTGCATCCTTAAACCCAATGCCAGGTCGGACTCCACTTGAATTTGATCCTGGTCTTAGGCCCCTTTAGAGGCCAAAGGAGCTTTAGAAATTACTGTCAAAAGTAAGTATGTTATAAGTTATAACGTGAACCTTAGCCTCCCACCAATCCACACAAATACTAGTTACAACCTACGCCAATTCGCCTCTGTCAAATCTTTGATACAAAATCTAATATTGAAGTAGACCATAGGTTTGTCCTAAGTGTGATTTTGTTGGGCTTAGGTATCAAACCCCAGCATAGTGGAGGAGTTATGCAACAACTACGAGACGAGTTATGTAGAGTTATGCAAGTTTTTTGTAATCGTCATTAAACAACAGCTACATTTTCAAAACCTCTTTCATATCTTAAGAACTCTCGTCTCCTAACAACTACTACTAAAATGAGCCAATAAAATACTTGTTATTAGCAAATAATCCATGTTTACTTCATTGTATTTCTACTGTGCTTCCTACCTACAAACGACACGTAGGAGATTGGGTATTTTCTTTATAAGGCATTTTTTACTTTAATATAGTGTAAGTCATTTGACAACACAAATTAGAAGTTATATGACAACACATTAGAGATCAATATATGCACTTTTATGAAATCGCCAAACTGGAAAGTAACTTGACATGTGTGCTCAGATACCCGTGTCAAGCTACCATATTACTATTAACCTCAAAATATTAATATACACGCTTTCGTTAGGTCCTATGTTGACCTAACAGATGGACTGATGGAGTAATGACCTAAGCCTTCACCGGATATATTTCCGGTCCGGGTCTGAGAACTATGCTCGTAGGTCGAAGGCCTACTTTCGGTAGAGAGTTGGTTTCATGAAGGAGTACAAATTTTCATAAAATTTTCTTTAGATGCGAGCTATAGGGGGATAAGAACATGAGTTGCTCTGGTACCATGAAAAAAATCCATGCCACTACACAGAATTAAAAACGTGCGGACGGAACGCTCTTTAGATAATCGAAGAATTAAAAACGGAATAATCGGACTTATGCAACCTAACTTGATTTTGTGAATTTCTTGATAAGATGACCAAACCAGTAGACTACCCTAGACCCCTAGAGACCCTAGCGGCGTCATGAACCCATACTAGGACTCATGCTTAGAACGACGTACCCTAAAAACTCAAAAACAGATAATATACCAACGGTATGCCGGTGACATACCTGCAATATACAATTCGTACTTTGTTGAGCATGTCAGCAATTCTTACGTGGCTCTTTATTTAACCATTGGTCCAATGGTCTTCTTGGGGAGGGTAGTGGGGTTTGGATTGATGAGGTGACAACCATTCAATAGCCACCCTTATCAACCCAAAGCCCCAACACCCTTACAGTCTCTCTCCTCTTCTTCATTTCACTCTCTTCTCTGTAACTCTTCATTTCCTTCTCTTCACTCTCTTCTCTCCACTTCTTTCCTTCTTCATGGGGCCTAGGAGCTTGATTAGTAGCTTTGACCTTGAGATCTGGACTGTGATTTCTAAATACTAGTCATATATAACCCTTGTGAGATAACCCATCTGTTAGATTTGGCTTTTGTGTAGAAATTTTGGAGAATTGGGCACAAAAGTCACGAACGCATACCGACAAAATACCATATGGCATGTACTGTGAAACAGGTTCTGAATTGAGTTTGTTTTCGCCACGGATTCCGTTAAACATGCTCCGACATTTCACTCATATATTTATGCATGCTACCTAGGTCGTGCCCATGTTTTGATTGCATTGGACTCTAGGATCACCTCATATCCTATTTACTATTTTCAGTAAAAATACGAGATTTTATCGAGTTTTCCCTGTTTGTTTTCTGACATGATGATATGTTATCCCTGTTAGACTTTGGTCATAGCATGTTTATCCAAGTGGCACAGTTTTCAAGATCACCTTAGGTACTCGATACTTAGGGGAATTGTTACTTGTATCTTGCTATGTTCTTAATATATATACGTTCTCATATATCTGAGTATATGTATGGAGTTGTGTTTAACCTAGGGTATGTTTACCCACTTCTCCGTAGCTTGACTGGAGGACACTCTTATTATGCTCGTTACTTAGTCCAACTACACTAGTTCCATACTACCCTACAACAGGCTACCCTCTAGGATACTGGTCCTGATATATGTATTGTATTTATTTTCCTGATTTTCTGTACGGACACATTGATTAGTAGGTCATTGCTTATATTGTGGACTATAACTAGAGTATGTTTGTGATTGATAATCTAAAATAATGCATGTAACATTCAGTGTAAATCTGAATAGGTATATTTTCCGTCGGTATACAATGATATACTAGGCCAAGGTTTGGGAGATCAACTCGGATTGCCTCTGTGTATTCGTATCCTGATGCGACGTATAGGACGGCTATATTGGGTGCCTAGAGCCCGAAAATCAAGATGAAAACTGTAAGGTTAAGTTAACTAGTTAAATCACATACTGCATTTTTTTTTGGGGGGGGGGGGGGAGCCCCGGCGGTCAGGTCAGGTCCGATCTTACTACGTTGTTGCTGGAAGTCCACAAGACATGGTGACTTCCATATAGAGAGTGTCGCAATCTGTTATTATATATATTTTTTCAATACAAGTTAATTATGCAAGAGGACAATAATATGATAAAGTAGCCATCTTTTAATGAAATACTCGAAGACTCAAACTATCCTGTGTTTTAACTTTCTAATGAAAATCAAAACACTTAGTGGGGGTCTCTGTTCCATTGAAAATGTAAGAATGAACAAAATGGTTGTCTCCCCTAGTTAAGATGTAGGGATGTAAGATGTTCATGTTATCGCCATATTGCATAGTGTCATTATATATGCTATCCCTATCCTACCTATGTCCATTTTATCAAGCATCCATTAAGTATGTCAAGTTATTCTCTTGCTTACTTGTACCTGCACTATCATCAAAAGATGTAGGGAACCTAATGATCCAAAATAATCCGAAGTTCCATCCTTTGTGATTTGGAGGAAGCTTCCCCACTACATAATGTGTACAATCATTTCTTTTAATTCCATCAGACCATTGCTAGGGAGGAATCATGAGTAACCTCACAGGCAGAGATTACCATGGCAGAGTAGGGGAAATTGCCCCACTTTTTTTTTTGAAAAAAATAATAGTTATAGATATTTTCCAGTATTGCCCTCACTTAAATTCTCTTTTTACCCCACTACCACAATTTGTCCTTACTTGCCTATAGGCTATGAACTATAAACTAAACCGTTTATTCTAGAAGATAAAAAATCATTTCTTTTTGACAAAACTCTCCTTCCATACTTTATTCTAGATCTTGGTATGTATACATTTGAATATTTTGATTGGGTAGTTACAAAAAAAGATTATATTGTGACTATTATTGTCTAATCTTTTGTCTTTTTTAATACAGTGTCTAATCGTTTGTCTTTCTAATACAGTTTTTATTTATTATTACTATTTTTTTACTGCATAACAGAATGAATTCTAACTCGAGTAATTTATTTTTAATTTGCCCCACCCACTACATTTTCTCTCTCTACCATTGAGTCACCTCAGCTCCAGGCTTTAAAATACAGTCTTACTACCTAATTTTAACTATAAATGATGCAGAGCCTGAAATGTTTTTTGTAACTTCCACTAAAAGTTTGATTACTAGTGCAATTAATTATACTACTACACAGACCACGGTCCAATTGGTAAATCTCCTATATATAATCTTTCTTCTTACACTTATTTTGGACATCCTAATTCCTCTCAAATGGAGACCAATATTTCCTTCAGCTTCTTTGTTGGATTATGCCTGTCTCATAACCTTACCAAACAATGCCTGAGTAAGATTCTAAACTACCCACCATGGAATGCCATTCGAGTAACAAAGCAATGCTCTCTTCATATACTCAGCAGTATCCCCACTCAAAAACTGAAATCCTCTTTGAGCTTATTGTTGATGTTAAGTACACTTCCATCATATGAATGCATTTGAAAGAAGTTGTAGTTCATCAATTTAGCTCAATAACATGAGAATTTGTAACTGTTATGCCTAAAAACAGAATTCAAAGAACATTTTGCTCTATGGAAATTCACCATTGAGCAGCATTTTGCACCAAAAAAAACTAAACAATATAGAATAGTTAAAATAAAGGATGTTACCATCTCTGAGGTGCGCCTGTTGCTCCATGGCTTGAAGGCGAAACTTCAACTCATTGTTCTGATTGGTAAGTCCAGCTGAATCTCTCTGCAATCAGTGGAGAGAAAGTATCGAATCAGAACTTGCAATTTGTAACGAATCTACGACAAATTCTTACAATGCACATGTAATTTCTCATAATTTACACGTTTCTAAATATCTCTTAGGGCGCGTTTGATTGCAAGATGGAAAATATGTGGAAAAGAAATTAATTCCATGGAATTATTTTCCTAGGAAAAAAATTTCCATGAAATTTTAAAATTTTTCATGGAAAACTTAATTTGGGTGTTTGATTGTCATTATTATCCACAGAAAATAGTTATTTTCCGTGGAAAATAATATTTTCCTATGGGTTGGACAAATTTTATTTTCCACCAACCATTTAGAAGAAAATATGAAAAATGATAGTTTTTGGAAAATAATTCCATGAAAAATATAAACTATCAAACATCACAATTGGTGGAAATTTGTGGTGGAAATATTTTCCGTGGAAAAAAAAAAGTCCAATCAAACACAGCCTTAGCAAATTTTGAAGCAACCTACCTGTAACAAAGTCAATTGTGCTGATAATGTGGTTGCTTCTGTCTGCAGGGTCTGCACCTTGTGTTCCAATTCCAAAATATAACGCATCTTGCGTTCTTTAGAACGAGCAGCCGATTGACGGTTAGCCAATATCCTGACAGCACCAAAACAGAACTTTAATTACCTAAACAAAAAAAAAAAGTGACTTGACGACGCAATTACAAACACAATGCACACGAAACGACAACCTCTTCGCTCGTTTCGGGTCGGCCATAGCAATCTCCGCAAGCTTCTCGTTCGCCATGATCTTCTTCAGCTCGGCACCACTAAACTCATCATTGCCAAACTCCAGACTGAACGAATTCGTCATCCCATCCATCGACCCAGTACGCGAATGCTGGCCGACCCTAGGCCCGGGCGAAGGGGGCAGCCTCGGTGACTCCTCCGCGAAGCTCAACCTCCCCATGAAACTATCCATCGAGATGCTCCTGCAGTGGCGCGAACCGACCGGCGCGGGATCGCCCGCCGCGCTCCTCTTGTTCCCTTCCTTCATCACCTGCACGCCGCTCCCGCCGGTCTCGTTCACGCTGCTCTCGGCTTCGTTCTCGCTACTATCGCAATTATTGGTCTTCGAGCCGCTAGCCCTGCTGTCCAAATCGTCTCTCTTCTCCTCGGTCCCGGAAGAGTTCAGGGTATCGAGACTGTCCAAGTTCATGTACGCGCTGAAGAGGTCGTCAGCGGCGGCGTCGCCGTCGGATTTGCGCTCCACGCTGCCGTCCCGTTCCCACTCGGCCTCCTGCTTCACCGGCTGGCTGTGGACCTTCCCGTCCCTCGGCGAGACCAAGTAGTTCGGGAAGGGCTGATGCGGAAGGGGAGGGAGGCCGGCGAGGCGGAAGTCGAAGGGCGTGTCGCTCTGCGAGCGGCGGTGCGACTTGGACGGAGGGAGACCGTCCGCCGCGGCGCGTCCCGGGCTGGTGCGAGCGAGGGAGGCGGCCGGTGGGGCGTCGAGCGAAGGGGGGTCGGAAATGGAGGGGAGGGAGTCGAGGGAGAAGAAGAGGGGCTGGGAGAGGGAGCGGGAGTGGGAGAATGTGGCGATCTGCTGCTGCTGCTGCTGCTGTAAGTAGGAGGCGGGAGGTGGCGGAGGGAGGTGGTGGGGGTGGGCCGGGGGAATGCCGAAGCCGCCTCCGCGCTTGGTGGAGTCGGGGCTGGGGGGGAAATTACGGAAAGTGCCACGGAGATCCAGAGGCGGCTTCTGGATCGGAATCGAAGAGGAAGTGGTGCCGAAGCAGGACTTGACCCGCTCCTCCATGAAGAAGAAGAAGAAGACGACGACGAGAGAATTACAAATGGAGAGTAATGGCGGAAGGGACGAAGCTCGCTCTCTCTCTCTCTCACAAAAGTGAGGGAAGTCTCTCTCTCTCCCTCTCTCTTTCTTGTTAAAGAAGACGCGTGAATTTAATATACATTTCGATTTCATTTTTCAGAGGGGGGTGTTTGATTCTGTGACGCGTCCCGCTATCAAAGGCCATCCTTCCTATTTTAAAAATGTTTCTTTCTAACTACCGCTCGCTTTCCTTTTTCTTCCGTTTGTCTCTGTGAACCTGAACCACCTCCGGCTTGGTTCGGCGGATGGAACCGGTTCGATTGTTGGTTCAGGTTTGATATTATTTCTGTCGCCCTAACAATTTGATTATTGCATAAACAAGATGGCTCTTTATTTATTATTAAAAGAATATTTGTTTGATTTTTTCCCCTTTGGCGAGCAGATAATTAAGGAGCAATTTTTCTCCACTTTGTTTCTTGAGTTTTATTTTATTTTCAACATGATTGAAGGATATGGATTTCAGGTAGGAAAACTCATTTCTTTTTTCATTGAGACAAATTTTAAAAAAAATAGTTGATGATAATTATACTATTATTAAAAATGAAAAAAATATGTAGCTTTTTCCAGTATTCCATTTTAAAATGACAAAGTTAAGTCAACCATTTGTGCAATATTTTATTTACTGTTTAGGATATATTTGGTTTATGTTAATTATCAAAAGTTTGATTTCAAAAAAGTTACTTTCGTAAGCTACAAACAAAAATAATAAACCATAAATCTTTAATGAAATTTTGACATCATTATGTCAAAAAAAATTATATTAAAAAAGTATGCTTGGTTGTATACAACTTTATTTCTTTTTCGATATAGATACATTACATTAGCTTTAGCCAGTCAACAAGCAAAAAAAACACACTGAACATTATTTTTTTAATAAATGGGTCATCCAACGTACTAAATGATAATTTTTTTAATTCTCGTTCAACGAAGCTTAGCATGTTACTGAGTAAGCAATAATATGCACACGCAAGCTATAATAGTTTAAAGTAGATGGTATGGTCTAAATATTATAATTTTAATACGAACAACAAAATGTTTAAATTGTACAAATATAAAGTTTAAACAATAATGTTAAAATAAAAGGTTAATTGTACTTTAGGTTCTATAAATATTAAAAAATAGCGTTTGTTCAATCTTGAATTTTGATCTAGAGATGATGGTTGATACGTGTTGATGATCAAAAGTCTATTAATAAATAAATAAATCAAAACTCGGGAAGGACAATAATATTTATGGGATTCTAAATCCAATTAATTTTAAGGCACTATTAACAGATTTTTGATGGTCAACAGTGATTAACCATCATCTCGAGACCAAACTTGACATCTTCTGGACCCAAACGCTGATTTACAAATACTTTTGGAGTAATAAAATCTAATTAACCCTAAAATAAATAGCCTTGACCGCATATATGCAAAATTTGAAATTTATAGGTGTTGATCGCAAAGTCTTACTTGAATTGAACCACGTCTGAATTCTAAACCGGATTCGTCAGCCAAGTAAACCATTAGATACCACCTGTCCGAATAAGGCAGTAACTAATTACGGATTTGCCCAATTAATTACCGAATTTTTTTTTAAAGGGCAGTGTCGTTTTACTTAATTCCAAACGTATCGTCCTTTGGATTTCTCCCCAATTTTACTCCCGTGATCTCCGCCATGATAATTTTGGAAGAAAATCTGTCCATTTATTCTTCGAATTTTCCATTCAAAGTCAAATTTTTACTGTTTACATACCTAGTCTTCTGGAAGCTTCAAATTTGTGTGAAGTCTCAAAATCACAAAAAACAAAAGAGCACCTCCAATAAAGACATCAAATGGAATATCAAATGATAACTATTATTTTGATATCTTCTTATAGAGAGATCAAATTTGGCTATCAATTTTTTTAGATATATTTTAAAAGGACGTTACTATTTTGTCTGCAGTTTTGTAATAATCACAGATCCATCTGCCACGTGGTGGCCTTCCAAAGACTTTTTGGTCTGAATTTTCGAGATATAGGATCTGGTACTAGCATGGAAGCCAATGAGTAGATGTCACGTGACGACTGGCCAATTGACAATTACGTAAACCGTAAACAAATTTTTTTAATTCATAGGAAAGACAATTTGAAGACACAAAATTTTAGCACCACCAACGTCTCGTCTCTCTCCAATGACTCTTTGGTTTCTCCACAAACTTTTTTTTTTCCCCAACCCACGGGACATAAAAAAATATATTTTTTTAGTATAAATTGTAATTTTTGAATTGCTTTTTTTAGCTAATTATTTTTAATATTGCATGCAGGCTTTCTATAATGGATCCGTTTCAATAGCCTAATTAAAATGGGCTAATTTTAAAAGGTTTTTAATTTATTTATTTTGATATTTTGAGTTGAAGGTGCTTTTGGAACTTGTTGACAATGTCTAAAAACTAGTTCATTAAAAGTGGATTGGTGTCTGGATTCAAAAGTTTTTTCAACTGCTTCTTGAAAAGCAATGAACATCCCAAACCACACCTAGATGAAACTATTTCCACGTAAAATTCAAATAAGCATGACATCTTGAGAGCTTGACGCATTGGATTCAGCTTTATTGACTAGTTAAACGAGCTTAATTATTTTAACGAACCTAACTCGAACACAGAAGTCCTGCTAACGAACGAGTTTGACTGCAGTTTGATTGGCTTCATTTTCTAATTGCATGGCCACCGCACTCAAATCGGACTAATCGACAAACTAGACTCGTGAAGAGGAACGACCAAATGCCAACCCACAACGTAACATGATTTTTCTCGAGTCCAACAGACATGATTGTTAGCCTAGTGAAGCTCGTACGTGAAAACAATTCCACGAGTGCTTCAAGGGAGTGTTTAGAGCATCTCCAACCCTTTTGTCTTGTTAAGTGTTGTGAGTCTTAGGTGGCTCCTATGTGGTATGAGCCACAAGACAATGTCTTGTTTATGTGGCAAAATTATATCTCAAAAGACAATGAGATAGAAAAACTCTCTCCAATGCAAAAGTATTGAGTAGACAATAAAAATTATTTTTTCCAACTTTCAAGGCAACTTTTAAGACAACTACTCATCTTCTTTCTTTTTTCTAATATTTTTTTATTCATAATTGATGACATGGAAAAGAAGACATTGTCAAGTGCATTGTCTAGAACAAGACAATCAACTTCACAATGTCTTCTTTAATTTTTGCCCCATAAGCTTCATAATTGACTTGACAATTGCATTGGAGAAGAACTTTTGAATAAAATTTTGTCATTCCTATGTGGCATTAACTTTTTTCCAAAGTCACAATAGGGTTGGAGATGCTCTTAGTTAGCGGATTTGGAGCGGTGCAGCAGTCTGAATCTAAATTTGAGACCACTCCACGTATTTGATCAGAAGTTTTACAAATAAAATTTACTGTAAAGTGACATCAATATTCACAAATCAAAATTTTGAAATCGGAGTTTTCTCTTCCATAAAGGAACGGGGAGTGCGAATTCTCGTTTAGTTAGATTTTCCACTTGTGTTATACTTCAACATTTTTTAAATTATAATAACTAGTATATATGTACCTTGCGTTGCACATATTTCATAGCAATGGGAAGAGCAAACAATCGTCCCTTTAAATTTTAGTATTCGAAAAGAGCAAACAACAACAACCCCTTCTTGTTTCTATACGTAATTACCAAATTACTGATGCTAAATTTATTAAACACTTTTAATTAGTAAACTTAGTTATGTGGATTTTTTTGGAAAAAAAACTTCCCAAGACTCTCAACTTTTTTCTATTATATAGTAGTACAAAATAAATTTAATAAAAAAACTTATATTAGTAAACTTGGATATGACAATTTTTTTGGGGGAAAAACTTAAACCGTGAATCCTCAATTTTTTTTAATTACTTAGTATTATATATTATAAAAAGTTGCACTTTTCTACTTATCACGTTTGATTTGCGAAAATGAAATTGAATGAAATCATTATTTACTATTCCTTTCATTTAAGAAATTATATATTTTTTATTTTTTATTTTCCATGTTCTTAAAAACATGAGAATTTGAAAGAAAGATTTTTTTTTTTTTGGAGGAACCATTTTTTTTTCTATATTTTTTTATTATTATCCTTTTCTCCTCTTTCCATTGATATCTAAACAAAAAAATAAATATATATATTTTTGCAATATCATGAATCCGCGAACCAAGCGAGACCTAACTTCAACAATCATTCAACCACCACATTTTCGAAACGAAAATGCTTCTTTGACCCGCGGGGGCTGACCGTCCGCGTGCCCGCGCCGACGTATCACCCCCATTAGCCCCCCTGTCCCGCACCGAACCCATCTCCCATTTTTCGTACCCTCCTTCCAATGGAGGGACGAGTGGCCCGCGGACCAGAACTGCGGTCCAAAACTAAGAACAACGTAGTAATTTTCTTTTAAAAATTTCTCCTTGTAACCTTCATTTCTTCCAAGCATAAAAAAAAAAAATTATATTTCGATTCATTTTGCTCCACTTTACCATTTACGTACGTAAAATATTATTTTTTGAACTGTTTGCTTCGCGGTACTTCAGCTAACCAAACAGATGATCTGAAGCTCGGTTCGATAATTTTAAGCTAATTGGAAGATTTGGGTTCGTCTGAAAATAGTTAAATTTATAGGGGCTTTACTGCTTTTAGGGTATGGGGAGTTAACGGCGAGAAGACGGCAGGAATAGGATGGGTGTTCAGAGAGGAAACGACATCGTGGTTGCCGCCAGATGCCTCGATTCCCGGGAGAGGAGTCATGCTGACGCCATGGGCAGTTGACGAAGAGCACGTTGTCCCAAGCACAAGACGACGCCGGGACGTGCCACGTGGCGGTGGGAACAAGGGAATCAGAATAGGTTGGGTCTGGCCGTACGTTTGGCGGGAATATATCATACGCATTATCCTCTTCTCTGCTCTGCCCCACTATAATTTTTGCTTTTTTCCTCTCTTTTTTTTTCCTTCTTTTTTTTCCTGTGTTTTTTCAGTATTAAGGGCAAATTTAATCGGAACATAGTATTTTGTTGAACCAATCACTGACAGGTAGTCCCATAAACTTCCATATAAAGACAATTTAATTTCTTATTATTTGGTAAATATTTGAAGGCTGTTTGGATAGATGTAACTCTTTGAAAGTGTGAAAGTGGCACTTGCAGCAAGTTGAATTTTCGTCGAATTGCAGCAAGTGGCACTTTCCAAAATGTGTTTGGATAGAATATTTTTTGTCTGCTGTAAGTGAAAAAAAAATTGGTTTGCTGTTTGGATAGTTATGTAAGTAGAAAGTGAAAGTTTTTTTTTGGAGATGTGGTAAATCTAGATATGGTTACCTCCACTTTCCAAACATTTTATTTATTATTTTAATTAACATATAATTATTCAATATAAACTTTCCAAAAAACTTACCACCAATTTTTTTATTTTTTATTTTAATTGACATATAATTAATGAATAAAACTTTCCAAAAACAAGAAATAAAATTCTCATCAATGAAAAAAATTATACTGAAGACAAATTTATAAGAAACCTTATAAATTTTATTAATCTTCATTATCATCTACTACTTTCCTTCTCCACAAATATCTACTCTCAACACTCTTTTCCTCCCCAAAAGAGCAGCAGCAGCTCCGTCACGCCATTTTCTTCTCCAAAAATTTTTGCTAACCCATTCTCTCTCAATCTCTCCACTTCTCCACTGCTATTTCATCTACCCGCCGTCGCCAGAGCCAGGAAGAGCTCCCGCCGACAACAGGCCCTTCCACTGCCTCGAAGAGCTCCCGCCGACGCCAGAGCCCACCGCCAATGCCGACACCCGCCGACACCAGGGCCCACCGCCGACGTCGACGTCGACACCGACATGGTCACACATGACTGCAAGGACGGTGGTCACACGCGGTGGCGGTGATGTCAGACGTCATCGAGACAGATCTACGCTGGGTTCCCATCCTTCATCTCCGCCTCCACCTCTAATGATCACCGCATCCCACTTGCAGCTTACTTGCGGCTGATTTTTGTTGTAGGTGAAAAGTGGAGAAAATGGGGGAACAACAACTGGAATGTGTCAAAGATTTTCCACCTTCATCTCCACTTTCACCGCGAACCAAACGGTGAAACTGGCACTTACGGCCTTCAGTTGCAGCAAAAACTCCAGTTGCAGGCCAGTCCCTGCCATCCAAACAGCCCCTAAGAGCACTACCAAATTTAATTGGGACTAGTCAAAAAATTTCCAAAATTATTTACAAGTTTGTTATTCAAATTTTTTTACTTGAGGCTAGTCCAATTTTTCTTCAGCAAGTAGGACTGCCAAACATGTTGGCAGTCCTAGGATTGCAACTTGTTGGCAGTCCTAACATAAAAAGGACTGTCAAATTAGTTACAGTCTGCATCGATAAAGACGCAGTGCAGCTCGGTGGCAACGACCCCTCCCATCCGAGTACCCCTTGTACTCGGCAGAAGCCCCACGACGACGACGACGACGACGAAGACGAGGAGGAAGAGGACGAGGAGCAGCAGCACGACTGGGAGCCATCCCTGTCACGACCCGCACCCTTATGAGGGGGACGAGCACGTGGGTACGTCCAGCCTACGCCGCAGTATCGGCGGTAGAACGTTGTATATAACGTCTGTAAATACTACGACTAACAATATAAAGGTACTTGTACAGTATATACTTTCCGAATGGAGGTGACATAGCAACACAGTCTCAATCACATGATAAAACTAAGATAGATAGCTCAGAAGGGAAAACATATGATAGATGAAATAGTAAATAAGTCCAGTGTCCAATACAAGTCCAGATATATACAACATCACAGGGTCTCAAAATATAACATAGAAGCTACAGTCTGATAATGCTAGCTGGATCGCAGTCCAGGTAACCCTAGCTAATCTACACTACTCTGGAAGAACGAAGTCTAGTGGCTCTACTATAAGGCCACGGTCCTGGACTACTCTATCTTGCTCGAGCCCATAATAGGTCAAGCAGTCTGCCTCAGAGTCATCTGTAATATATCATAACGGTATCCTGTCAGAAAAATGAACAAGTACAAGCACTAACAACAGTTTCATGTGAATTGACAAATTTTATAAGAGACAGTATAATGAACTACAAGACAAAGATATATGAAGACTTGGGAACCGTTCGGAAGCTGAATTACAACCCTTAAACCAAACAAGGACCGGGGTTGTAACCCTTCTCCCGAGCAGAACTTAGTCTCCAATCAAGGTACATCATAGAGGCATGTAGAATATGTGAGTAACTGTATATCATAGCATGGTGAGAAAGTACTGAATGTAGAACAGAGTAGGATATATGATAAGATAAAATAAATATAAAATGTGCCTTGAATATTATAGCCTAATGTGATCGGTATGGGTCAAGATCAGGCTTCCAGCCGACCGGATACAAGTACGTGGACTCGGCCCGGCCGGGATGGCAAGCTATGGAGCAAGTAGTAGCACAGGTCAGGCTATACCTATCGTGAGGTGAGGGTATAGCTATAATACAAGTAGTAACTCAATGTGGGCATTGATCACACTATCTATAAAATTCCCCATTCTCCGAATAGTATACGGATCCGGACACACTACAAAAATAAGTCATATTAGCGACGAATTTAGCGACGTTTAATTAAAACGTCGCTAATTTCTTTGAATTTAGCGACATATAAATTTGACGTCGTTGTTCGTCACTATGCCCGACGTATTGCGACTTATTTTTTGTAACAAAATGTTACGTCGCATAATAGTCGGAAAACGTCGCTAATTTCTTAGAATATAGCGACGTTTAGCGACGTTTTGCGACTAACATTTTAATAACAAAATGTTACGTCGCGTAATAGTCGATAAACGTCGCTATATTCTAAGAAATTAGCGACGTTTAGCGACGTCTTACAATGACGTCGCTAATATATTTCTAATATACAGATCGGATTTTCCTTTCCCCCCAATCTCACTCGAAAATTTTCCAAAACTTTCCTCCCCCCCCCCGACCCACCGACGACCGAGCTCCTCCTTCCCGGCGACCCCCTCTCCCCCAGCGACCTCTCTCTCCCCGAGCTCCTCCTCCTCCTCCTCCACCGACCCCCACTTTCTGGTGACCCCCTCTCCCCTGGCGACCCCTCTCTCCCCGGCGACGCCCCTCCTCCTCCTCCACCGCGAGGTCCTCCTCCTCCACCACCGAACTCCTCCTCCTCCTCCTCCTCCTCCACCACCACGAGCTCCTCTAAAGGTAAACCCTAACCCTAATTAAAGTGTTTTTCGTGTCCAAAATAGACATGGGAACACAGCACGACCCCGTGTTTACTGATACACTGTCTTCGTGTGGTTTTGGACACTTTGTGTCCATTTGGATAAAAAAATACATATTTTAGATAATGATTTGAAAGTGACGAGTCTCTATGCATAGATCCAACTAATAACGAATTATTGTATTGGTTGAACAGAAGTGACGAGTCTCTTTGAGCTCGGTCAAATGTGCCTTATGTTAGGTCTCTGTCTGTACAGTATGTGGATGTGTCAAATGTGCCTTATGTCCTTAATAATTGATAATAAGTAACTTTTTAAATCAAAATTTTATAAATAAATTGTTAATTCAAACCTAACTAAATTGAAATCGAGCTCGTTAAGCTTGAAATCAAGCTTAATCAGCTTGAAATAAAGTTGAGTGAGCTTGAAATCAAGCTTAAAGAGCTTGTTTATCAAGCTTGAATCAAGCTTGCTTATCAAGCCAAGCTCAAGCTCAAATCAAGCCAAGCTCGAGCTCTAAAATAAAAAAATTATCAAGCTCGAGCTCGAGCTTGAGCTCGATTAATTCTAGTCAAGCCAAGCTCAAGCTCACAAAAGCTTGGCTCGGCTTGGCTCGTTTGCAGCCCTGGTAATTATTCAGTCCCTTAAATAGCAGCCATCACATGTTCATTACTATTGTGCAGTCCACTCCTATGGTTGTAACAATTTCTATTGATGTTAGTATCAGTCGAAGGAAGAGGAATGGCTCAGGTTAGAAGTGGGTATTGGTTTAGCCCGGGTCCTGTACTGCCTATGAGGACAGTCCCCGTCACAATTGGGTATCAATCCACTTATATGAATCTGTCCTGCATACTATAGAGTAGTCCCTCCTTCACCAGGCTTGTCTTGTCCTTGTGTGTAAGTTAGATGTCTTGTTCATCCCTCTTGAAGGTACTGCATGTCCTTAGTTCAATCACACCCTCAAATGTTCACATCAGATGTGTGTTGAATATCCTGCATTTTGCCTTCACTGCATACATGTGCCTATTGCATTACCTGTCCATCTTGTTGTATAACACACTGCATATCATGTTTCAGTCCACCCTAGGTATGTGTTCAGCCCACATAACCATGTTGCAGTCTATCTCATTAGAGTTCAGTCCATGGGTACACATGAACAGGTAGGTGGAATACAGAACATGTACATTTATGTATAACATTTAACATTATCAGTTGTAATTAGGAACGATTTGCACATTAAGAAGTTTTTCCTTCTACAAACTACCCAGTTGACAAGGTGGTAACCCTGCCAATTTTCCCTCCAATTTGCACATTATCACTTATGTCAAGCTCGACGATTAGCTCTGATAT
Organism: Iris pallida; assembly: GCA_029216955.1. Classification (NCBI taxonomy): domain Eukaryota; kingdom Viridiplantae; phylum Streptophyta; class Magnoliopsida; order Asparagales; family Iridaceae; genus Iris; species Iris pallida. Next base: position 9,940,412 of record JANAVB010037417.1, read on the forward strand.
TCGAGTCATGAGTGGAACCATATTCCCTCCAATTTTACCTATGAGTATAGGTAATGGCTTTACCTAGAGTGACTAGGTAATATATAGGTTTAGGAAGCCTATAGGTTTAGGTAATGGGTTGACACATGGGTATGGAAGATACCTATGTTGTAGTGTATGGGGTATTGAGTTTGGGTATTAGTTTTTACTAGAGTTAAGGATAGGCTAGTGTATAGGTAATTAGGTAAATAGGCCATAGTAATGGTTTTACCTATGTGAATAGGATATTGGTAGGGCAAATACATAGGGTATTAGCCTAGTATAGACTAGAATACCTTGGTAAGGCAACGTATGACCCTAAAAACCTAGGTGTGACCTAGTTTGACCAAGTTTGGCAAGGTATTGACCCAGTTGTCCTAGTGTAACCTAGAAATGACTTGGAGACCTAGAATTGACCTAGTATATCATGTTTATGATTCCAAAACACCAATTGACATTAATATTCTATATTTAGGTCTTCGATGTACCGTATCGGATATTGTTGACATTTCACACTACCAAAATAAGTATTGTTGACATTTCACACTACCAAAATAAGTCAAATCAACGACGAAATAAGTCAATCCTAGAGTGTATAGAGTGAGCCTCCCTACTTCCTTCCTTCTCATTCGGGTCATTCAGTCGACTATTCCGCATCATAGGATATCTACCTCAACTTCACCCTAGAGAAGTGTGGAAATATTAATGTTAACCAAGGTTCACAGTAAAGAGAGGGAAAGAAACTACATAGGATACATCATATCTATTACCACTTGTTGTATCATGATTACTTTTACAAGTGTTTAAACGATGTGCATGTATCTATCTTACAAAATTATCCTCAAATGGATATGGAGCTGAATTACTATCTGCGGAATCGTTCGTGGATATACAACCGTCATCCTGATGACATGTACGGTGTGCGGGATGAATTCATAGAGGGTGTACACCAGTTCCTGCAGTTTGCCAAGGCGTTTCCTCAGTACATGGACGGTACCAAAATTAAGTGTCCGTGTGTGAGATGTCGCAACTTGAAATATCATCCAGAAGTGGATGTCACGTATCATTTATACTCGAAGGATTTCATGCCGAATTACTATCAGTAGAGCGAGCACGGAGAACTTTTGTCTTTAGCATCGGAGTACGAGCCTTATGTGGATGTCCACAATAACGCTCCTTACGACGATGGGTTGGTGAACATGGTTTTTGACGCGGTCGGGCTTAGTTTCGATCCGGATGATCATGATGCACCTGAGGAGGCACCGAACCCCGATGCTGCACAGTTCATGGAGTTGCTGGAGAATGCAAGGACTCCATTATATCCTGATTGTGAGGATCATTCACCGTTGGAGGTGGTTACAAAATTGTTGAGCATCAAGTCCGATTTTAACATGTCGCAAGATTGCTACAACCGTATTATGGAGTTGCTTATAGAAATATTGCCTGAGGGTGCAAAGTTGCCTAAAGACTTCTACCGGTCTAAGAGGATGGTTAGATCGCTCTGGATGGGATACGAAAAAATCGATGCCTGTCGCAACGGGTGCATGTTGTTCTACAAAGACGACAAAGATGAAGACGCCTACAGATTTTGTGGTGCCGATTGCTATAAGGCATGTGGTAGAGGAAAGTCTGTCGGTGCCAGGAAGCCTACCTCTTCGATGCACTACTTACTGTTGATGCCGCGATTGTAGCGGTTGTTTATGGTGAAGGAAACTGCAGAAAACATGAGTTGGCATAAGCGAAAACATACCGAAGGAGTGTTGGATCACCCATCTGATGGAGAAGAATGGAAGCACTTTGATCGAGAGTATCCAGATTTTGCTTCTGATCCGCGTAATGTCAGATTGGGTCTCTGCTCCGACGGTTTTACCCCATTCGGACTTTCGGGATCCCAGTATTCGTGTTGGCCTGTGATCGTCACCCCGTACAATCTACCGTCTTGGATGTGCATGAGGACTCCGTATATGTTCCTCACCGTTATTATCCCAGGTTCGAACAATCCAAAAAGGAACATCGATGTGTATTTACAGCCGTTGATTGATGAGTTGAATCAGCTGTGGGAAGTAGGTTCCAACACGTACGATGTATCTAGAAAACAAAATTTCCAGATGCGGGCAACACTTATGTGGACCATCAACGACTTTTCGGCCTATAGAATATTATCTGGATGGAGCACGCATGATCGTCTTTCATGTCCGTATTGCATGGACATCACTAAGGCTTTCCGTTTGAAATACGGAGGCAAACCGTGCTTCTTCGATTGTCATCGACAATTCCTGCCGAAGGATCATCCGTACCGGAGGAACATGAATGCTTTTCGTGCTGACGTTGTGGAGAAGGCTAATCCCCCGCCAAGGTGGCCCGGATACACGATATAGGAAGAGATAAAAGATTTACCAAGAGCTGAGCAGCCTGCTACGGGCTACAAGTGTGACGAATTTGGTCGTACTCATAACTGGACGAAGAGGAGTATATTCTGGGATCTTCCATATTGGAGCACCAATCTGATTAGACATAACCTTGATGTCATGCATATCGAGAAGAATGTGTTTGACAACATAATTAATACTGTAATAGACATAACGGGGAAGACGAAAGACAATCCAAAGGCTAGATTGGACTTGGAAGAAATATGTAGACGTCCTGCATTGCATTTGATAGAGGACGGGAATGGGAAGTTGAAACAGCCTAAGGCAATTTTCTCACTGGAGAAGGAGGATAAAGTTAGGCTTTGTAGGTGGATTCAAGGTATGAAATTTCCAGATGGGTATGTTTCGAACTTGAGAAGATGCGTCGACCTCAAGGAGAACAAACTGACAGGTATGAAGAGCCATGATTGTCACGTATTCATGGAGCGGTTAATTTCGATTGCATTTCAGGAATTCTTACCGCAGGCAGTTTGGGATTCATTGACGGAGCTTAGCATATTCTTCAGGGACCTTTTGTTCTAAGAAATTGCTCGTTGATCGTCTAGAAAAGCAAGAGAAGGACATTGCGGTAATACTGTGCAAGCTAGAGAGGGTGTTCCCTCATGGATTCTTTGACTCTATGGAGCATTTGCTGATTCATCTTTCCTACGAGGCACGTGTTGGTGGACCCGTCGAATATCGATGGATGTACCCGTTCGAGCGACATTTGAATCACCTAAAAAGAAAGGTAAAAAATAAGGCTCGGATCGAGGGTTCTATTTGTGAAGCCTATATTCTCGAGGAGATTACAAATTTCTGCTCCTCCTATTTCAAACCTCATGTTGCTACGAATAGAACGAGGGCTCCGAGAAACGACGACGGATATCAAGAATTTAATGATGGAATACTGAAAGTATTCAATGCGTCCGGAAAGCCTTCGAGGAAAATGAAGAAGAGATATTTGAATGACGAAGACCTAAGGGCTGCTCAGTTATATGTATTACTCAATTGCGACGAGGATGGAGTAGAGAAGCTAGAGGTGTAAGTAATTCAGGATGATGAGTTTACGCCATCTCAATGTAATAGTATAAGCTAATATTATTGTACTAATCGGCGGTTGCTTCGTTGTTTTCCAGCACATATAACGATGAGTTGAGGCTGGTTAGACCCTACCTAACAGACGAAGCATTAGAACAAGAAATGAGACGTCATTTTCCTTCTTGGTTGAGCGAATATGTAAGTAGCTCGGTAATTACTGGCCTCTTCTAATACAACTGCGCAATAAATAACTTATTATCTCTTCTTTGATATTCAGGTCGATCGTCTAATTTCACCCGAGATTGAATTAATTAGAACTCTTGCCAAGGGACCAATTACTTTTGTTAAAATATGGCCAAGTTACCGTGTCAATGGCTTTCGGTTCAAGTCGACAAATGCTCCGATCAGAGACAGCTTCCTGGATCTTGATTCCACGAAAAACAGTTGTTTGTGTATCAAGTCTTCGAACTACAAAGACATCGATCCAGGAAATGATTTCTTTGGCATCTTGCGAGAGATTATGGAGTTGTCATATAATAATGGCAGAGAACCTGCAAAGATCGTGTTGTTCAAGTATGAATGGTTCGATCCGATTGAAAATTAAGGTTGGAAAATTGGCAAGCATGGTCTTGTGGATATAAACTACAAGCGTAGATATCAAGGCTACGAACCGTTTGTCCTAGCAACTCAGGCTCAGCTCGTGTACTTTACAGCTTATCCGAGACGGGGAGCAACGAAGTCTGACTGGTGGGCAGTATGCAAGACTAAAGATAGAGATACTTTTGATATTGACGAAAAAGCTTACCAGGAGGACGAGCTACCTCTTGTAACCAATATTGTCGATGTGGACTCCACAGAAGTTACGCATTACACGACACATAATATAGAAGATGTAGAATTATCCGAAGAGGAAGACGAAGCCGACGAAGACGAAGATGAAAGTGGAGATGAGGAGGAAGAGGAAGATGAGGTCGAGGAAGACGAACAAGATGATTATTCTGAAGATGATTGAGAGAGATATACTTATATGAACTTAGATGTTTCTTCTAGAATATATTATCTGGACTTAGATGTTTATTGTAGAATGTATCATCATATGTTGTCTTGGTTATTATCTTGTCTTTGTTGTACTTTTATATTTCTAGTCTCTATTATTTGTTGTACTTTCATATTTCTAGTCTCTATTATTTGTTGTATTATTATATGCTGTTATCAGGTATGGCAGGTCGTCGCGGAACGTTCCGAGGGGGACGACGAGGTCATGATCCTCCGGTACTTCCTACAGGTACTGTTAGAGGACGGAGTTTTCCTTCGGTACCTCCTACTGGTACCGGCTCTGGATCCTCGTCGTCGATTACTCCTCCATATCGGACAGTAGCTGGGCCTGCTGGGACGACGTCACGTGGTATATCTCCTGGGACGAGTAGTTCCAGGCCTGTTGAGAGTGCTCGCCCGTCTAGCGTTCCTGCTGTTGATACGACGATGGAAACGGATGAGCAGATGGCGGAGGCTGTGCCGACGGCCGAGGCGGATGCGCCGACGGTCGACCAGTATCATGCAGATGATGCGTGCGCACCTCCGGAGGAGAGGAGGACGGAGATCTGGGCCGACGGTACAAAGTAGGTGTTTTGGTTTATAATTTTTTTTCCTGTTTTTATTATAAATTAACTTTTTTTATGAATATAATATGTCTGTATAGATATCGTCCCCCAGAGGTACAGAGACGTCTAGGCCACATGCTGAGGCATAATTATGGTGGTGCTTGGATTAACTACTCTGATGCTCCGGACGAGAGGAAGGCCTACTGGTTTGCGCGCTTCAAGGTTAAAACATGTTTGTCGTTTTAATATGAATCATATAATTTTTGCATATTATATATAACTGATAAATATTTAGTTTGCGCTCTTTTAGGATATATTTTTCTATCCACCGCACCGGGCCGAGTTTATCGAGGGGATGTTTCCTGCCGTCGCTGCCAAGCTGATCCGCGACGCTATTAATGATCAGAAGGATCGTGATCGTGCCAGAAAGCCGATCCAAGGTTGGATCACCCCTGACCAGTGGAATACGATGAAGGCTCGATTCGACGAGCCAAGGTACAAGGAGAAGTCGGAGAAGGCCAAGGCGGCTAGGCAACATGCCTCGAAGTGGTGCGGTGGGTCGATTCCGATGACGGAACATTTCTGTCATCTGGTATGTCTTTCTCATTTAGAAATATTATTTTATTGAAAAACTGATAAATTATTGCTAAGATAATATATTTAATTACAGGTAAGGAAGGTCAGTAACGCCGACATGGTGACCGTCTTCCTGGCTACCCATCGTCGCGGCGGTGACCTTATTGACGAGATGGCCGAGCAGACCTATGTAAGTATTACAATACGTTATCTTAATTTAATACTTCGTGTCAATTTTAATATAACTTAGTAAATATGATGCAAATAAATATTCATGTAGTTAGTAATAATAAGTACATTAATTAGAAATTAGAAATTATAGAGTACTATCCATACTTTCTAGGCCGAGTATCAGAGGCTGCGGGAATGGGCGACTGCTAGTGCACCTGATGCAGGAGAGGCCGGTACTTCCTCGCAGCCCACTCAAGCTCCGTCGACGGACGAGCTGTGGATGACCGTTACTGGTGGACTCCGTAGGGATACATACTACGGTACGGGATCCTATGGTGCCCTAGTTGCGACCCAATCCTCTAGGGCATCTCCTGCTAGTGTGTAGGGTCCACAGCCGTCCCAGGAGTCTGTCCGAGTCCACCAGATGATGGAGTCTCTCCGTGATGATCTGCTACGACGGATCGAGGAGCAGTCTCAGCACCCTACGGACGATCCTGTGCTGCTAGCACGATTGGATGCGCTCGACTGCGGCATTATGGAGCTCATGGAGACGACTGAGAGGACAGAGCGCACCGTTGGAGGGTTAGAGCGCACGGTGACGGAGCTACAGACAGGACAGGTGACCATGGCCGAGAGGCTGAGATTGGCGCAAGATTCGATGGTCCAGAGCAGTAATAAAATGTTATCTATCATGGATTCATACCACCAACGACTTACAGCATTGGAGCATGCTGGTCCTCCGGGTGCGCCTTCATCGTCGTCAACTCTGCCGCCTCCACCGCCTTCTTCTTCGACACCGACTCCAGCGACGTCACTGCATGCTCCATCGGTATCGATTTCACTTGAGGAGTATGAGTTGTTCTTATCCCTTCGTCGCGACGGTGCCCCTCCTGCACCAGATCCCTAGTAGTCCTAGTTAGGACTGTTTGTTTGTGTTTGATCCTTTGTTTGTGACTTGGATCTCTATTATTTGTGTAGACTTAGATGTTTGGATCATATTCTATTTGTTGGTTGTGTGTCGACTTGGATCTCTATTATTTGTTTGTTGGTTTGTTTGGATCCTATTATTTGTGTAGACTTGGATGTTTGGATCCTATTCTATATTTGTTGGATGTTTGGATCTCTATTATTTGTGTAGACTTGGATGTTTGGATCCTGTTTGGATCCTATTCTACAGTGAGAAAAAATAGTGTGTGTGTGATTGTGTGTCATTCACATGGGTGTGTGTGTATATAGCCTGTGTTCAGCAAAACATGGAACCAAATCTCAGGTTTACATATTCCAGATTTTGAAAAACAGTCCTATATTAGTTATGGTTATCTTTTTAAACTGCAGGGAGAAAAGGACATTCTGTATTTTATTTATTTTTATTTTTTTGCAGATTTAGCGACGTTTACCAACGTCCACCGATGTACGTTTGCGTCGAAAAATGTCGATAAATCTGCCAAATTTTTTAGGGTACCGACGTTTACCGACGTCCTTATACGTCGGAGAACGTCGGTAAACGTCGGTGCACGTCGGTAATAATCCCAGGAATTACCTATATTTACTGATATTTTAAACGACGATAAACGTCGGTAAATCCCCAGGATTTTACCGATGCGTAGCGACGTTAAACACGTCACTAAGCCACCGACGACACGACGGTAGACGTCGGTGATATACCGACGTATATATACGTCGGTACACGTCGCTAAGCCACCGACGACACGACGGTAGACGTCGGTAATATACCGACGTATATATACGTCGGTATACGTCAGTACTTGCGACGTTTGGCGACGTTTTGAAGATCAGCGACTTACGTTTCTGCGACAAGCCCAAAACGTCGGTAATTGTGTCAGTAAATATATTTAGCGACAAAATTTATCGTTTTAGCGACGCCTTTAGGCGTCGCTGAAATGACTTATTCTGGTAGTGACATAGCACATCATAACACGGAATTCCCTAAGAGGGAAGCTAGTCCTCTTCAGGAATCAGCGTCAATACAAGTACAAGAATCAAGACCAAGCAAGTACCAGTATCCCAAGAAATCTAGGAATGACATCTCATGACAGGAATCCGACAATACTAGTCCGTGAACTATCGTGACTGAGAATCAAGTAAGTCACTATGACTGAATCGAATATAGCAGATATCAAGACAATAAAAACTATCAGTGAATATACTCGCCTGCTGTCCTGAGCTGTAGGGTATATCAATGCTCAGAGTGGTAATCAGAAATCTAAAGATGAGATATTTCATGTTAATTTAGGTTTAACAAAGTTAAGAATGATTTATAATGAATGATATGAAATCTAGGTCAAACTAGGTCTCACTGAGTCACACTAAGTCCTGTCAAGTCAATATAGGTCAAATCAAGTTATATCAAGTCAATCTAGGTCAGACTAAGTCAACTCTAGGTCATACCAGTCATAGCAAGACAAAATAAGTCGAAACAAGTCAAACGGGGTCAAGAGTTGGCCTACAGTTGACTTTTGGTCAACTGGTCAACCATGGTCAACTCTGGTCAACTCTAGGTCGAACTGGTCAAATGTTGACCAACAGTTGACTTTTGGTCAACTGGTCAACTCTGGTTTGGATTTGGTCAAAATTAGACAAAGTGTTGACTCATCGTTGACCTTTGGATAAAAAGTCAACTCTGGGTCAACCGAGCCAAAATCGGTCCAAATATGACATTTGTAGGGTGTATCTAACAAGTCACCTAAGTTTCAAGTCAATCCGAATACCCGAACCCCGTATCTTGAATTTACCCGATTATCCCTTTAATACTCTTACCCTTAAACTATTCTAACTTGACGCCAAGTGGCCTTCCCTTAGGAATTTCACTCCGGGCTTCCTAGGTAGTAGGGTACTAGCCTATACAACTATTACCTACCAATTTCCCTAGGATAAGTGGACATCCAGTCTATCTTACGGTCCATATTGGTCGTTTACCCGTTATCTTGAATATCTCAAGATACTCAACGGTATCGCGTGATACCACTCTCCTAATCCCACACTGTAATGCATGTGGTTCGTATTACGTATCTTGGTATACGTATACGTAATTTGACCCATATTGTACGTCTTCCTGCTTGATTTATTCTAGCATTTCATTGATTGGTTTATTCTTGGGTTGGTTCGGCTTGGCTTGGTTTGCTTTGGTTCATGATGAACCAAAGGTGAACCCTCCTACCTACCACCACCCTCCTTATTTAAAACCCCTTTCTTTTCTCTCTCATCATTATTTCTTTCCTTCTTCATTTACTCTCCACCACCAAACAAGAGAACCCTAGCCTAGGCAAGTGCAACTTGCTTCATGGAGGAACCCACCATTTTTATTGTTCTAAACTCTTCTATGCAACTTTCTAATCCACTTTAGTTCTTGTCATTTTATATTTTCTTGTATATTTTCATGTAGATCTAGGTTTTAGCCATTTTTGGATTTTTATGGTTTTGATCTATCAAACCTTCTTGTTTTTAAGTTTTGATGGTTCCATGTTGTAGGAAATTTGATTCTACCCAATTTAGACTATTAGAAGTCCTGATTTTGACTTATTTTGAGTGATTTATGGTCTTTTTGGTTCATTGGTTTCATTGGCCATTGGAGGCTGGTTGGAGAAGATGAGCAACGCATGCTGTTTGCTGGCAAAAATCTGTTGCCATGCTGTTTGCTGGCGCATGCTGTTGCTGGCAAAACACTGTTGTCATGTTGTTTGCTGGCACATGCTGTTTTGCTGGCGCATGCTGTCCTGGCACATACTATTTACTGGCAAAATACTGTTGCCATGCTGTTTGCTGGCGCATGCTGTTTTGCTGGCGCATGCTGTCCTGGCGCATGCTATTTTCTGGCGTATGCTATTTGCTGGCAAAATACTGTTGCCATGCTGTTTGCTGGCGCATGCTGTCCTGGCGCATGCTGTTTCCTGGCGTATGCTATTTGCTGGCAAAATACTGTTGTCATGCTGTTTGCTGGCGCATGCTGTTTTGCGGGCGCATGTTGTTTTCTGGCGCATGCTGTTTGCTGGTAAAATACTATTGCCATGCTGTTTGCTGGCGCATGCTGTTTTGCTGGCGCATGCTGTCCTGGCGCATGCTATTTGCTGACAAAACACTATTGCCATACTATTTGCTGGTACTGTTTTATTGGCGCATGCTGTCCTGGCGCATGCTGTTTCCTGGCGCATGTTGTTTGCTAGCAAAACACTGTTGCCATGCTGTTTACTGGCACATACTGTTTTCTGGCACATGCTGTCCTGGCGTATGTTGTTTCCTGGCGCATGCTGTTTGCTGGCGTATGCTGTTTTGCTGGCGTATGCTGTCTTGGCACATGCTGTTTGCTGGTGCATGCTGTCTCTGGCACCCCTTTTATCTCTTGTACCATTTGTTTTGCCATGACAATTCTTGTTACCTTATCCGTATTATTTATCTTGATCCTTAGTATAATATGGGATAATTGTGACATGAACACGACATGATACATGAACCTGACATGATACATGGGCACAACATGATAATGCATGATAGTGGCCCGCTGTGGCGCACTCCTGACAAGAAAACCTGACATATTTTTACGACGGCTAACATGACATGACATGACAAGTATGAACAACCTGAACACCGTGGGCGATTGTGCTTGTACAATTAAACCAGTCTGGTCTTGCATCATGTTTAGGATGGGTCTCCTGAGTACCACGGTCAGGGGTACCCACTGAAAGGGACAAAGGTTAATAACTAGAATAACACAGTAGTCATAAAGAGATTTCCCAGCTACAGGCAATCCCGTTACCTGGACGCTCTTGGGATTTGTAGCCTGCCGTCGAGTAGGGCACATTTCTAGCACACTGTCATGTGTTGCACCCTCTAAGTCACCTAAGGGTACATGTGTTTTCTGGACGATGTACCCACTTGAATTCAACCCCTAATATTCGACCTGGGTAACCTTGATGGTCTGCAGGGCTTGTGGCTGTGAAATAATCTTATTGCATCTTGCTAGTAACTAGGCCTATGATAACCCTATTTAGTTAAAGTATCAAGCCGTACTTATTGCTTGGCCGTGATTGTTGAATGGGGAATAATCAGTCTAGTCTCGTCTTGATCCTGTATAAGATTGTTACATGTTCTGATTTTCCTCTATTATCTTGTTGATAAATAGGAGAAACCAAGTTCGGTTCAGATGAAGGGTTACAACCCCGGCCCTTGTTTGGTTTAAGGGTTGTAACCTGGTTATCTGAATGGTTCCATGGTTATCTTACCGTATATCATCGTGATGTTATGTCTCTCCAGTTTTACTATATTATTATTATCTTCTGTGCTAATTGCTGGTTTTAGTTCCTAAGTGAAGCTTCCTTTGTGGCACTTGCTCTTTCTGGGATCTGACCCAGCTGGTTTTGTATGGCCAGATTTCGGAGCAGCTCCAGAGGATCTACCGACTTTCCAGCCCGATGGTGACCACCAGACGTAACCAGGGCAACGAGTGGGTTATTTTGATCACCCACTTTCTTGTAAAAATATTCTTTTGAGGCGTTTAGCCGGCGAGCATCTGTTTAGCTCGATTGCATTTTACTTACTGTCTGCCTACGGGCTGTAACATGATTGACAGATCCTAGGGTTGATCATGTATGACTAAACTTTTGCTAGTCCTCACGTTTTGTAACGACTAGCTTCATGATCAGCTGAATATGTAATGTTTGGGATGCCTTACTATTGTATATTTGGTGATCTTATATCTTGTGACATCTGCTTACTTGCTTGTGATTGAGACACTAGGCTTGTTCATGACCATAAGAGACTGTTGGCTTGTAGTTAAACCCTCATGTATCTAGACAGCTGTGACCGTATAGCGAGGTGGGTTGCACTTCAATATATGTAGCTGGCTATGTCTGCTTTCGCTCTCCAGTATTCTGGTTCTGGGGCGTGACATGGTTTAAGTGGTGGCCCATGCAGGTCTTGTAAATCAAGATATGTGAGGGTTTACCGAATAGATGTCTCAATCAGTACTCGCCCTTGATCTCTGTTCGTATCCTCTGAATCCCTGGATTCTTGACCTGATCACATGCTTGTATCGTTGATCTGTCTTGGTCCTTCCTTATTGTTCCCCATGTCGTCTTCTTCAGCGGCATTGTACTTGGCCCTACCGATCAGCAAGGCGGAGCACTTCCTGTGGACCAGCAACAACCTGGAGATCAAGCCCAGCATTCAGGAGTAGCCTCCAGAGTCATACCTACTGGAGGAGAGTCACCAGTTCAGCCCGTCCAACCTGTAGAACCTGATGATGGCACTTTGGTAGGTCTCGTCAGGACCTTGATAGCTTTCCAAGATCGTCGAGGAGATGCCTTGCACCAGGCAGTGACGGATGCTCTGACCAGAGGAGGTTATCAGGGTAACAGCGCGGCCAACAGCTTCAAGCGCTTGAACCCTACATTCTTTGATGGCAGCGAAGATGCTATTGCTGCTGATGCATGGCTTCAGGACACAGAGGTGATTTTAGAAGCAGCCATGACCCCAGAGAACGAGAAGGTGGCCGTAGTGCGCCTGCAGTTGTTAGATCTTGTCTGCAGCTGGTGGGCGGCACAGGCCGTTGGATTAGCAACACCCATTGCTTGGGCAGTATTCAGAGAGAGATTCCAGATCAAGTACTTCGACGCTGTAGCTCGATACGATCTGCAGACGAGGTTCACCAATCTGAAGCAGATGGACAGGACGGTCGACGGATATGCGGCCGAGTTTTTGAGGCCCAGTCGATTTGCTCCCACCTTGGTGGCAACCGAGTATGATATAGCCCAGCGGTTCCAGCAGGGGCTTCACTTGAAGATTTTATTAGCAGTTGAGCAGTTTGAGCATCAGACTTTTGATGCAGTCTTGAGAGCAGCTAGGAGGCATGAGTATACCTCCCAGAGGATCGTGGATAGGGCCGGAGGTCGGAAGAGATCTCACGGCCGGATGAATCAGTCGTCAGCCCCAGCACCGGCGGCCAGGGCTTTGACTATTGGGGCTCCGAGGCGAGCGGCCTCAGTAACGTCGATTTAGCATTCAGCCCCGACGTACCCTCAACAGCAGAAGCAGAAGCCCTCTTCCGCAGTGGGATGTTCGCATTGCGAGAAGCCAGGACATGTGGTAGCAGAATGTCGCAGGGCGCAGGGATTGTGCCTGGCTTGTGGAGCAGTAGATCATAAGGTTGGATCCTGCCCGAATAGGGGTGGTTCATCATCGTCCAACCTTTCTAGCTCTTCAGTGAAAGGACCAGCTCCAGTCCAGCAGTAGCAGTATCAGCCTCAGAGGCCCTTACCGCCTCAGTCCCAGGCATTCCAACAACAACACCCCCAGCAGTATGCACAAGCCCAAGCCCAGGTCCAGAGCAGGCAGCAAGGATTTCAGCAGAGGGGACCAGCACCCCGAGGGCATGGTCAGGCTATGGTGATGACCGCAGAGGAAGGATTGGCACCAGAAGAGGTAGTGGCAGGTACTATTATCGTCAACTCCTTTCCAGCTTCAGCTTTATTTGATTCTGGTGCATCGCATTCATTTATGTTTGCACGATTCGCGACACGGATAGGATTGGAGCCCGAGTCATTATCAGTAAGGCTCAATATACTTACTGGTAACGAACTCGTGGGGGTAGATAGAGTGTTTTCTTCGTGTCAGATCGTAGTTAGCGGTAGAGAATTTCCCGTTAGATTGATAGAGTTCCCGATGGCCGATTATGATGTGGTCTTAGGGATGGATTGGTTGAGGAACCAGTATGCTAGAATAGACTGCCATATTGGTAGGGTTATTTTTAGCATTCCAGGCGAGCCAGAGTTTTCCTTTTCCCGAGGCGAAGTTGAGCCTTCTCCTCCAGTGTTGCGGATGGCAGTAGCAGCAGTGCAGTTACCTCGGATAGTTGAAGAGTTTCCAGATGTTTTCCCAAAAGAGCTTCCAGGTATGCCGCAAGAGCGGGAGATCGAGTTCACCATTGACTTGATCCCCGGGACAGCCCCAGTATCGGAGAGAGTCTACAGGATGGCCCCTTCAGAGTTGGAGATATTGTACAAGATGATTGAAGAACTTAGGACCAAGAAATTCATTCGTACAAGTGGATCGCCTTGGGGAGCCCCGATGCTTCTTATGAAAAAGAAGGATGGTACGTCCAGGTTATATATTGATTATCGTACCTTGAACTCAGTGACAATCAAGAACAGATACCCTCTCCCGAGGATAGATGACTTGTTTGATCAACTCAAGAGGGCAGCAGTATTTTCGAAGATCGACTTACGCTCAGGATATCATCAGATCAGAGTCAGAGAGCAGGACATCCCGAAGACAGCTTTCAGATCCAGATATGGGCATTGGGAGTTCCTTGTTATGTCATTTGGAGCGACCAATGCGCCGGCTGTATTTATGGACCTCATGAATCGTATCTTTATGCCTTATTTGGATCAGTTCGTGATTGTGTTCCTAGACGACATCCTGGTCTACAGCAAGAGTGTAGCGGAGCATGAGCAGCATCTTCGTATGGTTCTTCAGATTCTCAGAGAGCACCAGTTGTATGCCAAGTTTAGTAAATACGAGTTCTGGCTCGACCGCATTTCGTACTTGGGTTATATCATCACCAGAGAAGGAGTAGAAGTGGATCCCCAGAAGATCGTGGTCATTGAGACATGGCCAGTGCCCAGCACAGTTGCAGAAGTCCGTAGTTTTCTTGGTTTGGCCGGCTACTATCGGCGATTTGTTTCGGACTTTGCTCGGATTTTAGCGCCCCTGACCCAGTTAACCCGCAAGGATGTGCAGTTTGCTTGGACAGCAGAATGTCAGGATTCTTTTGAGAAGTTAAAGCGAGGCTTGATGACAGCTCTTATTCTCACGCTTCCAGATGGGACCGGAGGATTTTCAGTGTATTGTGATGCTTCAGGTAGAGGCCTAGGATGTGTTCTGATGCAGCATGGAAAGGTAATAGCTTATGCGTCACGTCAACTTCGTGATCATGAGAGGAATTATCCAATCCATGACTTAGAGTTGGCGGCAGTAGTGTTTGCACCTAAGTTGTGGAGGCACTATTTGTACGGAGATAGGATGGAGATTTTTACCGACCACAAGAGCCTGAAGTATGTTTTCACCCAGAAGGATCTTAACATGCATCAGAGGAGGTGGCTAGAGCTACTTGTGGATTATGATGTCAACCTGCAGTATCATTCTGGGAAGGCCAACGTCGTTGCAGATGCATTGAGCATGAGAGCCGGAGTTTATTTTCTAACAGCGCAACCAGAGCTGTTAGCAGATCTTCAGAAGATGGATATAGAAGTTGTTCTCCCTTCCAGTGTGGCATTGATGGCCAGTATGCAAATTCAGTCTAGCATAGTCGAGAGGATCAAGATGGCTCAGTCAGCAGATTCCAAGCTTCAGCAACTCAGGACAGAGTGTGAGACAGGACGAAGACCAGAGTTATGCATCCATGAAGATGGTACACTTCAACATGGTAAGCATCTTTGTGTACCCAGTAGAGATATCAGACAGGAGATCATGGCAGAAGCTCACAGTTCTCAGTATTCCATTCATCCGGGCGGTACGAAGATGTACCGTGATATCCGGCAGCACTTTTGGTGGAATGGCATGAAGAGGGAGATAGCTCGGTTTGTCTCTCGGTGTTTGGTTTGCCAATAGGTTAAGACTGAACATCAGAGGCCAGCTGGACTTCTTCAGCCCTTGCCGATTCCAGAATGGAAGTGGGAGCATGTAACCATGGATTTCGTGACTGGATTACCTAGGTCCCCAGCTGGTAGAGATGCTATATGGGTTATAGTTGATAGGCTCACGAAGGTGGCTCACTTTCTTCCATTCAGAATTGGTCAGTCGACAGCTCAGCTGGCAGAGATGTACCTTAGGCAGATAGTCAGGATGCATAGAGTACCAGTCAGTATCACCTCGGACAGAGATACAAGATTTATGTCTTACTTTTGGTGTAGCTTACAAGAGAGTTTGGGAACTCATCTCCAGTTCAGCTCAGCATATCACCCGCAGACAGATGGTCAGTCGGAACGCACGATCCAGACTCTAGAAGATATGTTGCGGTCATGTACACTTGACTTCGGTGGTTCTTGGAAAGATCACCTGCACCTGGTGGAGTTCTCGTACAACAACAGTTTTTAGGCCAGTATCCAGATGGCACCGTTCGAGGCACTGTACGGTAGGAAGTGCAGATCCCCGCTAGCCTGGGATGATGTTGGAGAGAGACAGATGCTCGGTCCAGAAATGATTGCCCAGACAGTTGAAGTGGTCAGAAGAGTCCGGGATCATCTTCGAGTTGCCCAAGATCGCCAGCGCCATTGGGCCGATTCTCATCGGCGTCCCCTCGAATTCTCTATCGACGACCATATATTCCTTAGGATCTCGTCTACTCGTGGCATCATTCGTTTCGGCGTACGGGAAAAGCTTAGTCCTAGGTATATAGGACCGTTCAATATTCTGGAGCGAGTAGGAGATGTGTCCTATCGTCTCGCTCTTCCGCCATTGCTAAGCGAGGTGCATGGCGTGTTCCATGTATCCCAACTACGACGGTATATCCCGGACTTGAGCCACATCCTAGATCATTCGGAATTGGTTGTTGGTACAAACCTTTCGTATGAGGAGAGGCCCGTGTCTATATTGGACCGAAGAGAGAAGATACTCAAGAACAAGACTATCAAGTTAGTCCGAGTTGCTTGGGGTCATCACTCTTTGGGTGAGTCAACGTGGGAGCGTGAGGATGATATCCGATCGCGATATTCCGACCTGTTTGACTCGTGAGGTATAATATCCTCCTTATGTCTCGTGGCTTCAATTTCTTGCTTGCATGATTGATTGCTTGATTGATTGTCTAGTATAGCTTGCTTGTGATTAGTATAGCTTGTCCTTGCCCCTCTAGCCTCTTAATTAAATTCCGAGGACGGAATTCTTTTAAGGTGGGTAGAGTTGTAATGCCTGTGGTTCGTATTGCGTATCTTGGTATACGTATACGTAATTTGACCCATATTGCATGTCTTTCTGCTTGATTTATTCTAGCATTTCATTGATTGGTTTATTCTTGGATTGGTTCGGCTTGGCTTGGTTTGCTTTGGTTCATGATGAACCAAAGGTGAACCCTCCTACCTACCACCACCCTGCTTATTTAAAACCCCTTCCTTTTCTCTCTCATCATTATTTCTGTCACTCTCCGATCCTGGAATACGTATTTTAATACGTAAACCGATAAATTGTATTTACCTTGTATTTATACTATATTTATTATGCTGTCTTTCTTCATGTATTTCCCAAAAATATTCGATAAAATATTATTTTCTAATTTATTTTCTGCATTTGGGCTACAGTTCTGGCTCATTTGGGTAACCTATTCTTGGTTCACCAATGGTTTATCATGAACCCTTTGGTTCATCATGAACCCATGGGTCCAAGATCTATATATATAACTCATTCTCTCTCCTCTCATTTACTTCCTCTCATTTATTTCCTCCACCAACCAAATATTTCTTCCATCAACCAAGGCAAGTACCAACTTGCTCAAGAGATGGATCCATAAATGTTGTTGATGTTTTCTTACAAAATTACTTGTCAAAATATGTTCTTCTCCTTATTCTATACTAGTTTAGAACTTGAAGTTTTCCATTTTGAAGCTTTAATTTTTGTAGATCTAGGTTTTAACCATTTTCGGATCTTCTTGGTTTTGATCTAGCAAACTTCATTATTTTCAAGTTTTTATGGTTCCATGTTGTAGAAAATTTTGTTCTACCCCATTTTGACCTAAGAAAGTTCCGATTTGGGCTCCGGATGAAGGTTTTGTGTAGCTTGGAAGCCATGGTTGCTTGGCTCCTCTTCTCGGACGAGTGGAGAAGAAGAGCAGTACTTGACCGCATGAATCTTCATGCGGCAAGACTCTGGCCGCATGGCCTTTCCAGCCGCATGAGACTCATTCGAGCTCAGCCGCATGGAAAGTCCTTCCTAGCCGCATAAGACTTGCTTGAGTACTTAACCGCATAAATCTTCATGCGGCAAGTAATTGAGCCGTATAGCCTTGTTCAGACTCGGTCGCATGAGCCCATGTTATCTTGAGTCGCATGGACTTCATGCGGCTAGCTTTCAGCCGCATGAGTTCTTTTTGCACCCAGCCGCATATGCGCTACTGTTTTGGGCCGCATAAGGCCTATCCATCATCCAGCCGCATATGTATCGCCCATGCTCAGCCACATAGGACTTCATCTGATCGCAGCCGCATGCGCTGACACCCCTTCGTCCGCATGAACCCGCCTTTCCAGCCGCATGCGCCTTGGGGCTCCCTGAGCCGCATGAGCGTGTAGTCCCAGCCGCATGAACCAGTATTGACCCGGCCGCATGGACTCACTCCCCCTGAGTTGCATGGACTTTTGTGTCCTATATTGTTACCTTATTATTATTATTATTATATATATATATATATATATATATATTATATGCCTATTTTATATCCTTACGCCTTTTGTCCCGAGCATGATATGAGCACTAATGTGACCCGGAGAACAAAGTATTCCTACCTGATACATGTACCTGAATGTTCCAGTTCTTGTTCATGCTCGACAAATGACTCGTAACTCCACGTGGCGTATTTGCAATGATGCATTACACTAAGGAGGGTAGAACATGTTGACATACTGATTGACATGGATCCTCTTTGGGGTACTCGTACTAAAGTACGACTTTAGGAGGATAATCATGCAGGCCACAGTATGAAAATCCAAGATTTCACCTAGGGTTAAATTAGGCAACTAAATATACTAGATGCATGGGAAGGGCAAAATCCCAAGATCGTGTTACACCAGCCGCCTTGAGATACTGTCTTGACGCGCCGGCTGGTCTCCACGGATACTGTGTCATCTGCAACGAGTGGATGACTGTATCCGATTAATTTCTGCTACATATTATATGTTTTAGCAAGGTGGCCTTGTGAGGGACCTGTGCTCAATCATTCCTGTCTACGCGAACCCCTGGGTGGGCTAGCCTTGCTGGAAAGATACGATCTGAGGATTTCTACATAACATGATGCGAGGATAACCTCGTCCCACTAGAAACTCGTAGACTTGATTGGCCGTGAAAATGACTTGCTTGTATCCTATTACCTTCCGTAAGTAACTGAGGGAAGCGGACTGTCATGGTACGTGATCCAACCTATGTTCTTGTTTGATTGTTGGGTTGGTTATCGTGCTATGATAGGCTGTGGACCGAAGTTATGAACGAAAGACTTATTCTGATTATGGAGTGCTACTTCTGTGAATGACTGAGGAACATGGTCTATCATGGTACATGATCCAACCCATGTTCTTGTTTGATTGTTGGGTTGGTTATTGTGCTGCGATAGGCTATCGACCGAAGTCACGATCAGGAGATTTTATTGTTTATACCTTTTAACTTATGTGAAAGTTATAGAGTACGACACGTCCCGACTCCATGCGGCACCTTTTGTCCTTGTTTGGTTGTAAGGGTGCCATATGGGTTCGAGGATGTTGCGCTACCCTATAATAGTAACATAAGTATTACTATTATCAATCATTCTATTAACTGGGTTTTTAGTCTTATCTCTTGTGTCCCTTTGGCGGTACTTGCTATTCGGGGCTGACCCCGCTGGTTTTGTTTGGCCAGATCTCGTAGCAGAGCCAAAGGACACTATCTTCCTCCCTGACATCCATGGTGCATACTAGAAGCATGGCAGTTCGGGGACTCGAGTGGGTTTCTTCTCCACCACTCCTGCTTATACTTTTGCGACGTTTAGCCACCGGCACCTGTTAGCCGGATTACTTGATATTTTGTGTCAGTATATAATTGTAATTAAGCAGACTGCAGCTGTGTATAATTTTGTACTCCTGACACTCTGAGATAGCTAAATTATAAAGCTAGTCTTTCATGATCATTTTGATGAAGCGTCAGGGACGCCTTACTGCTTTATCTTTAATATTCATTTAATTGCTGATTTGACTTAATTGATTGAGACATAGAACTCTGTGGGACCATAGGAGACTTGATTGTAGCATGTACCCCCTAGTCTCTCGACAGCCACGATCGCCGTATGACGTTACGTACCTCATATGGAGTAGCTGGCCTAGTTCGTCCCCGTATTTCGGTACTGGGGCGTGACAAGGTTTTAGTGGTGGCCCATGCAGGTCTGATTTTCAGACTTGTGGGGTATTACTAATTATTAGGAGTCTCAATCAAAACTTGTTCCCCTTGAAATTCTGTTTCGAATTCTCTGTCCTTGTCTTGATCTCTAACCTGACTTGCATCCTCGAAATCTTCCTCGTCCGGACTTGATAATCTTATATTCTTCTCTATAGGGGTGCTTTATTCTCAGTAGCGGGTGAGGCCCATGAGGAAGAGCAGCTAGAGCATGGCTCGACTGGGCAGCAACAGGGGAGAGAACCTTCTCCAGTACAGGCACGAGCAGAAATAGAACCAGAGGCAGTGCAGCCGCAGGTTATTGAAACTCCTGCAGCACCAGCAGCGACGGCAGTACCAGACGCCGTAACACTCCTGGAGATCATTCGGGGGTTTCTTGTCACTAACCAACAGCAACAGACTCGGCAGCAGGAGCAGAACGTGTTGCTGAACCAAGGGATTCAGTTAGCTCTTGAGAGGAGTGCCGGGGTTAACTCGGGAGCATCAGGAAGGTTCCGTCGCTTGAACCCGAGGTATTTTGATGGCACGGAGGATGCCATCACTTCGGATGCATGGATTCAAGACATCGAAGCCATTCTTGTGGCAGCCAAGGTTCCAGATGATGAGAAGGTTGATCAGGTCAAACTGGTACTTCAGGATCTTGCCCGCGACAGGTGGGCATCAGAAGAAGTTGGTACAAGATGCCCTGTTCGTTGGACCACCTTCAGTGACAGATTCAAGGCCAAGTATTTTGGCGTAGTAGCTCGATATGAGCTCCAGCAGAAGTTCATCAGTCTCAAACAAGCAGGCAAGACCGTAGATGGGTATGCAGCAGAGTTCTGCAGATTGTACCGTTTCGCACCAGCAATGGTGGCAACGGAGCCAGAGAAAGCTATGAGGTTCCAGCAGGGACTTCATTTGGAATTATTGCAGCTTGTGGAAGGACACGACTACCAGACGTTTGACGCTGTCTTGACGGCAGCCCGGAGGCACGAGCTTACCCAGCAGAGGTTGGCATCGAGGGCAGGAGGTCAGAAGAGATCTTATTTCCAGGTTGGAGGAGGAGCAATGCAGCGAACATCGGCACCAGCACCCTGTGTGCGTATTCATGATGCAGGAGCACCGCGGAGGACGGCCGTGTCAACTAATACAGTACCAGTTCGGCATCAGCAGCCGAGGAACCAGCAACAGCGTCAGGGAGCACCCCAGGGCTGTACATTCTGTGGGAAGACAGGGCACACGAGGGAGGTGTGTCGGTCAGCGAATGGCTTATGCTTGAGGGGTGGTAGTTCAGACCACCGTATTTCCACTTGTCCTATGATGCAGAGGCCAGGAGGGCCAGCTCAGCAGTTTCCAGCATTGCCAGCTCCAGTGGCAATCCCGAGTGGAGGGCCAGTATTAGCAGTAAGGCCCCTAGTCCAGCGTCTACCAACGCAGGCTCAGATGTTTCGCCAGGCACAGGAAGCCGAAGGCCCTCAGAGGCAGCAACAACATGGTCGAGGAAGGCCGCAACAAGGGGCTCCGCGGGGCCAGGCTCTCACATTGACCTTGGGAGAGGCTCTCGCGTCTAGTGACGTGGTGGCAGGTAAAATTCTCGTCACCTTATTTCCCGCTGTAGCATTATTTTATTCAGGCGCTACTCATTCATTTATCTCTGCACAATATGCTATACGGATTGGATTAGAGTTTGAGGCATTGCCGGAGAGAATGGATATACTCACCGGCAATGGGCTCGTAGAAGTTAGCAGGGTGCGCTTTTTATGTCCGGTAGAGGTGTGTGGGCATTTACTGCCCGCGTCATTGATTGAATTTCCTATGGGGAATTTTGATGTTGTTCTTGGCATGGACTGGTTGAGAGACAGTCATGCGACAATTGATTGTAGAGGAGGTAGGGTCATATTCAGCGTTCCTGGGATGGAGCAGTTCATCTTTACTCGAACCTTGAAGAATCAGGTCGGAGGCGTCATCTCAGCAGCAGTGTCAGAGCCAGGACAGATTCCGAGAGTGGTCAAAGATTTTCTCGACGTCTTCCCTGATGAGCTCCCAGGGCTACCCCCAGTCAGAGAGGTAGAATTTAGCATTGAGTTGAACCCTGGAACGAGGCCTATTGCAGACAGAGTTTACAGAATGTCACCGTCAGAACAGGATAAGTTGTATCAACATGAAAAAGAGTTGAAGTCTAAGGGATTCATCCGAGACAGTAAATCGCCATGGGCCGCGCCAGTGATTCTAGTTCCCAAGAAGGATGGGTCGACGAGGATGTGCATCGACTACCGCAAGCTGAACGCAGTAACAGTGAAGAATAAGTACCCGCTACCAAGGATTGATGACCTGTTTGACCAGTTGAGCAAGGCCAGCGTCTTTTCCAAGATCGATCTTCGGTCGGGATACTATCAAGTAAGAGTCCGGAAGCAAGACATACCGAAGACAGCATTCAGATCTAGATACGGGCATTATGAGTTTTTAGTAATGCCCTTTGGACTAACCAACGCCCCCGCAGTATTCATGGATTTAATGAACCGCATCTTTCTGCCGTACTTGGATAAATTTGTGGTGGTGTTCATAGATGACATTCTTGTCTATTCCAGCAGTGAAGAGGAGCATGAGAAACATCTTAGGACTGTCTTACAGACATTGAGGGAGCATCAACTTTATGTGAAGCTCGACAAGTGTGAATTCTGGTTAGATTACATTTCGTTCCTGGGGCATGTAATTTCTGGGACAGGAGTGTCAGTGGATCCGAAGAAGATTAAGGCCGTAGAGCATTGGCCAGTTCCGAGAACGGTTGCAGAAGTGCGAAGTTTCTTAGGATTAGCTGGTTACTACAGAAGGTTCGTGGCGGACTTTGCCAAGATCTCTGCGCCCTTAACGCGTTTGACGCACAAGGACGTAGAGTTTGTTTGGTCAGCTAGCTGTCAGGCATTATTTGAAGAATTGAAGAAGAGATTGATCTCAGCCCCAATCTTGACGCTTCCAGTAGGAGCAGGAGGCTTTACAGTATATTGTGACGCATCTGGGAAGGGTCTTGGATGTGTATTGATGCAGCACGGAAAGGTGATAGCATATGCGTCTCGACAGCTTCGAGACCATGAGAAGAATTACCCGACTCACGATTTGGAGTTAGCAACCGTGGTGTTTTCACTCAAGTTGTGGAGGCACTATTTATACGGAGATCGGGTAGAGATCTATACTGATCATAAGAGTTTGAAATACGTGTTCACGCAGCAAGATTTGAACATGAGGCAAAGAAGATGGTTAGAACTACTGAAGGATTTTGACTTGGATCTTCAGTATCATCCAGGCAAGGCAAATGTAGTTGCAGATGCACTAGGAGAGACAGTGCCTTTATCTTGACCTCGCAGAAGCATATTCTAGAAGACCTTCAGAGTATGGGAATCGAAGTAGTTTTGCCATGGGATATAGAAAGAATGACCAGTATGCAGATTCAGTCAACCTTAGTAGAGAGGATAAGGGCAGCACAAGCAGGAGACCCACAGATTCAGAAGTTGCGGTCGGAGTGTGAATCAGGCCGCAGGAAGAAGTTAGTGATTCATGAAGATGGTACGCTCAGGTTTGGAAACAGACTCTGTGTACCGAGTGGAGACCTTCGGCAAGAAGTTATGTCCGAAGCTCATAGTTCTATTTACTCCATTCATCCAGGAGGAACGAAGATGTATCGAGATATCAGGCAGTACTTTTGGTGGAATGGCATGAAAAGAGAGATAGCGAGATTTGTATCCAAGTGTCTGGTATGTCAGCAGGTGAAAGCCGAGCAGCAGAGACCAGCAGGGTTGCTTCAGCCGCTTCCTATCCCAGAATGGAAATGGGAGCACATCACGATGGATTTCGAGACCGGTCTACCTAGATCGCCGGCTGGCAAGAATGCAGTCTGGGTAATAGTAGATCGACTCACGAAGGTCGCTCATTTCCTTCCCTTCCGAGTTGGACAGACTACTGAGCAGTTAGCAGAAATGTACATGAAGCAGATAGTAAGGCAGCACGGTGTTCCAGTTAGTATAGTATCAGATCGGGATACGCGGTTTACTTTCCATTTTTGGCGGAGCTTGCACCAAAGTTTGGGAACCAAGTTAAGATTCAGTACTGCTTATCATCCACAAACTGACGGGCAATCAGAAAGAACCATTCAGACATTAGAAGATATGCTACGGGGGTGTACCTTGGATTTTGGTGGATCTTGGGAGGATCACCTTCATCTAGTGGAGTTCTTCTATAACAACAGCTATCAGGCTAGCATTCAGATGGCCCCGTTCGAAGCATTGTACGGAAGGAAGTGCAGGTCCCCTTTGGCATGGGACGACGTCGGAGAACGGAAGTTGTTGGGGCCAGAGATGATCACGCAGACTGTGGAGATAGTTAAGTTGGTCAGAGAGCGCCTTCGAGTTGCACAGGACCGACATCGTCATTGGGCAGATCAGCATCGTAGGCCTCTAGAGTTCAGAGTTGGCGACCAAGTGTTTCTGCGGATTTCGCCAACTCGGGGTATCATTAGATTTGGAACCCGAGGAAAGCTTAGTCCAAGATACGTTGGTCCTTTTAAGATTCTCGCTCGGGTAGGCGATGTGGCTTATCGACTTGCCCTTCCGCCTTCGTTAACTGGCATACATGATGTGTTTTATGTGTCCCAATTACGTGGGTATGTCCCGAATCCGAGTCATGTCCTCGATCATTCTGAGTTAGTCGTTGGTACCGACCTAACTTACGAGGAACAACCCGTATCTATTTTAGACCGGCGAGAGAAGGTACTCAAGAATCGGACGATAAGCCTTGTCCGTGTTTCTTGGAACCATCACTCTCCGGGAGAGTCAACCTGGGAGCGCGAGGACGAGATCAGATCTCGGTATCCGCATTTGTTTGACTAATAAGGTATATTTTTGCACCTTATTGACACGATTCCATGCTTATCTGTACCTGCTTGTTTTACACTTTGTGATGTATGATAATAACTGCTATGATAGTTAACTTATATATGATTGAGCCTTGCTTGCCCTGATTTCACTATCCTGTCTTGGCTGGAATTTCGAGGACGGAATTTTTCTAAGAAGGGTAGAGATGTCACTCCCCGATCCTGGAATACGTATTTTAATACGTAAACCGATAAATTGTATTTACCTTGTATTTATATTTATTATGCTGTCTTTCTTCATGCATTTCTCAAAAATATTTGACAAAATATTATTTCCTAATTTATTTTCTGCATTTGGGCTACAGTTCTGGCTCATTTGGGTAACCTATTCTTGGTTCACCAATGGTTCATCATGAACCCTTTGGTTCATCATGAACCCATGGGTCCAAGATCTATATATATAACTCATTCTCTCTCCTCTCATTTACTTCCTCTCATTTATTTCCTCCACCAACCAAATATTTCTTCCATCAACCAAGGCAAGTACCAACTTGCTCAAGAGATGGATCCATAAATGTTGTTGATGTTTTCTTACAAAATTACTTATCAAAATATGTTCTTCTCCTTATTCTATACTAGTTTAGAACTTGAAGTTTTCTATTTTGAAGCTTTAATTTTTGTAGATCTAGGTTTTAATCATTTTCGGATCTTCTTGGTTTTGATCTAGCAAACTTCATTATTTTCAAGTTTTGATGGTTCCATGTTGTAGAGAATTTTGTTCTACCCTATTTTGACCTAAGGAAGTTCCGATTTGGGCTCCGGATGAAGGTTTTGTGTAGCTTGGAAGCCATGGTTGCTTGGCTCCTCTTCTCGGACGAGTGGAGAAGAAGAGCAGTACTTGACCGCATGAATCTTCATGCGGCAAGTCTCTGGCCGCATGGTCTTTCCAGCCGCATGAGACTCGTTCGAGCTCAGCCGCATGGAAAGTCCTTCCTAGCCGCATAAGACTTGCTTGAGTACTTAACCGCATGAATCTTCATGCGGCAAGTAATTGAGCCGCATAGCCTTGTTCAGACTCGGCCGCATGAGCCCCTGTTATCTTGAGTCGCATGGACTTCATGCAGCTAGCTTTCAGCCGCATGAGTTCTTTTTGCACCCAGCCGCATATGCGCTACTGTTTTGGGCCGTATAAGGCCCATCCATCATCCAGCCGCATATGTATCGCCCATGCTCAGCCGCATAGGACTTCATCTGATCGCAGCCACATGCGCTGACACCCCTTCGTCCGCATGAACCCGCCTTTCCAGCCGCATGCGCCTTGGGGCTCCCTGAGCCGCATGAGCGTGTAGTCCCAGCCGCATGAACCATTATTGACCCGGCCGCATGGACTCACTCCCCCTGAGCTGCATGGACTTTTGTGCCCTATATTGTTACCTTATTATTATTATTATTATTATATATATATATATTATATGCCCATTTTATATCCTTACGCCTTTTGTCCCGAGCATGATATGAGCACTAATGTGACCCGGAGAACAAAGTGTTCCTACCTGATACATGTACCTGAATGTTCCAGTTCTTGTTCATGCTCGACAAATGACTCGTAACTCCACGTGGCGTATTTGCAATGATGCATTACACTAAGGAGGGTAGAACATGTTGACATACTGATTGACATGGATCCTCTTTGGGGTACTCGTACTAAAGTACGACTTTAGGAGGATAATCATGCAGGCCACAGTATGAAAATCCAAGATTTCACCAAGGGTTAAATTAGGCAACTAAATATACTAGATGCATGGGGAGGGCAAAATCTCGAGATCGTGTTACACCAGCCGCCTTGAGATACTGTCTTGACGCGCCGGCTGGTCTCCACGGATACTGTGTCATCTGCAACGAGTGGATAACTGTATCCGATTAATTCCTGCTACATATTATATGTTTTAGCAAGATGGCCTTGCGAGGGACCTGTGCTCAATCATTCCTATCTACGCGAACCCCTGGGTGGGCTAGCCTTGCTGGAAAGATACGATCTGAGGATTTCTACATAACATGATGCGAGGATAACCTCGTCCCACTAGAAACTCGTAGACTTGATTGGCCGTGAAAATGACTTGCTTGTATCCTATTACCTTCCGTAAGTAACTGAGGGAAGCGGACTGTCATGGTACGTGATCCAACCCATGTTCTTGTTTGATTGTTGGGTTGGTTATCGTGCTATGATAGGCTGTGGACCGAAGTTATGAACGGAAGACTTATTCTGATTATGGAGTGCTACTTCTGTGAATGACTGAGGAACATGGTCTATCATGGTACATGATCCAACCCATGTTCTTGTTTGATTGTTGGGTTGGTTATTGTGCTGCGATAGGCTATCGACCGAAGTCACGATCAGGAGATTTTATTGTTTATACCTTTTAACTTATGTGAAAGTTATAGAGTACGACACGTCCCGACTCCATGCAGCACCTTTTGTCCTTGTTTGGTTGTAAGGGTGCCATATGGGTTCGAGGATGTTGTGCTACCCTATAATAGTAACATAAGTATTACTATTATCAATCATTCTATTAACTGGGTTTTTAGTCTTATCTCTTGTGCCCCTTTGGCGGTACTTGCTATTCGGGGCTGACCCCGCTGGTTTTGTTTGGCCAGATCTCGTAGCAGAGCCAGAGGACACTATCTTCCTCCCTGACATCCATGGTGCATACTAGGAGCATGGCAGTTCGGGGACTCGAGTGGGTTTCTTCTCCACCACTCCTGCTTATACTTTTGCGGCGTTTAGCCACCGGCACCTGTTAGCCGGATTACTTAATATTTTGTGTCAGTACATAATTATAATTAAGCAGACTGCAGCTGTGTATAATTTTGTACTCCTGACTCTCTGAGATAGCTAAATTATAAAGCTAGTCTTTCATGATCATTTTGATGAAGCGTCAGGGACGCCTTACTGCTTTATCTTTAATGTTCATTTAATTACTGATTTGACTTAATTGATTGAGACATAGAACTCTGTGGGACCATAGGAGACTTGATTGTAGCATGTACCCCCTAGTCTCTCGACAGCCACGATCGTCGTATGACATTACGTACCTTATATGGAGTAGCTGGCCTAGTCCGTCCCCGTATTTCGGTACTGGGGCGTGACAATTTCCTTCCTTCTTCATTTACTCTCCACCACCAACCAAGAGAACCCTAGCCTAGGCAAGTGCAACTTGCTTCATGAAGGAACCTACCATTTTTATTGTTCTAAACTCTTCTATGCAACTTTCTAATCCACTTTAGTTCTTGTCATTTTATATTTTCTTGTATATTTTCTTGTAGATCTAAGTTTTTGCCATTTTTGGATTTTTATGCTTTTGATCTACCAAACCTTCTTGTTTTCAAGTTTTGATGGTTCCATGTTGTAGGAAATTTGATTTTACCCAATTTAGACTATTAGAAGTCCTGATTTCGACTTATTTTGAGTGATTTATGGTCTTTTTGGTTCATTGGTTTTCATGGCCATTGGAGGCTGGTTGGAAAAGATGAGCAACGCATGCTGTTTGCTGGCAAAAAGCTGTTGCCATGCTGTTTCCTGGCGCATGCTGTTTGGTGGCGCATGCTGTTTCCTGGCGCATGCTGTTGCTAGCAAAACCCTGTTGCCATGCTGTTTGCTGGCGCATGCTGTTTTGCTGGCGCATGCTGTCCTGGCGCATGCTATTTGCTGGCAAAACACTGTTGCCATGCTGTTTGCTGGCGCATGCTATTTTGCTGGCGCATGCTGTCCTGGCGTAAGCTGTTTTCTGGCGCCTGCTGTTTCCTGGCGCATGCTGTTTGCTGGCAAAACACTGTTGCCATGCTGTTTGCTGGCGCATGCTGTCCTGGCACATGCTGTTTCTTGGCGCATGTTGTTTGCTGGCAAAACACTATTGTCATGCTGTTTGCTGGCGCATGCTGTTTTGCTGGCGCATGCTGTTTCCTGGCGCATGCTGTTTGCTGGCAAAACACTGTTGCCATGCTGTTTGCTGGCACATGCTGTCCTGGCGCATGCTATTTGCTGGCAAAATACTGTTGCCATGCTGTTTGCTGGCGCATGCTGTTTTGCTGGGGCATGCTGTCCTGGCGTATGCTGTTTCCTGGCGCATGCTGTTTGCTGGCAAAACACTGTTGCCATGCTGTTTGCTGGCGTATGCTGTTTTCTGGCGCATGCTGTCCTGCCGTATGCTGTTTCCTGGCGCATGCTGTTTGCTGGCACATGCTGTTTTGCTGGCGCATGCTGTCCTGGCACATGCTGTTTGCTTGTACATGCTGTCTCTGGCACCCCTTTTATCTCTTGTACTATTTGTTTTGCCATGACAATTCTTGTTACCTTATCCGTGTTGTTTCTCTTGATCCTTAGTGTAATATGGGATAATTGTGACATGAACACGACATGATACATGAACCTGACATGATACATGGGCACAACATGATAATGCATGATAGTGGCCCGTCGTGGCGCACTCCTGACAAAAAAACCTGACATATTTTTGCGACGGCTAACATGACATGACATGACAAGTATGAATAACCTGGACATCGTGGGCGATTGTGCTTGTACAATTAAACCAGTCTGGTCTTGCATCATGTTTCGGATGGGTCTCCTGAGTACCACGGTGTCACGCCCCAGAACCAGAATACCGGAGAGCGGGGGCAGACATAGCCAGCTACGCAATCCCAAAGTACGTTAATACTCTGAAATCACGTATAAGCTGTCAAGACATGGGGGTTACTCTACAAGCCATCAGTCAATCCTATGGTTTAACAATCCTAGGTATCTCAATCACAGGCAATTATACAAGAGCAAGGAGTACGATCATCATACATACAATAGTAAGGCGTCCCGAACCATATATACATGAAAGATCATGAAGCCAGTACCACAGAAACTGAGGACTAGCTAGAGTATTAGTCGTACATGATAAGGACTAGCTATAGTCTAGAATACACATATCATGTTTATGCCCGTAGGCTACAATATCAAGGAAAATACCAAAATACAAGCTAAACACGTGCTCGGGGCTAAACGTTACAAGAGAAGAATTTACATATCAGTGGGAGAATGAAAAAGAAATCCACTGAGGCACTCTGGTGCTCCGGCTGGTCACCGTCGAGTAGATGGTGCGGTAGATCCTTCGGGCTCCTCTATTAGAACCTGGCCATGCAAAACCAGTGGGGTCAGACCCCAAATAGCAAGTACCACAAAGGAGGCCGAACTATGAACTTAAAACCAGCAATCATTAGTAAACAAAGCAAGCAATAAGTAAGGGAGGATCGAAAACTCGTGCGGTACCAATGCACTCATCTCGACCATAGAGAGACTGTAAGTAAAGCATCATTGAGCATAAAGTAAACTGGAGAACATGTTAAATAAATAGAACTGGGCAATATACGAAGAGAGGACGAAGGTACGATTTCGGAAGCCAGGTTACAACCCTTAAACCAAACAAGGACCAGGATTGTAACCCTTCGCCTGAACAGATCTTGGTCTCTGATCATTTATTGATAGAGGTGAAAATCGTTAAGTGACAACCAGGGAGTGACAATACAGAGTACATTGTATTAGAGTGACAATCATTGTAATCATTATTCTGGGAAGGTGATATACGATGGGATAACCATGGGACTATTCAGATAACCAAGTTACAACCCGTAAACCAAACAAGGACCAGGGTTGTAACCCTTCGTCTGAACGGAACTTGGCTTCTCCCACCATTTATCGGCAAGGTAAATATAAGAAATCAAGACATGTAACAATCTTGTACAGGATCAAGACAAGACTAGACAGATTGAACCCCATCCAACAATCACGGCCAAGCAACAAGTACGGCTTGCTACTTTAACTAATTAGGGTTATCACAGGCCTAGTTACTAGCAAGATGCAATGAGAATTCTAAGTCCGGTTACCTGTTTGTTACTACCTGAGTGATCCCAGCAAGAAAAGGAAAAGATAGCAGGATATAGCAGACACACTGTAGTAAGATACATGTGTCCTAAGGTAGCACACTCGACGGCGGGCTGGAAGTGCGCTCATCTCGACGGATAGCAACAAATCCCATGTGTGTATATATATATATATATATATATATATATATATATATATATATATATATATATATATATATATATATATATATATAAGGCCGGGACCAAAGGGGCAACAGGTAACTGGAAAATTCTCCATGAACTATTTGATCAATCTAGTCATTAACCTAGCCAGATTCAGTATGAATCCCTGACCGTGGTACTCAGGGATCACGCCCTAGACATGATGCAAGACACAACCGGACTAGTAGTTTATACAAGCACAATCATCCACGGTGTCCAGGTCAATGAATTGATTTGTCAAGAGTGCGCCACGACGGGCCATTATCATTATCATTATTACTTATCAAGAGTGCGCCACGACGGGCCACTATTAAGCATTATCAGGGTACTTGTCAAGAGTGCACCACTACGGGTCACTGCCGTGTCATGTATAGCAGGTCAAGAGTGCACCACGGTGGGCCACTATCAAGCATGTCAGGTATATCATGTCAAGTTTATCATGCCAAGTTCACTGTCAAATTATCATGTCAAGTTCATTGTCAAGAGTGCACCACTACGGGTCACTATTATGTCATGTTACTCATGTACAATTATCATTTCAATCATGTCAATCAAATCGGGATTTATCAAGTTCAGGAAAAATAAAGTGTAAGGATATAAAATGGGCATAAAAATATACAATAGGGATAAATGTGTACTCCGTAGGAACTCAAGTTACAAAAAGAGCCACAAGACTTGGAACTAAAATAAACAAAATATAAAATACAGGACATGACAGAGCCATGCGGCTCGGGCAAGGCTGGCTCATGCGGCAGGATTAATCAGATGCATGCGGCTGAATTTATGGGGTTCATGCGGCTCAGGAAATTCGAGTCCATGCGGCTCAGGAAATGAGCAGGGTCCTATGCGGCTCAGGACGGGTCGGGGTACATGCGGTCCGAGATGATACGGGTTCATGCGGCTCAGGAATGTGGCGCATATGCGGCCAGCGGGAGATGGGTCATATGCGGCTGGGAGAGACTAGTCCTCATGCGGTTGGGAACGAGTCTGCCTTATGCGGCTCAGAACGAGTAGTTCCATGCGGCTGGGACATAACTCCTTATGCGGTTCGGGGAGTACCAGTCTATGCGGCTGAGTTTAATTGAAGCCCTATGCGGCTGAACAAGGACGATTCATATGCGGCTGGGGACGTTCAAGTCCATGCGGCTCAGCTCAAGCGAGTCTCATGCAGTTGGGAAGGCCATGCGGCCAGAGGCTTGCCGCATGAGGATTCATACGGTCAAGTACTGCCTATGCGGCTGAACTGTGCTTCTTCTCCAAATTTTCGAGAAGAAATACACTAAGAAGCAATGGCTGCCAGGATGTATAAAACCTCCATCCGGAGTCCAAATTCGGACTTCCATAGGTCAAAATGGGGTAGAACGAGCTACTCTACAACATGAAACCATCAAAACTTGAAAATAACAAAGTTTAATAGATCAAAACCCATGAAAACCAAAATTTGCTTCAAGTTAGATCTACAACAATCTAGCCATCAAAATAGAAAACTCCAAGTTCTAAACATGCTTAGAATGTGACAATAAAGAGAATGGGACAAACAAAATAGAAATCGTCCAATATTCGGCAAGGTGTACTTGTCTCTCTCTAATGGCTAGGGTTCGGTGGAAAAGAAATGAATGAGGGTGAATGAGGAGGAAGAGAGAAAAAGTGGCTTATATAACAAGCTCAAGTGATCTCCACCATTCATTCCTCTCCACTCAATCTAAACCATACACCTCATCTCATAAAAAATCAAACTAAACTAAACCAAACCAAGTCAAAGTGGAACCGAACCAAATAAAACCAAATCCAAGTTCAACCAAGTCATAAAAATCCCACACTTAGGAAAAATTTAAAATATCACGCAAATCGATAAATACGAAATACGGCTCAAATAAACACATATCCGTATAAAATATCGATACAGTGAGACGGGTCTCACACACGGTCAGGGGTACCCACTGAAAGGGACTAAGGTTAATAACTAGAATAACACAGTAGTCATGAAGAGATTTCCCAGCTACAGGCAATTCCGTTACCTGGGCGCTCTTGGGATCTGTAGCCTGCCGTCGAGTATGGCACATTTCCAGCTCACTGTCATGTGTTGCACCCTCTAAGTTACCTAAGGGTACATGTATTTCCTGGACAATGTACCCACTTGAATTCAACCCCTAATATTCGACCTGGGTAACCTGGATGGTCTGCAGGGCTTGTGGCTGTGGAATAATCTCATTGTATCTTGCTAGTAACTAGGCCTATGATAACCCTAGTTAATTAAAGTATCAAGCCGTACTTATTGCTTGGCCATGATTGTTGAATGGGGAATAATCAGTCTAGTCTCGTCTTGATCATGTATAAGATTGTTACATGTCCTAATTTTCTTCTATTATCTTGTTGATAAATTGGAGAAACCAAGTTCGGTTCAGATGAAGGGTTACAATCCCGGTCCTTGTTTGGTTTAAGGGTTGTAACCTTGTTATCTGAATGGTTCCATGATTATCTTACCGTATATCCTCGTGATGTTATATCTCTCCAGTTTTACTATATTATTATTATCTTCTGTGCTAATTGCTGGTTTTAGTTCCTAAGTGAAGCTTCCTTTGTGGTACTTGCTCTTTCTGGGATCTGACCCAGCTGGTTTTGTACAACCAGATTTCGGAGCAGCTCTAGAGGATCTACCGACTTTCCAGCCCGATGGTGACCACCAGACGTAACCAGGGCAACGAGTGGGTTATTTTGATCCCCCACTTTCTTGTAAAAATATTCTTTTGAGGTATTTAGCCGGCGAGCACCTGTTTAGCTCGATTGTATTTTACTTACTGTCTGACTACGGGCTGTAACATGATTGACAGATCCTAGGGTTGATCATGTATGACTAAACTCTTACTAGTCCTCACGTTTTGTAACGACTAGCTTCATGATCAGCTGAATATATAATGTTTGGGACGCCTTACTATTGTATGTTTGGTGATCTTACATCTTGTGACATCTGCTTACTTGCTTTTGATTGAGACACTAGGCCTGTTCATGACCATAAGAGACTGTTGGCTTGTAGTTAAACTCTCATGTATCTAGACAGCCGTGACCATATAGCGAGGTGGGTTGCACTTCAAAATACGTAGCTGGCTATGTCTGCCCCCGCTCTCCAGTATTCTAGTTCTGGGGCGTGACACACACGAAGTCTCGATTTCCATCTAGGAGCCTACCCGTAAACTCTATTTTATATTGGCTAGGTCTCCTTCAAGTTTGGACGTATTTCGAATCACGGAACTCAAAATCCCCTCTTCACTAAATTCTAAATCACTCCACTCACACACACTCTCAAACTCACTTTTTCCACTCCACTTAGGACTAGTTTTAGGGGCTAGTTTAGTGGGTTCGTGGGAGTATATATGGAGTATATATATGTATATATATAGGTATACACATAGGTATATATATTAGGGGGTTTATGGGTGCAAATGGGGGCTTATTTGGGGGTGCTACTGCTGCTTGCTGCTGCTGCTAATGTTGCTACTGCTGCTACTATGTTGCTGCAGCTGCAGCTGCTGCTGCTGTGTTGGGGGGGAGGGGGGCAGCAGCCCCTTGGCCCCCCTAGCTGCTGCCTGCTGCTCTCCTTTTTCCCCTCTTTACTTTCTATAATTCCCTTCCATTCTCTCACTATTTCCTTCTCTAAATCTCTCTAAACTCTCTCTAAATTCTCTCTATCACTCTCATATATATATAATCACACACATACAAATCTCTCACTCATCCCCCTCTCTATATATGTAAATACACACATAAGTATATATATATAGACACACACACATATATATATATATATAGGAACACACCCATATATATATATACACTCACACACACACATATATATATCTATATATAAACACACACATATGTATATATATATATATATATATATATATATATATATATATATATATATATATATATATATATAGACACACTCTCACACACACACACACACACACACACACACACACACACACACATATATATATATATATATATATATATATATATATATATATATATATATAGACACTCACACACACACACCACCACAATAAATTAGGAGTACCTAAACCACTTAGACACAAATCTAAATTATTCTAGGAGTGTCCAAATTTGGGAGAAACTCAAGGACACAACTACAAATCCTAACTTCTCCTAGGACACTCCAAACGGACTCAAACTTGACACGAATAGGGACACAAACACAGAGATCAATCCTACGGGGTCCAACCTAGATTACATGTTGAAAAGAATAAGTTAGAGAATAGGTTGTACCTATCGGGAGATGGATTTTCGATTCGAAAGTCCTCCGACACGGCTCCGACACAACGAATTGTTTAGGACACACCCTTGCAGTTCTTGCTCCCAAAAGCTTGGAGAAGCTTCACTTGGGGTAGAGGAAGAGTTGGATGGAAGAAAAATGGGAAGGAGAGATTATTTTGGAGATGATTTCCAAGGAAATCTATTCTTGCTTTTGAGAAGAAAGCTTGGAGAAGAAGAAGACTTAGAAATTTTGAAGTGGAAGAAGAAAGAATGGGGGAAAGGTGGCCGGCCCTATGGGGAAGGGGTTGGGGCTTCTTGTTAATTACAAGTTTGCCCCTCCTTTGCTTATATGCTAAGTTATCCTCCTAATTTGGTTTTGGGAGTTAGTTTAGGTTAAATAAAAATCCTAATTATGCCTAAACACTCATGGGGGACTAGTCCAAACTCCTAGACCTAATTGTCAAGTATGGTGGGCCATGGATAATTAAAGTGTTAAGCACAACTCAAGTCAAAATTCTCCGGAGTCCCGAATTAAGTCGAAATGCGATGAAATTCGAACCCGACTCCTATAATCATTAAATATTAATATTCATGAAATAAAATTCTCAAAAATATTCTAAAATGGAAAATTACCATTTTACCCTTGACTTGGAAAAGTGAGGGTGACAAGTCTATCCACCTTAAAAAAAATTTGTCCTCGAAATTAAAGACAACAAGCACAGAAAAATCACAAACAGAAATAAAGGAAATAGATTTATACCTCAGGACGCGAAAAGATAAGGGAAATGCTCCCGCATGTCGTCCTTCCTCTCCCAGGTAGACTCACCTGGAGAGTGATGTCTCCATGTAACCCGAACCAAGGGTATGACCTGGTTCCGGAGCACCTTCTCCCTGCGATCCAGAATCTCCACCGGCTGTTCTGGATAGCTGAGAGTAGGTCCCACCTGTATCGCTGAATGGTCTAATACATGGCTAGGATCTGCCATGTACCGCCTCAGCTGAGATACATGAAACACGTTGTGCACTCCCTCAAGCCTAGGCGGCAAGTCCAGTCGGTAGGCTACTGCACCGATCCTCTCTATGATGGTGAAGAGTCGGATGTTGTGCGGACTGAGCTTTCCACCGCCGCCAAAGCGAATCGTGCCACGTGTCGGGGATATCCTCAAAAACACCATGTCACCAACCTAGACATAAGACAAAACTCAGCACATAACTAACAAACAATCACAAACAATACGACAGGAAACTGAAACTAACCTCGAACTCTAACGGTCTCCGGTGACTATCGGTCCAATGTCGCTGCCTATCCTGAGCCACCCAAAGTTTGTCTCTAATCAATCTGACCTTCTCGGCCGCATCCACAACCATCTCCGGCCCAAGAAGCGCCCTCTCGCCGACATCGTCCCAAGACAAAGGAGTACGGCATCTCCGTCCATATAGAGCCTCAAATGGTGACATCTCTATACTGGCCTGGTAGCTGTTGTTGTAAGTGCTCCCACTTCCACTCGGAAATGGGTAGCGGCTGTAGCAATTCACCTGGTCTCTGTCTCTCGACCTTCACCTGCTGACACACAAGGCAACGAGATACAAACTGAGCTACCTCACGCTTCATGCCATACCACCACACGTGCTCTCTCAGGTCCCTATACAAGCTCTCCACACGGAACGCACAGCCTAGTACCGTACCGCAATGACCCATCTTTGGCTACAGTGAAATCGTCGAGCAAGTCCGTCCGCACCTGCTCCCTGATGCTCCTCAGGGCAATATCATCATACTGCGCTGACCTGACTCTATCCATCAGCTTAGACTGAATCTGCAAACCCCATATCTGGATCTCCACGCCCGGAATGATGACCTCGATACCCAAACTATCCAGGTCGGCTAAAAGATGACGATCTGTCGTCAAGAATATAGCTACTGGATACCTGTTCAAGGCATATGCAACTACGTTGGCCTTCCCCGGATGGTACTGCAGTAATATATCGAAGTCCTTCATCAGCTCTAACCACCGCCTCTGCCGCATGTTCAGCTCCTTCTGAGTGAACACGTACTTCAAGCTCTTGTGATATGTGAAGATCTCAACTCGCTCTCCGTACAGGTAATGCTTCCATAACTTCAAAGCAAATATAACCACGACCAACTCTAGAACATGAGTAGGATAGTTCTTCTCATGAGGATGTAACTGGCTGGATGCATAGGCAATCACCTTCCCGTGCTGCTGAGGAACACAACCCAAGCCCTTCCCTTAAACATCGTTGTAGATCGAGAACCCACCTGATCCAGATGGCAAAGTCAAGATTGGAGCTAAAGTCAACCTCCTCTTTAGCTCATCGAATGCAGCCTGACACTCAACAGTCCAGACGAACTCCACGTCCTTCCTAGTGAGTCTAGTCATCGGCTCTGCAATCCGCGAGAAGTCCTGGACGAACTTCCGGTAATAGCCAGCCAAATCCAGAAAGCTCCGAACCTCGGCAACTGAACTGGGCGTAGACCAAGACTCGACTGCTAAAATCTTCCTCTAGTCTACTGAGATCCCGTGCTCGGTCACAACATGACCTAAGAACTCAACCTGGTCCAAGAAGAACTCATACTTCGAAAGTTTTTCGTAGAGTTGCTCCCTCCTCAGAGTCTCTAACGTAACTCTCAAGTGCTCCACATGCTCCTCCTGCGTCTTCGAATAGACCAAGATATCGTCTATGAAGACCACCACAAACTTGTCAAGGTACTGATGGAATACCTTGTTCATCAAGTTTATGAACACCGCGGAAGCATTGGTCAACCCAAATGGCATCACTGTAAACTCGTACTAGCCGTACCGAGTCCGAAATGTCGTCTTGGGAATGTCATCCTGCCTCACCTTTAGCTGGTGATACCCGGACCATAAGTCTATCTTCGAAAATACCTTTGCCCCACTCAGCTGATCGAACAAGTCGTCGATCCTCGGCAAAGGGTATCTATTCTTGATAGTGAGGTTGTTGAGCGCCCGGTAATCAATGCACATGCGGGACGTACCCTCCTTCTTCGGCACAAACAGGACTGACGCTCCCCAGGACGAAGAACTGGATCTAATAAACTCCTTGTCCTGCAGCTCGTCGACTTGCTTCTTCAGCTCTATCAATTCGCTGTTGTTGACCATATAGACATGCTGTAAAATGGGCTCGGCACCCGGCACCAAGTCTATAGAGAACTCAATGTTCCTGTCTGGCGGCATTCCCGGTAACTCCTCGGAAAAGACATCCGAGAACTCAGCTATCAACGAATGTGGCAAATCCTGCCCCGCCAACAAAGCTCCACAGAATCCAGCCTCCGGCTCCGCTGCTCCTCGAGCAAACTCGATCTCTGGCTCTCTCGGCGACCTAAAAAGAACTCTGCCTCCTCTACAATTAATACTAGCATGGTACATGCTCAACCAATCCATACCGAGTACCATATCGTACCTCGGCAGGGGCATTACGAACAGACACGCACTCAAGTCCTGGCCTCTCAGGGTGACTCTCCGCCCCTTGCAAATATTATTAACCAGGATAATGCCTCCCTCGGTCATAATCTTGCAAGTCCTACCCATATATTCAGCAATAATGTTGTGTCTCAGAGCAAAGAAAACAGACACAAAACTATGAGTGGCCCCAGAATCAAATAAAGCAAAAGTAAAAAAAGAATCAAGGAGAACATGACCTGCTACAACATCTCCCACGGGCTCTACCTCCTTCTCTACTGCCAAGGCGAACACCCTGCCCGCGAGTGCTCCCTTCTGGTGCTGCACAAAGCACTGCTGCTGGGTCTGAAGTGGAGGACCTCTCTGCTGTACTGCTGGTCCTCTAGCCTACTCCACCCTGTCCTGGCCTCCCTTGGCTGCCCGAACAGGGCAGCCCTTCATCTGGTGGTCGATCCCTCCGCAGAATAGGTAAGCGCCTAACCTCCTCCTACATACGTCTCTGCCGTACCCCGTCTTTTCGCAGAAAGCACACTGCTGGGTCTGCCTCTGGCCCTGACCCTGATGCTGCTGGGCACGCACTGGTGCCTGTTGAATCTGTAACAGAGGCTGCTGCTGCTGAAATGGCCTCTGCTGGTGCTGAAAGATAGGACGCTTGGCCGGTCCCGTACTGGAACTCGCCCCCATGGCATCACGGCTCCTCTTCGGCCTGAGGCCGAAGTACTCCTCTGCAATCTGCACGTCCATCAATATCTGATCGAACGTCGCGTCACGGCGACCCGAGGTGTGGGTGCGCACTGCATGAATAAGTCCCCTACGAAACTTACGAGCCTTCTGCCCCTCATCCTGGATCATTGTCACTCTCCGTTTCCGGAATACGTAAATTTTTAATTTTTCATGTATATGGTATCTGGCACCTGTATCTTTATTGCATGTATCCTGTATGTGTAACTGGCCATGGCATGGAACAGTATCTCGTCGCGGATTAGTGTACCACCCCTTGTCCTTGTTTGGTTGTAGGCGTGGTTCACTATTTCGATGATAAGATTTCTGAACCGTGTTGTGGTTAGGATTTTATTTAATTAATTTAATTAGTTGTACCATGTAGCAATTAACATGTCATTTGTCACATGGTTAAGAGCATGCTTAGGCTTAGGATTTTCTTAAGCCAACCCTATATATATTCTCTTCCTCACTCTCTCTCCTCATTCACTCTTTTCATTTCTTTTCCTCCCAACCAATAGGCAAGTACATCTTGCACCAAATGGAGAGATTCTTGCATTTTTCATTTCTTGATTTTTCTTAGATATTATTTGTCTATATTGTTCTTCTCTTCATTCTCTACAAGTTTAGTTCTTAGAGTTTTTGATTTTAATGGTTAGTTTGGTGTAGATCTAAGTTTCTATAACTAGGGTTTTTATGGATTTTCATGGTTTTGATCTATCAAACTTGGTTGTTTTCAAAAACTAATGGTCCTATGTTGTAGGGAATTCAATTCTACCTAATTTTGACCTTTGAAAAGTTAGATTTTGACTTGTTTTGAGAAAGTTATGGCAAAAGCATTTTTGATCATTTCTATGTTCATCTGTCCTGATTTTGGCAGAAACGATGAATAGTGCCGCATGAATAGTCCGCAGTCGCATGAGCATGAATAGTATCGTAGCCGCAGGAATGAATAGTGCTGCAGCCGCATGAGATGAATAGTGCTGCAGCCGCAGGAATGAATAGTACCACAGCCGCATGAGCATGAATAGTACCGCAGCTGCATGAATAGTACCGCAGCCGCATGAATAGTGCCACAGCTGCATGAGCATGAATAGTGCCGCAGCCGTATAAGCATGAATAGTACCGCAGCCGCATGAATAGTTCCGCAGCCGCATGAATAGTGCCGCAGCCGCATGAGCATGAAAAGTGCCGCAGCCGCAGGAATGAATAGTACCACAGCCGCATGAGATGAATAGTGCCACAGACGCATGAGATGAATAGTACCACAGCCGCATGAGATGAATAGTACCGCAGGATGAATAGTGCCGCATGGCTTGAATAGTGCCGCATAGTGCCTATTTTGGCTGTTTTATGTCCTATTTGACTGATTTGTGGCCAGAATTTCTCCCAACTCCCAATATGAAAGTTGTAGATCTTTGTATTAGCTTCAAGGATCTTCATGTCTCACTTTAACCTGAATTCACATGTGACTTTTATGTCACGAGGGGTCCGTGTGACTTCCTGACTTGATCATGTTCCTGACCTGATTACCTGTATACGTGCTGGTACAGGTTCTAAGTATGTATTGAGATACAATATTAGTATGCACTACGGTGCTATTTAATGAGTACACTGAGGTGTGACTCTACGTGCTAAGTGATCATTCGTGTTATATGTCAATACATATGTACCTTCCAGCACAGTCATGGTAATTGGTCAGTAATAGTGTCGTGGTATGTGTTTGTTGTTTGAAGCATTACACTAAGCATGGATCTAGATTGAGCCGATGTAGATTCATACTTAGGATACACGTACTATGGTACGACATATAGGAGGATGACCATGTGACCACGACATGTAATTCCAATATCGAGATAGGGTTAATCTAAGCAACTTAAATTGGTAGAAGCATTGGGAGGGAACAGAATTTCGAGATCGTACGTCACCA
The DNA here is from genome assembly GCA_029216955.1 of Iris pallida. NCBI lineage: Eukaryota > Viridiplantae > Streptophyta > Magnoliopsida > Asparagales > Iridaceae > Iris > Iris pallida. Next base: position 9,981,694 of record JANAVB010037417.1, read on the forward strand.
GCCGTCCTGGGTCCCGTCCTGGTGCATCGGGTTAGCTGCCTCGGATACTGTATAGTCATCCGCACTAGTGGAGTGCAGTATCTGATTTGTGACTGCCGAGCCAGCTCTTCCTATAGGAGAGCTGGAACAGTTACTGCTTATTCTAGCGCGGTGGCCTTTCGAGGGACCGGTGCATTTCGTGCTTGCTTGTATATAATGGTTTGGCTAGCCCTGCTGGAATGCGATACGATATAAGGATTCCTATATATATATATATATTGCATTACTGGGATAATCCAGACAAATCATAGAGAGTCGTAGGATTGATTGGCCGCTTGTAAGCTGACTTGTTTTGTGATATGTTTTCTTCTGTTAGCAACTGAGGAACATGGACTATCGTGGTGCGTGGTCCAACCCATGTCCTTGTTTGGTTATTGGGTTGGACTATTGTGCTGCGATAGGCTATGGACCGAAGTCGCGACCAGAAGCCCTTCACCTGCCCATGGTTATAGGATATATCTTATCTCGGCACGATATTGGCACCGTTTGTCCTTGTTTGGTTGTAAGGGTGTCGTATTGTCTCGATAATATGGTATAAGCCTATAACTCGTGAATCAAGTCTTATTATTATGCTTGGGTTTTATCTCACTCTTTTGTGCTCCCTTGTGGTACTTACTATTCGGGGCCTGACCCCGCTGGTTTAGTTTGGCCAGATCTTGTAGCAGCTCCAGAGGATCCAGCCTTCCACCCGAACAATAGTGCACACCAGGAGTATGGGCGCCAGGCACCATAAGTGGGTTTCTTCTTCATCGCTCTGATATCTTCTATTTTGTACTTGGCATTTAGCCACCGGCACCTGTTTAGCCAGCTGTTCTGGACATTAGTTTCTTTTACATAATTGTAATTAAATCAGACTACAGCTGACTACGGTTATGTACTATTGACTCTCGGTACTAGCTTATCATTTTGTATAGCTAGGCTCATGAATTATTTTGATGAAGCGTCGGGGACGCCTTACTGCTTTATCTTATATGATCATTATTTACTGCTTCTTGTTTTGATTGATTGAGACATAGATGCTCTGTGGGACCATAGGAGACTTGATTGTAGCATGCACCCCCTTATCTCTTGACAGCCACGATCGCCGTATGACGTTTATATACCTCATATGGAGTAGGTGGCCTAGTCCGTCTCAATATTCCGGTACTGGGGCGTGATAATCATATCGGGAGCGAACCTGCTAAGGCAGAAGAACTCTACTGCATACTCGTCCACCGACGAGTTCCCCTGCACTAGACTCACAAACTGGCCCTCCCGTGCTGTAAGAGCCACGTCCGGAAAGAACTTCTCCTTGAAGAGCCTCCAGAAGTCCTCCCATGCCAGCCCTCTCACCGACGCACGAGGACCCGTACGGTACCATGTCAGCACGATGTCAAAAAATCGGCTGGCTGCGGCTGAAACCCAAAGTCCTCTAGGAAGCTCTGCCAGCTCCATACTCCGCTACACGTCCTCCAGCCAGTCGTCTGCATAAAGGATGCCCTCCGTGCCCATAAAGTCCCTGGAGCTCATCTTCCTAAAGTCTAATACTGTCCCTGGTCTAGACTGCCGCTGGTACGGCTGCTGGCCAGTAGGGCCCTGTACCGTACCCGGTGCCACTCTCTCCACGGCTGCTAGTGCAAGCTGATGCGAGTTCTCTATGCTCTGCCTCAGCATCTCAATCTGACGGTGTGATGCCTCCGTCTGGCGCTGCGATACCTCTGCCTGGGCTCGCTGTGTCTCCATCATCTGCTGAAGGAGAAGGAACATGTGGTGTGTATCCGTCGGTATTGGAGGTGGTGGCGGCAGTATCTCTGGAACGGCAACCGAAACCCTCTGGGGTAGAGGTGGTAGACCTCCCTATGCAACTGCCAGGGCCTCCGGGATAGTAGAATCACTGGGGGCAGTCTCGTGAACCTCCTCCTCAGCCTGGTCAGATCTCTCGGGCAAGCTACTCAATCCAGTGGCCTGCGGGTGCGTCTTCATCATCCTGGAGACGAATTAAAACAAAGAGATCAATATGGCACATGAGAAGATATTATCAAAGAAAGACAGTTAATTTAATACAAGGAGAGTAATCATGATAATCAAAAGATCGAAAATTTTTCCTAGGTGTGACTGAGAAACTCCTATCATGTCCTAGGTCCTACGTCCTAATTGCAGGCTCGTAATTAGTACTCTAAGTCGAGCACCATTACGAGATCACACTAATTACGACACAGACCTGCATGGGCCATCACAAAAATGTGTCACGATCTGCACCCTTATGAGGGACACGAGCACGTGGGTACGTCCAGCCTACGCCACAGTATCGACGGTAGAACGCTGTATATAACGTCTATAAATACTACGACTAACAATATAAAGGTACTTGTACAGTATATACTCTCCGAATGGAGGTGACATAGCAATACAGTCTCAATCACATGATAAAACTAAGGTAGATAGCTCAGAAGGAAAAACATATGATAGATGAAATAGTAAATAAGTCCAGTGTCCAATATAAGCCCAGATATATACAACATCACAGGGTCCCAAAATATAACATAGAAGCTACAGTCTGATAATGCTAGCTGGATCGCAGTCCAGGCAACCCTAGCTAATCTACACTACTCTGGGAGAACGAAGTCTAGTGGCTCTACTATAAGGCCACGGTCCTGGACTACTCCATCTAGCTCGAGCCCATAATAGGTCAAGCAGTCTGCCTCAGAGTCATCTGTAATATATCATAACGGTATCCTGTCAGAAAAATGAGCAAGTACAAGCACTAACAGCAGTTCCATGTGAATTGACAAATTCTATAAGAGACGGTATAATGAACTACAAGACAAAGATATATGAAGACTTAGGAACCGTTCGGAAGCTGAGTTACAACCCTTAAACCAAACAAGGATCGGAGTTGTAACCCTTCTCCCGAGCAGAACTTAGTCTCCAATCAAGGTACATCATAAAGGCATGTAGAACATGTGAGTAACTGTATATCATAGCATGGTGAGAAAGTACTGAATGTAGAACAGAGCAGGATATATGATAAGATAAAGTAAATATAAAATGTGCCTTGAATATTATAGCCTAATGTGATCGGTATGGGTCAAGATCAGGCTTCCAGCCGACCGGCTACAACTGCGTGGACTCGGCCCGACCGGGATGGCAAGCTATGGAGCAAGTAGTAGCACAGGTCAGGCTATACCCATCGTGAGGTGAGGGTATAGCTATGATACAAGTAGTAACTCAAGGTGGGCATTGATCACACTATCTATAAAATTCCCCATTCTCCGAATAGTATACGGATCCGGACATAGCACGTCATGACGCAGGATTCTCTAAGAGGGGAGCAAGTCCTCTTAAGGAATCAGCGTCAATACAAGTACAAGAATCAAGACCAAGCAAGTACCAGTATCCCAAGAAATCCAGGAATGACATCTCATGACAGAAATCCGACAATACTAGTCCGTGAACTATCGTGACTGAGAATCAAGTAAGACACTACGACTGAATCGGATATAGCAGATATCAAGACAATAAAAACTATCAGTGAATGTACTCGCCTGCTGTCCTGAGCTGTAGGGTATATCAATGCTCAGAGTGGTAATCAGAAACCTAAAGATGAGATATTTTATGTTAATTTAGGTTTAACAAAGTTAAGAATAATTTATAATGAATAATATGAAATCTAGGTCAAACTAGGTCTCACTGAGTCACACTAAGTCCTGTCAAGTCAATCTAGATCAAATCAAGTTATATCAAGTCAATCTAGGTCAGACTAAGTCAACTCTAGGTCATACCAGTCATATCAAGACAAAACAAGTCGAAGCAAGTCAAACGGGGTCAAGAGTTGGCTTACAGTTGACTTTTGGTCAACTGGTCAACCCTGGTCAACTCTAGGTCAAACTGGTCAAATGTTGACCAATAGTTGACTTTTGGTCAACTGGTCAACTCTGGTTTGGATTTGGTCAAAATTAGACAAAGTGTTGACTCAGAGTTGACCTTTGGGTAAAAAGTCAACTTTGGGTCAACCGAGCCAAAATTGGTCCAAATATGACATTTGTAGGGTGTATCTAACAAGTCACCTAAGTTTCAAGTCAATCCGAATACCCGAACCTCGTATCTTGAATTTACCCGATTATCCCTTTAATACTCTTACCCTTAAACCATTCTAACTTGACGCCAAGTGGCCTTCCCTTAGAAATTTTACTCCGGGCTTCCTAGGGTAGTAGGGTACAAGCCTATACAACCATTACCTACCAAGTTCCCTAGGGTAAGTGCATCCAGTCCATCTTACGGTCCATATTGGTCGTTTATCCGTTATCTTGAATATCTCAAGATACTCAACGGTATCGCGTGGTACCACTCTCCTAATCCCACACGAAGTCCTGATTTCCACCTAGGAGCCTACCCGCAAACTCTATTTTATATTGGCTAGGTCTCCTTCAAGTTTGGACGCGTTCCGAATCACGGAACTCAAAATCCCCTCTTCACTAAATTCTAAATCACTCCACTCACACACACTCTCAAACTCACTTTTTCCACTCCACTTAGGACTAGTTTTAGGGGCTAGTTTAGTGGGTTTGTGGGAGTATATATGGAGTATATATATGTATATATATAGGTATACACATAAGTATATATTAGGGGGTTTATGGGGGCAAATGGGGGCTTATTTGGGGGTGCTACTGCTGCTTGCTGCTGCTGCTAATGTTGCTACTGCTGCTGCTATGTTGCTGCAGCTGCTGCTGCTGTGTTGGGGGGAGGGGGGGCAGCAGCCCCTTGGCCCCCCCTAGCTGCTGCCTGCTGCTCTCCTTTTCCCCCTCTTCACTTCCTCTAATTTCCTTCCATTCTCTCACTCGTTCCTTCTCTAAATCTCTCTAAACTCTCTCTAAATTCTCTCTATCACTCTCATATATATATAATCACACACATATAAATCTCTCACTCATCCCCCTCTCTATATATGTAAATACACACACAAGTATATATATATATATAGACACACACACACACATATATAGGAACACACCCACATATATATACACTCACACACATATATATATACACTCACACACATATATATATATATCTATATATAAACACACACACATATGTATATATATATAGACACACTCTCACACACACACACACACACACACACACACACACACATATATATATATATATATATATATATATATATATATATATATATATATATATATATATAGAGAGAGAGAGAGAGAGAGAGAGACACTCACACACACACACACACACTACCACAATAAATTAGGAGTGCCTAAACCACTTAGACACAAATCTAAATTATTATAGGAGTGTCCAAATTTGGGGGAAACTCAAGGACACAACCACAAATCCTAACTTCTCCTAGGATACTCCAAACGGACTCAAACTTGACACGAATAGGGACACAAACACGGGGATCAATCCTATGGGGTCCAACCTAGATTACATGTTGAAAACAATAAGTTAGAGAATAGGTTGTACCTATCGGGAGATGGATTCCCGATTCGAAAGTCCTCCGACACGGCTCCGACACAACGAATTATTTAGGACACACCCTTGCACTTCTTGCTCCCAAAAGCTTGGAGAAGCTTCACTTGGGATATAGGAAGAGTTGGATGGAAGAAAAATGGGAAGGAGAGATTATTTTGGAGATGATTTCCAAGGAAATCTATTCTTGCTTTTGAGAAGAAAGCATGGAGAAGAAGAAGACTTAGAAATTTTGAAGTGGAAGAAGAAAGAATAGGGGAAAGGTGGCCGGCCCTATGGGGAAGGGGTTGGGGCTTCTTGTTAATTACAAGTTTGCCCCTCCCTTGCTTACATGCTAAGTTATCCTCCTAATTTGGTTTTGGGAGTTAGTTTAGGTTAAATAAAAATCCTAATTAAGCCTAAACACTCATGGGGGACTAGTCCAAACTCCTAGACCTAATTGTCAAGTATGGTGGGCCATGGCTAATTAAAGTGTTAAGCACAACTCAAGTCGAAATTCTCCGGAGTCCCGAATTAAGTCGGAATGCGATGAAATTCGAACCCGACTCCTATAATCATTAAATATTAATATTCATGAAATAAAATACTCAAAAATATTCTAAAATGGAAAATTACCATTTTACCCCTAACTTGGAAAAGTGAGGGTGACAATCCCCCAACCATTCGGATCCCTCCCCCTCCGCTCCGCCCTCCCCCTCGCCGTCGCCCTCCACCTCCTCCTCCGTCGCCCTCCACCTCCCTCGCCGCCTTTGTCACGCCCCAGAACCAGAATACTGGAGAGCGGGGGCGGACATAGCCAGCTACGTATGATGAAATGGAATCCATCTCACCATACGGTCACGGCTGTCTAGATATGTGAGGGTTTATCTACAAGCCTTCAGTCTCTTAGGGTCATAAATTATCCTATTGTCTCAATCTCAACCAACTAATAATAATCACAAGATATCAGATCACCAAATATACAATTGTAAGGCATCCCAAACATTATATATCCAGATGATCATGAAGCTAGTCGTACAAAATGTAAGGACTAGCAAGAGTTAAGTCATACATGATCAACCTCGAGTTGCCAATCATGATTACAGCCCGTAGGCAGATAGTAAGTAAAATGCATCGAGCTAACAAGTGCTCGTCGGCTAAACGCTTCAAAAGAATAGTTTTACAATAAAGTGGGCAAGACAAAAAGGAAAACCCACTCTTGGCCCGGGTTCCGTCTAGTGTTCACCATTGGGCTGGAAGCTCGGTAGATCCGCTGAGGCTGCTCTGGTATCTGGCCATACAAAACCAGCTGGGTCAGACCCCAGAAAGAGCAAGTGCCACAAAGGAGGCCACGAAATAAGAACAAAAGCCAGCAATCAGCACAATAATATAATTACATAATAAAAGACAGTAATTTAAGAAAAGCATGATGGGTAATATAAAAGATAATCTTGTATAGAATCACTAAAAGACAGGACATATGGAAAAGCATGACAGGATGATATACGATGAGATAACCATGGGACTATTCAGATGGCCAGGTTACAACCCGTAAACCAAACAAGGACCGGGGTTATAACCCTTCGTCTGAACGGAACTTGGTTTCCCACCATTTATCGGCGAGGTAAATATAAGAATTCAGGTCAAGTAACGATCTGGAGTGACAATCATTATAGTGACAATCTGGAGTGACAATCATTCAATCATTCTGGTACAATCTTACAATCAATCAATTCTAGACAATACTATACTGGACTAGACTCCATCCATACAATCACGGCCAATCATTGCCTACGGCTTTCTACGTTAACTAACTAGGGTTATCACAATCCTAGTTACTAGCAAGATGCAATAAGATGTTCCTCCAGCCATAAGCCCTGCAGCTAATCCAGGTTATCCAGGCGATTTGGATTCATCAAGCAGTTATCAATAATTATGTGCCCCACACGACGGTGAGCTGGAAATGTGCCCTACTCGACGGCAGGCTACAAGTCCAAACAATTGCGACCGGGATAACGGGATTGCCTGTAACCGGGGAAATCTCTCATGACTACTGAATTATTCTAGTTATTAGCCTTAATCCATTTTAGTAGGTACTCCTGACCGTGGTACTCAGAAGTCCCATCCTAGACATGATGCGAGACTGGACAAGTGGATTTAACAAGCAAGCAAGAAAGAACCACCCACGGTGTCAAGACAGGTCAAGTTAAGTTATCAAGTCAAGTCAAGTCAAGTCAAGTCAAGTCAAGTTAAGTTAAGTCAAGTCAGGAGTGCGCCGCCACGGGCCACTATCAAGTCAGGTTGGTCATGTCAGGAGTGCACCACTACGGGTCACTATCGTGTTATGCTAGTTCCATGTCATACCAAGCCATGTACAATAGTCATTCCAAACATATTAAGTAAAATCAAGTTCATGACAAAAGGCGTAAGGATATAAAATGGACGTAAAATATCTAATAAAATACTAATATAAAATAGGACTATAGAAGAGCCAAGATCAAGAAATAACAAATTCATCATAGACAAGTAGGTTGTGCAGGGTATGTACTGCGCAGGGTGCCAAGTGCGCAGGGTGAGCTGCGCAGGGTACCAACTGCGCAGGGTGCCAAGTGCGCAGGGTGAGCTGCGCAGAGTACCAACTGCGCAGGGTGCCAAGTGCGCAGGGTGAGCTGCGCAGGGTACCAACTGCGCAGGGTGCCAAGTGCGCAGCAGATGGATTGCGCTAGACCAGGTTGCGCAGGAATGGATGGCGCAGGGCCAGATTGCGCATGAGTGGAGTGCGCAGGGATAGATTGCGCATGAGCAGACTGCACAATAATCCATGCACACTCGGGTTGAGCGTAGTTCGCCAAGGGGCAAGCTGCGCGGTCGGCGCTGCGCTAAAGAGCACTGGCCGAGGGGGATGCGCAATCCAGCTCTGCGCTAAAGAGCGCAGGCTGCTGTCTTCTTCTCCAGGCCGAGAAGAAGACTCCAAGAACTCCAAAGTTCAAAACTTCATAACTTGATCAAATCAAAACGAAATTTAGATTTTCAAAGCTCTAACTTGAGTAAAATTGAATTCTCTTCCACATGGAAGCATCAAAACAAACTAAAATCCAAGTTAACTAGATCAAAATCATGCAAATCCAAAAATTGTAAAAACCTAGATCTAGAACAATGGAAACTCCAAATCACAAAATGTCAAGTTCTAATGTTATTCTCCATGGCCTAATCTAGTTAATGGACAAATAAAAAGTGGTGCTTATTTGATGGTAAGGTGCACTTGCCTATAGGTGTTGGTGTGGAAGAAGGAAGAAGAAAAAGTTGAAGAAGTAAATAAAAAAAATAAAGAGGAGAGAGAAAAGTAGGTGGGGATTTATGATGGTGGGTTGTGGTGGAATGAGGGTGGAGAATAGGTTAAGGTGTTCCTCTCATGATGAACCAAACCAAACCCACAAAATAAAACCAAGTCATGGTCCAAAACCCATTTACGAGAAACCAAATCCATAAGTCGAGAAAATAAAATACGTGCCAAAATCAAATTACGAGTACAAATACGAAATATAGGAAATACAAAAAATGAGGATGACAACTCTACCCACCTTAAAAGAATTACGTCCTCGGAATTTAATCAGGGAGCTAAAGATTGCCACGACAAGCTACACTAAGCACAGGCAAGCTATACTAAGTAGTTCAATCATACAATCATACATGCAATCCAGGAATGAAGAGTGCAAGGCATAAGGAAGACATTATACCTTATGAGTCAAACAGGTAGGGATAACGCGATCGGATATCATCCTCACACTCCCACGTTTGACTCTTCCAAGGAGCGATAAACTCAAGCAACATGAACTAAACTGATAGTCTTGCGCTTGAGGTATCTCTCTTTGGTCAAACATGGACATGGGCCTCTCCTCATATGAAAAGGTTGGTACCAATAACCGTTTTCAAATGATGTAGGACATGGCTCGGATCCAGGATATACCGTGGTAATTAGGACACATGAATCATGACACGTGTCCCGCATAACAATGGCGGAAAGCAAGACAATAGGACACAGATACCTCTCTGTCGATTCTGGATCTGGGCCTGGGCCAGGGCGAACTGCTGAGGCCTCTGCTGCTGGAAGGCCTGGGCCTGAGTCGGCAATGGCCTCGGAGGCTGGTACTGCTGCTGAAACACTTGGGCCTGAGGCGGCACTGGCCTCGGCAACTGCTGCTGCTGTGGGACTGGTACTGGAGCTGGTGCTGGTGCTGATGCTGGTGCTGGTCCCCTAACCGAGGGACTAGATACTGTTGATGCTGAATCGACTCTGAATGGGCAGGACCCCACCCTATGGTCCGGTGCCCCACACAACAAGCATAATCCCAGTACCTTGTGACACTCTGACATAACGTGTCCAGGCTTCCCACAATAAGAACAACCCTCGGCGGAAGGTTGCGCTTGCTTCTGTTTCTGCAGAGGGTACGTCGGGGTAGAGTACTGGACCGACGTAACTGAGGTTGCTCGCCTCGGAGCTCCAATAGTCAAAGCCCTAGCTGCCGGGGCTGGTGCTGAAGACTGATTTATTTGACTGTGGGACCGCTTCCGACCTCCGGTCCTGTCCACTATCCTCTAGGAGGTATACTCGTGCCTCCTCGCTGCTCGCAAGACGGCATCAAAAGTTCTGTGCTCGAACTGTTCTACTGCCAATATGATCTCCAAGTGGAGCCCCTGCTGGAATCGCTGTGCTCTATCAAACTCGATCGCCACCAAGGTGGGAGCAAACCGACTGAGTCTGGAAAACTCCGATGCATAACTGTCGACCGTCCTGCCTCCTTGCTTCAAGTTGGCAAATCTGGTCTGCAGGTCATATCGAGCCACCGCGTCGAAGTACTTGGTCTAGAATCTTTCGCTAAACACTGCCCAGGAAACAGGTGCTGTCAATCCTACCGCTTGCATGGCCCACCAGTTGCAGGCTAGATCTAATAACTGCAGGCGCACCACCGCCACCTTCTCGTCTTCTGGAGTCTTCGCGGCCTCTAGAATAACTTCTGTATCCTGGAGCCAAGCATCTGCGGTAATGGCATCCTCGGTGCCGTTGAAGAATGGAGGGTTCAGGCGCTTGAAACTGTTGGCTGCACTGTTTCCCGGATGACTGCCCCTGTTCAGAGCATCTTGTACTGCCTGGTGCAATGCATCACCTCGGCGATCTTGAGAAGCTAACAATGATCTGATGAGACCTTCCAAAGTGCCATCATCAGGCTCTACTGGCTGGACTGGCTGAACTGGGGGCACTGGTCCTCCAGAAGGCATGGCTCGAGAGGCGGCCGTTGAGGACTGATCTTGATCTTCTTGCTGTTGCTGGGCTGCTGGCTGAGCTCCTTCCGGCTGATCAACAGGAATGATGCCACTGAAGCAATGACATCAGGGATATTAAGGAAGAACCAGGATAGAACAATGATGCAAGCATGTTATCAAGTCAGGGATCCAAGGAGATAAGAAGATTCGAGTGGAGATCAAAGGCGAGTACAGATTGAGACATCTATCTGGTAAACCCCCACATATCTTGATTGACAAGACCTGTATGGGCCACCACTTAAACCATGTCACGCCCCAGAACCAGAATACTGGAGAGCGGGGGCGGACATAGCCAGCTACGTATGATGAAATAGAATCCATCTCACCATACGGTCACGGCTGTCTAGATATGTGAGGGTTTATCTACAAGCCATCAGTCTCTTAGGGTCATAAATTATCCTATTGTCTCAATCTCAACCAACTAATAATAATCACAAGATATCAGATCACCAAATATACAATTGTAAGGCATCCCAAACATTACATATCCAGATGATCATGAAGCTAGTCATACAAAATGTAAGGACTAGCAAGAGTTAAGTCATACATGATCAACCTCGAGTTGCCAATCATGATTACAGTCCGTAGGCAGATAGTAAGTAAAATGCATCGAGCTAACAAGTGCTCGTCGGCTAAAATCCAAGAACTCCAAAGTTCAAAACTTCATAACTTGATCAAATCAAAACAAAATTTAGATTTTCAAAGCTCTAACTTGAGTAAAATTGAATTCTCTTCCACATGGAAGCATCAAAACAAACTAAAATCCAAGTTAACTAGATCAAAATCATGCAAATCCGAAAATTGTAAAAACCTAGATCTAGAACAATAGAAACTCCAAATCACAAAATGTCAAGTTCTAATGTTGTTCTCCATAGCCTAATCTAGTTAATGGACAAATAAAAAGTGGTGCTTATTTGATGGCAAGGTGCACTTGCCTATAGGTGTTGGTGTGGAAGAAGGAAGAAGAAGAAGTTGAAGAAGTAAATAAAAAAAAATAAAGAGGAGGGAGAAAAGTAGGTGGGGATTTATGATGGTGGGTTGTGGTGGAATGAGGGTGGAGAATAGGTTAAGGTGTTCCTCTCATGATGAACCAAAACAAACCCACAAAATAAAACCAAGTCATGGTCCAAAACCCATTTACGAGAAACCAAATCCACAAGTCGAGAAAATAAAATACGTGCCAAAATCAAATTACGAGTACAAATACGAAATACAGGAAATACGGAAAATGAGGATGACAGCCTTGCCCTCGCTGCCTCTGGAAATCCTAATTGAGGGTGGGCTAGCCCTAAGTAATTTTTGGCTATCCCCAGTAAAAGTTCTACATTCTTGGGCTGCCCCCAAGTAAGGGCTAGTCCCAAATAACTTTGTGGGTGCCCTTAGAAATTGTATATTTGAATTGCTACTTATAAAATAGAAATATAATTTAAAAACGACCTCTTACCACATTTTGGTCGGTGTTACAAATTTTGACCGTCCTCTTTAGGACTTATTTGGATTGAGAGAAGTATGCTGCAACTATCAGTTTCTCCAACTGGCAACTGAAAAACAAGATGTGATCGTTTAGTTGTACATTGCAAGTGGTTGTCTCTGTCATTTTTCACTTGTTGTCTCCCTCCTTTGTTCTATTTCCACCTACCCAAAATAGTTACAGCTGGCTTCTTTGGGTCTGGAGGAAGAACGACGAGCTTGGCAAGCCACGCGACCATCACGACGAGCTCTACCAGCCACACGTCCACCATCGACGAGCCACGCAACATGATTGTTGACGTTACGTTGGGTCACATCGACCAACAAGTGCTGTCGGTGTCTTTCGACGACGGCCTCGACCGAGTTAGCGAAGGGACAGACGACCCAAATCTGAAGGAGATTTGACAAGTCGACGAGAGAGATCAGTAGTCGACGATGGACATCGTGACTTACGCTACAAATTGCAGGGGACAAAAAGAAGTTATTGCTTTCTCAGGAGAAGAAAACCCACACGAAGTTGCTGCTTCTTCTTCGAAAAGGTTTTTTTTAGATTCAGACACATGGTTGTTTTATATGGAAAGCAGCGGTGGAGAGGTGGCCATGTGGTTGGTAATTTTTGTTTTTGTTTTCCTTTTTCAGGAGGAGATGAATAACAAGGCCGACCCTAAGCAAGTGCACTAGACGCATCCGTTTCAGATCCCATATTTATTGGGGCCCCAAAATTAAGATATATGTTGTTTGTTATACACAAACAATTATGGTGTAATAGTTAATAGAAAATAATTGTGGTGTAGTCATTGACATATTAGTCTTACACTGTAGTGGTATTTAGTTCAAATCTTGGTTACAAAGATAATTTTAAGATTTTAATTATTTTTTCACAATATATATGGGGCCCATTTTGAAAGTTCATCTTGGGCCCCACGAGCTCAGGACCGGCCATCTTGAAGAATAGTTATTTCTATCAAAACATTAAAAGTCATCATACTAAACTATATCCAAATATATTTTAGAAAATCATAATGTTGTAAGTGGATTGCAAGTCAACATGCTGCAAGTGTCTCTTTCACATTTTCGAAAAGTTACCGCTATGAAAAAAAACCTTTATATAAAATATTGTCAAACTTTTTTTTTTTTGATCAAAGAAAAAAATTACGATACCAATAAGACCCATTCCAACTTTTTTCCATACATATTCCTATTGACGTGGAAAAGTTATTCCCAAGCGCCCCCCCCCCCTTCCGAAAAATTGTTTTGCTTTCCTAGGATGTTGTTTGGATATTTTAGGTAATACTCTCACTTAACTTTCAAAATTCTAACTTTTATAAAAATATATTTGAATTTAGGTAATAATAGCATCATAAAATTAATAAAAGTGTATTTATGGTAAATAAATTAAGCTTTCTATTCCTGTGGGACCAAACATAGGATTGAAAAATTAAAAAAAATTGACTACATATTTTTGTATAAACCAAACATAAATATAAAAATATTAAATTATTTCCATAAAAAAGAAACAGAAAATAAAATTTTAGAAATACAAAAACTTCAAACAAAATGGGCTCACCCCACTCGCTTCGTCGCCGAATCAAGCGGGCCCTTCAGTGGGTCTCACCAGTCTGTTTGGAAGATGGACAAATGAGTCTATCCTGATAGAAAGTGGATCTGATGCCATGTCCTCCATCTTGGACCGAATGGGCTCATTGAGCTATGGAGGATTGATTGCCTTTCTTCGAGGTCTGGGCCCAAGTAATTACCAAATAACCTTGAACGAAGAGAATAATAACAGTGAAAAAGTAGTGATAATCTATACTAGTATATACTTGGTAGAAAAGTAGGCTTCATCATATATTTTTTTCCCAAAAATAACCTCACTTATGCTTACTAATTACAATTATTAATTAAATTTAATATAGTTAGTTATGCAATTATCTATAGAAGAAAAAAATTATGAATGTTACTTGTTATTTTCAAATATTATAAAATACGTACACGTGCATATATATAGTTATATACTAGCAAATAATTAAAAGAAATAGAAAAAATAGTATTCATTGCAATCCAACCTTTGTTAGCATTTCGGCAAACTGCAAAATTTTGAAACGACAAAAATACGAGTATAACTTGGCGTCATGCAACTAAAATATGCTAAAAAGATCGGTCAAATATTCGACAAATAAAAATATTGATGTTCAAAACTTCACATGTTTAATTTGGTTGATTAAACAGACTTTTATTATTTTATTTTGCCAATTTTTTAATAATTTATACATAATACTTTTAAAATTTTATATGCTTAAAATTTATATACTAATTCGAATCATTCAAAAGTACGTAAATATTATACGTGTATGAAATATAGAAAAAGATTCACGCATTATTGGTTGATTTATAACAAAGTTCCAACCTTATTCAGGACGAAAATATAACGCTTGGAAACTGAATCGAACTGGATCGAAATACGAAAATCGGTTCGATTTTTTGGTTATAAGTTCAGTTTTCGATTTGGAGATTTGAAAATATAAAATATCATTTTGATTTTCGGTTCTTGGTCTGACTAACCGAACCGAAATGAATCGAAAATCGAATTAGATTCAATAATTCTTCAAACTATCCTCAGTTTATATATACTAATTTTGCTAATCATATCTAAGTGCACTCTCTTCTTCCATTATATGTTGGCACTTGTCGCTGCTTCTTTGAGCGCGCACTCTCTCTCCCTCTCTAATCCCTATATATATATATATATATATATATATATATATATATATATATATAACTATCTGCAATTGTAATAATTCATAAATACAATAATATTAGATTTATTTTGAAGATCTGTAATTTAAATTTGGCTCATTTGCTGAAAATGTGAAGGTCTAACTCATTGGTCCATGAAATTAAATCGACCGAAAATCGAACCGAATTAATTTGATTCGAATTTATAAAAATTATTCAATTTTTATTTTAAAAAATATAGTTTATAATTATTTTGATTTTTATATATTCAGTTTGATTGAAATCGAATCCAACCATTGCTCACGCCTAGTACTCGTAACAGTCCGGCCTTGTTCATAACTTTTTTTAATCAGGCCACCCAACTGCGACCGAAGAAGATTAACCGACCCAAGCAAACAAAACTCATAATCTACCAAGCGACCACCGATCCTCCAAAACAAAATTCCAACCAATCAGAAGGAAGCACACAGATCGTGTGTTTGTGCAGACCCATCCTCAGCCGTCCGATCCCCATCATATCCGACAAAGTCTTAAGACTCCTAATCCAACTCCTTTTCCCTCTCCATATATAAACCATCCACTCCCCCAAATCTCTCTTATATCAATCCCTAACCCTAATTTTCAAAAAAAAAAACCCCAACTCTATTTCTTCCGCCTCCAGCAATGGCACGTACGAAGCAGACCGCGCGCAAGTCCACCGGCGGCAAGGCCCCCCGGAAGCAGCTGGCGACCAAGGCGGCGAGGAAGTCGGCCCCGACCACCGGCGGCGTGAAGAAGCCCCACCGCTACAGGCCCGGGACCGTCGCCCTCAGGGAGATCAGGAAGTACCAGAAGAGCACAGAGCTGCTGATAAGGAAGCTCCCCTTCCAGAGGCTGGTCCGCGAGATCGCGCAGGACTTCAAGACCGACCTCCGGTTCCAGAGCCACGCCGTGCTCGCGCTCCAGGAGGCGGCGGAGGCGTACCTCGTCGGACTCTTCGAGGACACCAACCTCTGCGCCATCCATGCCAAGAGGGTGACCATCATGCCCAAAGACATCCAACTCGCTCGCCGGATCCGCGGTGAGCGGGCTTAAGTGGTGTTCGTTTAGAAACCTGTAACTTTTTGTGCTTTGGTGATGATTTGATACTAATTGTATCAATTTGGTTGCTTTAATTAGTAGAAGCGTTGGGGTCAGGTTGTTCTTCTGATCATTTCATATGGCCAAATCATTTTGTGCGGCTTGATGTTAACTTTATTGGCTTGATGTTAACTTGATTTGTTGCTCGATCCAATTTAGAACCGTGGGTTGTTGCTGTTCTTGTTTGCTTTAACTCGAGTTGTTCATCCAGGTTGGCAGCAGCTCTCTCTCGAGGTTGATAGCTGTTCGGGATTAGGGAAGGTCAGCTTCAGCCGGGTGGTGGCGGCTAGGGTTAGAGTTAGGTTTTCTAATTCTTCCAACCATCTTAATTTTTTAAGCACGAAACGTTATGATAGGAAATGGGAAATTCTTAAGGCTTTCCATATTATACTTAAATTTTAGGACAGTTCAGATTTCTACCATTTTTATTCAGGAAAGTTCTACATCTATTTTCGGCTGTTCAATCGCGTTTCCAGAATCTTTTATTTTAAATCCCTATTCTCTTTCTCTTCAAATTCTCAAATCCCTTATTTATTCCAAAATTTAAAATTAAATTTTGAATCTTAAAAGTTAATTTTAGAGTTTCAAAAATTGAACAGTGTGACAGTTAGTGTCTGCTTGGATTGAGGGGGAAGAAAATAAACAGAGAACTTGTTTGTATTGGAGGAAGAGTTTTAGCAACTTTCATTTGGATTGAAGGTTGGATTGGATTGAAGGTTTTGAGTGAGTTGAGGATTAATAAAAATATTTAGTTCTCAAAATAATTTTATTATATATGTTATAAAATTAAGTTTGATTGGAATTTTAATTAAAATTTATCAAAGTATTTTCACAAATTAGGCAACTACTGGAAACTATGGATTAACATTTTAAAAACCAGAAAAAATTTATGAGGGGTAGTTATGATTTTTTAAACCAAAATTTTAAATCTTCTTCGTTAATTCTTCATATTACAAAAAATGGACAAAAGAGTGAAATAAACTCTTATTTAATTATTTCTTCTAAACCTCCGTTCTCAAACCAAGTATAATTTTATTTTTTTTTCTCACTTAATTTTTTTTTTACGGAACTCTCTTAACCCTCGATCCAAGTAAACCTTTAAACCGTCGCTACTGTAGGAGTCTTGTATATATAGGACTATAATTTTTCTAAATATGGATTGTAATTATTTTTACCGTCTTAGATTATATATGGATGAATTTAGACATGATTTTGGAATTTTCTTAGTCATAAAGGATTGGAAGCCAAATTGTACGTTGGCAGTTAGTTTCAATTATGATTGTCAACTAGCTGACAGTTCTATCATAATGTGACAGTTATATTATAATTTGTTGATAGTTCTATCATAAATTTTTGACAGTCCTAAATAATTTGGGGCTTTAAATATATTGACAATGAGATTTTAATTAGGCTTAATTGCACTTTGATACCCTCAACTATTTTCGTTTTTCAACTTACCACCTTAATTTTTTTTTTTTTCAAGTTGATACCCTGAATTTTATTTGGATAATAATGTCCATGCCTAAAATTCAAACCAACCCCCAAACCCTCCCCCTCCATCCCCGCTCCCCCCTTCGGCCCCAACCCCTCCCCCCCACCCCTCCGATCCCCCCTTCGGCCACAACACCCCCCCTCCCGGCCCCCGCCCCCGCCCCCCCTCTGGCCAGCCGCCTCCGCCCCACCCCTTATCGAAGAACAAATCCACCTTCTTCACCCCGAGCGTCCCCACTGCAACGAGCGCGCCTCGATCAGCGCCTTCACGTCGACCGTCCCCCTTGAAGTCCAGTCTCCAAACATCGGCTTCTGTATCTTAAGCACCAGCCGGTCCTCAGGATCACATACTGCCACTCCGACCGCGGCCAGCAAGGCCCACTGCCCCCTTACCGCCTCTCGGCTCGTCATCCCCTTAAAGTAAACTCTGAACGGCCTCTCCTCCTCCTTCCTGACAGTCTCGATTGGCCTCTCGTAGTTGTCCCCGTACTCCTCCCATTCCTCCTCCGGCATCGCATCGATCTCCCGCGCGATCCTCTCGTCGTGGAACTTGAGGCGGAGGTCTGCGGAGGCCCTGGCCATCTCCGACTGGGAGAGGGAGTTGTCCTCCTTCTCCTAGAGGAAGCGGTCGAACTCCAGGGTCTGGAAGGAGAGTAGGGTTTGGAGGTCATCGTTGGGGGAGTTAGGGTTAGGGATAGGGTTAGGGTTAGGTTTAGGGTTAGGTTTAGGGATAGGGATAGGGTTAGGGTTAGGGTTTGAGGAGGAGGAGGGCTGGAGGGAGAGGGAGGCGGTCATGGCCTCCTGCATCTGGAGGTCGAAGGCGAGGTCGAGAGAGCCAGGAGTAGTTTGGGGATATTTTGAGTTTTAGGTATTAAGTTGAAAAATTAAAATAGTTGAGGGTATCGAGTTGTTGAGTAAAAAAGTTTAGAATATTAAGTTGAAAAATAGGAATAGTTGAGGGTAACAAAGTACAATTAAGTCTTTTAATTACGATTATCAACTTTATTGATAGTTCTAATCTTTTATAGGACTGTCAAAATTAATTATGACAGGACTATTAACTTTGTTAGAATAGTACATTATGCAACCGAAAAAAATCAACCGAACATGATTGTTATTTGGATTATTTAAGTGGATTGTAATTACCATTTCGAGGCCACAATTGTTTGCAAATCACTGTTAAGTTTTAAACTGACGAATTTAATAAGATAAACAAGCCAGATACAAAATTAATCTTAGAAGAATTACTTTTACACTGTAAACTAAAATCAATTCAATGAATTTAATTACAGTAATTCATGTGATGGTCCCTCTTGTCCTAATGTTTTGTGACTGTGACTAAGATTGGATTCAAATCTTGATAATTATGATGCCATAAGCTTGAGATTAAACAAATGAACTCTCACATACACAAAGTTGCACATTTTGTTTCCATACCATTCAAAACTTCAAAATATACAACAAAATTTAATATTATTGTACATATTAATAACTTTCCTAAACATCAAGTCCTGTTTTCGCTTTAAGACTTGGGTTTTATAAGATTAGTACCAAAACATACTATCATTTTATTACTCCTAAGAATAGGTGCATGTGATTTATAAAACCATGAAGCAGGTGCTACAATACAAATGCTGTTTAATAGGTTTTGAAATGGTTAGGTAAAGTTAGGTTACTCACTTTTCTTTCTTGGGTTGATTTTTTACTTTATAGTATGATGTTTAATAAGTTACCTCAATCAATGACGTCAATTTCATATTCATACAATATATTTATTTTTTTTTAATTAAAATTTAATATATATATTTTATTATATTTAAATATATTTAATTTTTTTTTTAGTTGCCGCAAGAAGGTAATCCTCAACCACCAAGACTTAGGATTATTAGAAAGCATATAAAGAAAAGAGCTCCTTAATGAACTTGTTGATGCAGAAGTTGTAAGTATGGTGGAAAATAATATTTTTGTTATAGTAAATTGAATGGAACAGCTAGTGTAAAAAATCATTGGCTTGAATGACTCTTAAATCCAAAAAATAATGACCATGATCAATAAATATTGAGCTTAAAATCAAATCCTAAGGGCAATGATAAAATATTCATAAGTTGAAAAATTTAATTAAACGAGGTGAGGAAGGTCTCAACACATATGTTGATTGTTGGTGAGCTTCTGTTTCGATAGTGAATACTTTTGTGAATGTTGTGTCTCCTATTTCGTCAAGATGGACTATGATACGGGATTCTTGTGATATTCTTTAAAAATAATAAGTTAAAGGCATACTTAAAGAGTTAAAGGGTTTGTGATACGAAACTTGAACAATTTTGAAAAATAAATAAATAAAGTGTCTTATAGAACATTAAACCAACGGAGATCGGATTTGAAAAAATAATAAAATTTTGTATAATATCTAACAATCAAGAAGAGCCATCGAGAAAGTGGTAGGAAAAATTAGTTGCTTGAATACTATCACGATTGATAATGCTATATCGAATGACGTTATTATTTCTTATTAGCACAATGCTTCAAAATTTGGAAAACAATATTTTACAATGTTAATATTTACACATAGGGTGTTTTGTACATAACATCAATCTTGCTGTAGTTGACGGAGTAAAAATGATGTCTCCATCGGTTTCTCGTGTCCACTGCGATATGTTAGACATTCTTGTTAGGGGTGGGCATATGGTTCAAAGACCCGCGGTTCCGACCCGTCCCGAACCGTAAAATGTCCAAACAAGCCTGTTCCTAAAATTTGGAATTTAAACGGGACGGGCTGGGACAGATCGTGTAACACTAACGGGGTAGGGCGGGTTCCGACCCGTTTCTAGGGTTATGTATTTTTTTATTATTAATTTTGGAATTTTTTGCTATTATAATTTTATAGATAATATAACATGTTATTGTTTAGTAAAAAATTCTAGAAATTTGGGAAGACATAAGACTTGTTTTGTTCTTATAGATAATAGAACATATGTAATTTTTACCATTTTAGAAAATTTTAAACTTTTTTTAGACCCATTTGGACCCGCAGGTCGGCCCGGTTCGGACCCGTTTCGAACGGGTCGAGCCCGTTCCGGTTCCAATATTTTATGGACCCGTCCCGCCCGTCCCGATAATTAACGGGTCCGGTCCGGGTTCATAAAATTTGGGCTCGGCCCGACCTGTGCACACCCCTAATTCTTGTAGTCGATTTAATTAAGTTGCTTGTTGAAGCCAAAAAGATATTAAGTAAAAAGTTCTGTCTTGATGTAAGCACATGTTGGAACTAAACATTTATGATGTTGGACATAGTACAAAGGTTTTAAAGTGCCTTTGAGAGATTCACCGGACAAGATTCGTGGTTTAAGATAGAGCTAGCGGAGAATGGTGGCTTTCCTAGTGACTATGATTGATAATGAGAGAAGATTGTGCACTTTTCTAGAACACTTTTATATATGAACTTATTTTGCGTATATCGGATTCCTTGTACGTCACTTACAATAATTTTTTTGATGATGTCATATCTATTGACATTATTTTACATAGTTCAAAGAATAGTAATGACTTTGACTTGTTTATCGTAGTCCATAAAATGAGAGATAAGTACAAATATTAGGGGACATCGAAAAGATGAATATGATTATATTTACGAAAATGATAAATGGCCCACGGTTTTTGCCCGCGGGGGTGACTGCGGGCTTACGTGATTGAACCCCATTCGACCTCCTATTTGCGTGGGGACCACTGCCGGTAGACCTGCCAATGAGAGGCTGCCACGTGGACTGCGGGCCAAAATTGTGGGCCAAAAACGCGGTCCACGTAGCAGCGTTCTTATATTTATTGCACTAATTCTTGATTTCCAGCATAAGTGATATGGAATATGTACTAGATCATCTCTATGATACCGAGAAAAGCGATTCCATAAAAAAGAATGTGAAAAGTGTTGTACTCTACATTCATTGAGTAAAAAATATGGTTGCTTCTCAAAGTAATGATACAATTAGTGAAAGTGCTAAATATTATAGTAAGAATAAACCATTACACAACTTGGACTCGAAAAAGTTAATGAAAGTCCAATTCAAAAAATATAAGTTAAACTCGAGTGGTGACGATAGTA
Organism: Iris pallida; assembly: GCA_029216955.1. Lineage (NCBI taxonomy): Eukaryota > Viridiplantae > Streptophyta > Magnoliopsida > Asparagales > Iridaceae > Iris > Iris pallida. The sequence goes on from JANAVB010037417.1 coordinate 10,003,424, forward strand.
AAATGGAGTTAGATCATTATCTAGATGGGAGTACTGTAGATGATGATTATGATTATGATGATGAGAGGGCTGATTTTTATCTTTTGGGATGATGAAAGCTTAATTCTCTTTTTTTGATTCATTTGAAGATGACTCGTGATATATTGACCTATCCCATATTTATCGTGGCTTTCGCGGTTACTTTTAGTACAGGTGCCGTGTGACTTCAAATATTGTTTAAGCCCTTATTTGTTGTGAAGATTGATTTCATGGGTCGTCCGGCGAATTTATTGTACCTTTGAAAATGATCTTGAAGACGTCCATAAAGTGAAAATGTGTAATTTTAAATTGATAGAGTAGAAGCTTCGTGGAACAGAACTCGGAATCGTTGAGGCGTGTGAATTACTGTCCTCAAGAAAAGATTCGCCCCTTATCGTAACTGTAAGGCTTGAACGGCGACTTTCTTCCAGGATACAACAACGAGTTACAGATAGCAGTACCTATCTGCAACCTACAATCGAACATGGAAGAAGACGAACGGCAACATTTCTGATCTCTCTCTATTTGGTGGTTTTGGATCTCAGCGGTGTATTCTTTCTGTGAAGATTGCAACTCTAAAACTGTTAGATCGTGAACCAAATCTCAGAAGGAGAATCAGGAACGTGTATGAGACGTGTTGAATGAGTAGTAGCGGTTAAATAATGGACCGCATAAATTACGGGCTCACTATCAAGAGAAAATGCAAAAAGTAGGGTCGTGTCCCGCCTACGTGCGAGGCTAAACGGCCCGGATTTGCACCCCCCTGCGCGTGCGACGTGCTCGCACATGCGCATTAAGGTTTTCTGGAGCTTCCCTCCAAACCGGGTGCATTCTAGCCCAATGCCCCCCGGGCGCGCGAGCACCCCTCTTACTACCCACTCATCACAACCATGTAGAAGGTGTAAACATATATATACCCACTCACAAGTGTGGGTTTTAAGCGATGTGGGACTAAACAAAAGTCTCTTTCCTTTTGTCTATGGTGTATTTGAAATACTTACAAAGTGGAACTAAAGCAAGAGTTCCAACAATCCCCCACTATTTCAAAATACACCACATATGCTATGTCTATACCGACTACACCTCCCCCACATATTTTGAAATATGTGGTTGTCTCATCTGCTAGCCGTAGCACGAACACAATGCCTAAGTACTGGTGCCTTTTAGCTATGAACCAGCCATTAGGATAGCAAAACTTGTTCACAGGAGGTTGGTGAAATAAGTTTCTATGAACCAACAACCTTAAATGTGAACAGAGGACTCGCATCCACATTGTAATTCTTAGTACTTCACTGTTCTGCGGTTTTGCGCTTTTTGGCCCTGCACTGATTCCTGGTTTTTCATGAGTGCTCTAGAAAGCCTGCCAAACGATTTCATAGGAACCGACCCAGTTCCTCACTTGTATAGGTAGATTTCCATCAAGTGTGTACTGCAGTTTAGACACACCACCTCAAGATTTGGGATATGGATTCTATTAAGAGCAAAGCTCAACCTTCTCACTGCAGTAGTTGTATTCATAAATACAGTACTATCTCATCATAGGAATGGAACATCTCAAGTACAATAGTCGATAGTACACAAAAACAACCAGTGACTTGTTCTTACCCCTATGAACCTAAGTCATGGGATCACCAATCAAATAGGTGGGGTTACCATCACTCTTTTTTTTTTTTTTTTTCTATTTTAGGCATAAGTCCCATTCCCCTCGACGTATCTTCCACTTGCCTCCTATTAAGTGGTTTGGTCAGAGGATCGGCCAAATTCAACTCTGACCTCACATAATCCAAGGATATTACTTCGAATTTTAACAGCTGTTTTACCACTGTATGTCTTAGACGTATATGTCTACTTTTCCTATTGTAAATCTTGCTCTTTGCCTTTGCGATAGCAGCTTGACAATCACAATGCATAGGCACAGGAGGAGGAGCATTTACACTAATGGGAAGATCCGCTAAGAGGTTTCTAAGCCACTCAGCATCAGAACATGCCTTCTCTAAGGCGATTAGCTCGGACTCCATGGTTGAACGAGCTATACATGTTTGCTTGGTAGATTTCCAAGACACTGCACCCCCACCAAGGGTAAACACATAACCACTAGTAGATTTGATCTCATCTGAATCTGAGATCCAGTTAGCATCACAATAACCCTCTAACACAGGTGGGGACCCTTTGAAAGATATCCCATGATTAATGGTACCTTTTAAGTACTTGGCTAATCTCTCAATGGCAACCCAGTGTTCCTTACAAGGACTCTGAGTATATCTGCTCAGTCTGCCAACAACATAAGCTATGTCAGGCCTCGTACAGTTCATCAAGTACATTAAGCTACCAATAATTTGGGCATATTCTTTCTGAGAGACACTATGTCCTTTATTTTTCTTAAGATGGATATTAGCATCATATGTCGAATATCCAAATCTTTTCAAAAACTTCTCGACATAGTGTTCTTGACACAATGTAAGACCATCTTTTGTCTTTACAACTTTAATACCTAAGATTATATCAGCTTCACCAAGGTCTTTCATATCAAAATTTGAAGCTAAAAATCTTTTGGTCTCATTTATAATATCAAGGTTAGGTCCCAAAATAAGCATGTCATCCACATAGAGACAAAGCATAATATAAGAATTATTAAAAGACTTATAGTATACGCATTTGTCTGTATCATTGATCAGGTATCCATTAGACACCATCACAGAATCAAATTTTTCATGCCATTGTTTAGGTGCCTGTTTCAACCCATATAAAGACTTAACTAGTTTGCATACTTTCTTCTCACTACCCGGTACAATAGTACCTTCTGGCTGTGACATATAAATCTCCTCCTCTAAATCACCATTTAAGAAAGCAGTTTTCACATCCATTTGATGGATAATTAACTTATAAATTGCTGCCAATGCAATTAAAATCCTAATAGAAGAGATTCGTGTCACAGGGGCGAAAGTGTCAAAATAGTCTGTCTTTCTTCTGGGAGAATCCCTTCGCAACCAACCTAGCCTTGTATTTCTCAATAGAGCCATCTGCTCTTAGTTTCTTCTTGAAGATCCATTTGCAACCTATAGCTCTAGCACCAGGAGGTAAATCAACAACTTCCTAAGTATGATTAGACATAATTGAGGTTAACTTACTGTTGATTGCTTATATCCAGAAAGGTGCGTCTCTAGAATGCATAGCATTATCATAGGTTATCGGATCATCATCCACAAGAAACATGTGAAAATCATCACCAAAATTGGTGGATATCCTTGCTCTTTTACTCCTTCTCAATTCAAATTCTGAATTTTCAGGAGTCTCAGAGATACGTTCGGTATGGTTAACAGTTCTTTCGAGACTAGTCTTCCAAGGAAAAATAGTTTCGAAGAAATCAGTATTTTTGGTTTCCAGAGTAGTATTGACAGCAACCTGGTCAGAGTCACTCTTAACCACCAAAAATCTATAAGCAGCACTGTTATTAGCATAACCAATGAACGCACAATCAACAGTTCTAGAACCTAATTTTGTCTTTTTAGGTCCTACTAACAGAACTTTGGCGAGGCACCCCTACATTCTGAGATATTTTAGGTTAGGCGTATAGCCTTTCCATAACTCATAGGGTGTCTTGCCAGTTGCTTTATAAGGTATTCTGTTCTGAACAAAACAAGCAGATAGGATGGCTTCCCCCCACAAGTTCAGGGGTGCACCTGAATTAACCAGCATAGCATTCATCATCTCTTTCAAGGTTCTATTCTTTCTTTCAGCTACCCCATTCGATTCAGGTGAATATGGAGGGGTAGTCTCATAAATTATGCCAAGTTGTTCACAATGGTCAGCAAAGGGATTAGACTCATATTCACCTCCCCTATCTGACCTAAGCCTTTTAATTTTCCTATCTAGTTTATTCTCAACTTCATCTTTATATTTCAGAAACATCTCACCTGCTTCATGCTTATTTCTGAGGAGATATACTTTCGTGTATCTAGAGTAATCATCTATAAAGGTAATATAATAATATTTCTCTCCTCTAGACATTAAGCTTCTAAATTCAGCAAGATCGGTGTGAACTAAGGAAAGCAAATCAGTATTATCTCTAGAAACAACAGGTAAACAACCCTTTTTGATGGCTTTAACTTCAGCACATACTTCGCACTTATCATTCGTTGGTTTAGTGATGTTAGGCAATAAACCACTTTTTCTCATTTCCTTAATATAAGGTGCAGAAACATGTCCTAGTCTACCATGCCACAAATCAAAAGAGTCAACCATGTAAGCAGAATTTTCATTAATAACAGTTTTGAGTACATTCGAAAGAAATAAACCCTGGTTATAATACCCTTTCCCTATGAATGTCTCATTCTTAGAAAGCACTATCTTGTTGCATTCCATGTTCACTTTGATTCCAGCTTGAACCAAAAGTGACACAGAGATCAGATTGCAGCGAATGTCAGGAACATGCAGTATGTTACCCAGTGAAAGGGTTTTCCCAGAAGTCAAGTTGAGAAGAACTGTGCCTTTTTCCAGGACGGGTACAGGCCTAGAGTCACCCATATAGACTCATTTTTCTCTATCCTTCACTTGGGTGTACTCTGAGAAAGACTTTAAGTCACCACAGATGTGACGGGTTGCTCCAGAATCAATAACCCAGTCTTTTTTCTTAGCCACCATGTTCACAACAGAGACAACAGCAGCAAAGACATCATCCTTCACTATATTAGCTTTCGGAGTGACATCTTTGTTGTCTCCATCCTTCTTGTGCCTGCACTGAAAAGCATGATGTCCGGATTTTCCGCAAACATAACAATTTCCTTTATTCTTCTTAAAAGGACGGGAATAGTTAGTCTTCGGAATAGAAGATTTCTTATCGATTTTCTTAGGATTTCTCCTAAAACGATTAGAACTAGAACTGGGATTACCTTCCACAATATTAGCCTTAGAGTCAAACTCCGTAGCTAATTTTGCGTCAAGTTTTCTGTTTTTCTCTTCAATCCGGACATGAATAATCACGTCTTCCAGACTCATCTGCCTCCTCTTGTGCTTCACCTTGTCCTTGTAGTCTTTCCATGATTCAGGTAGTTTCTCAACCAAACAACCAGAGACGAAAGCATTAGGGATTCAATATCCTCAGTTTTCAAATCATTTAAAAGAACTTGAAATTCAATAATTTGAGAAAAGATATCTCTAGAGTCAACAAACTGGAATTTAAGATAATTCCCAATAGCATACTTTTGAGTACCAGCATCTTCGATTATATACTTCTTATTCATATTTTTCCAGATTTCGTAAGCTGATTTATATGAATAGTATATATCTCATTCGACAAGGTATTTAGAATAGTGTATCGGCATAACTTGTTTCCTTGCTGCCACTCATCGTGCAGCTTTTGGAAATCATCGAAAGCGTTGGCAGCATCTTCTATGTTAGCCGAATCGAACTCCATAGCCGCCGACTTTTCAGGTTCAAGTTCAGTCAGGTACTTCGTATAGTTCAGCACGTCCAGGCTGACATAGATCCTCTCCCTCCAGCGTTTGAAGTGGGTACCGTTGAAAACTTCAATCTTCGAAACGTCAGGATGCCTTGAACGAGATTGAACGGATCCAGCAGCAGCAGCGAGATCATTGTTCTGAGAAGCCATCTTTTCTTGAGATTGATGGAGTAGAAGCTTCGTGGAACAGAACTCGGAATCGTTGAAGCGTGTGAATCACTGTCCTCAAGAAAAGATTCGCCCCTTATCGTAACTGTAAGGCTTGAAAGGCGACTTTCCTTCAGGATACAACAACGAGTTACAGATAGCAGTACCTATCTGCAACCTACAATCGAACAGGGAAGAAGACGAACGGCAGCGTTTCTGATCTCTCTCTATTTGGTGGTTTTGGATCTCAGCGGTGTGTTCTTTCTGTGAAGAACGAATGAATAAATAGAGTTACAAAACTCTAAAACTGTTAGATCGTGAACCAAATCTCAGGAGGAGAATCAGGAACGTGTATGAGACGTGTTGAATGAGTAGTAGCGGTTAAATAATGGACCACATAAATTGCGGGATCACTACCAAGAGAAAATACAAAAAGTGGGGTCGTGTCCCGCCTATGCGCGAGGCTAAACGGCCCGGATTTGCACCCCCCCTGCGCGTGCGACATGCCCGCACATGCGCATTAAGGTTTTCTGGAGCTTCCCTCCAAACAGGGTGCATTCTAGCCCAATGCCCCCCGGGCGCGCGAGCACCCCTCTTACTACCCACTCATCACAACCATGTAGAAGGTGTAAACATATATATACCCACTCACAAGTGTGGATTTTAAGCGATGTGGGACTAAACAAAAGTCTCTTTCCTTTTGTCTATGGTGTATTTGAAATACTTACAAAGTGGAACTAAAGCAAGAGTTCCAACATAAATTTTCTAATTGGATTATATTATATAATTTACATTTGTATATATTTTGTATTGTGTTTTAACCTTTTCAAAAATTAGGATAAGTTGAAGGTAGAATAATCTTTGGAAGTTGAAGCTAGAATAACCTTTTCAATCTCTCAGCAAGTGGATTTGATTACTTTTGCTCTTCCAGATTGAGTAATATTTTGGACAATGTTTCATTGTAATATCATTTCATTTGGCCTATATGACTGCTTTGTTGCTCACTTCATTGGATGTACCTATAACTATTTTTGTCCAGATTTTGTTAGACATGCATATAGGACTTTGTTAGTTTGTGAGGTTTCATGTCAGTTCACTTGTTGTAACTATTATGCTTGTAACTATAATGTGGCATGTAGGTAGCTTCTTTATATACTGTGTTGAGAGGAAACTATGAAAGGGAGAGTTCACTTGCTTACTTGCAGTTTCATGCGAATATAAGGTGTATGTCAGGCATTATATTCAGAGCCGGCCCTAAGTGCTTATAGGGGTCCTAGACAAATTTTCAAAATAAACTTTTATATATAATATAAAAAAATAATTAAAAAATTAAAATTATTCTAATCTCTAAGACTTGAACTAAGGATCTTTGGACTATAAAACTAATATGTTAACTATTACACCAATTTATTTTCTATTAACTATTACACCACAATTATTTTATGTTTACCCCTATCCCATAATTTTTTTTATAACTAATAACTTTCATCTTAATTTTAGAATTCCGATAAATATGGAATCCAGAATGAATGTACTCGGTACACTTGCTCATGGCCGACCCGATTGTATTCAACTTTATGTGTCTCCATGACTAAGTGACCTTGTGAACGTATTTGTGTTTCTGTGAGGCTGTATATTTAACTTTGAGAGGGACTGATCAGAGACTCAATAGTTCATTTGTTGATTTGTTATTTCATGCAAATATGAGTCTACGACTGTATTTTTCTGTATTCAACTTGCTGTGAATTTGTGTCGTCGTGAGGCTGTATATTCAACCTTCAGACTGCGTACATATTATTCTTTTTATTTATAATAACTAGTATATCACCCGTGCGATGGACGGAATATGTATCTACTACCGTTTTATTTTAAAAGAATGTTCATAATATGTATACAACATATGCAATTGAAACAAAAGTTAGAACTTTTTTTTTTGAAAATAAACAAAACTATCTGAGAGTTCTCACACACAAAGAAAAAAAATACAACATATGAAAGACGAGATTGAACTTTAACAACGTAATCATCGTCAGAATTAACTGTGTAATTCATAAAATATAATTTTAATATGTATTGTTCTAAAGGAACTAATGATGAAAATATTACAAATGTGACAACACCGTACGCAACAAATATTAATTTGTTTATCACCAAATTATAACAATATATACCTCAACGCAAATAAAAACATATGATATACTCTAATTTGAACACATAAAAGATAATATCAATTTGAATTACGAATTTTGAAACACTTCCTTGTACACAATATTTGTTGTTCAATTACATTGATCCTTATCCTCATTACATATTAAAATCTTCAAACCTTTTTTACTTGTTACCCTTGAAACAGCAACATATAACTTGCCCATGACTGGAAACGATCTTCTTCAAGAAAAGTCCAACATGAGAAAGTGATTGACCTTGACTTTAATTTATTGTCATTGCATAAGAGACAGTCAATGGATACTGTCTTCTTTGAAATTTGAAAGGCAATCTTGGATCAAAAGGTGTTAATGACATTCTGTCACGTCCTGATTCGGGAATCATTCGTCCTTGCTTTGATTCACGCCGAATCGTTCGTCCTTGCTTGGACGTGATGCCGTACAAGTTTGGTGTTGCACTTGTACAAGACAAAGACGAAAACAAAATTGATAATCTCCAAATAGAAATACATTGCAGCGACAAAAGCAAACAAATTGAAGATAATGAGGACGTTCTTACTCATTGAATAGAACACATTATTTGAATTGTAGCAGCAAAAATAAGTAGATAACTTGAAGTCACAAGAGATATATAGAATTGTATTCTCTTTATTGATAATTGAAGAAGAGTAGAAGACTTGTAGTAAAACACAAATCGAGTTGTATACAAATTCAAATCGAGCTGCAGGGAAGACTTTGAAATGTTAATGAAAAGCTTGTAAGATAGTGTGAAACTGAACAACATGGGTGGGACGAGATCGTGAAATGATCTATAAAACACTTAATCGGAGTTTTGGTTTTGGTTCGAGGACGAACCTTGTTTTGAGTGGTATATTCTGTAATGCCCTGCTCCGCACGACGCATTACGCTGAGACGTTGACTCAAAGAGTCGCATTGACCGAATGAAATATATCGATGCGAATCGATACGAGATTTATGTTGTCCCGAGCAACGCATCGAACTAAGTCGATGCGAAGAGTTGCATTGTCCCAAAGGAATGCATCGAGTTGAATCGATGCGAAGCACCGCATTGCCCCGAAGGATAAGTGCGTTGAATCGGCTCGAAGATTCTAAGAAATGGAATCGACCAAGGCACAATTTCGAATCGATACAAGTATTGATTTTAGTTAGTTTCATGTGCAGGCTATACGTTTACGCTAAAATATTAGAGGTCGGCATTCTGCCTTATTCAGTAAGGGGTCCGCGAAACCAAATCGTCGCCTTACGACGGGCTGAGACTTGGGCACGGTAAGCCAAATTAGACGTATAATTCAATGAAGCACGAAGTGCTCGAATGGCTAAGTCAGGAGAGTTGGCCGTGCAACAAAGTTAAGAAATCGAGCCGTATCGGCTCGGCAAAACGACAAGGCGTATCGAATCAAGGTGGAAGGATTGACTCTTCTTTTTACTCCTTCATGCCTAAGTCAAAATATATCATTGTATGCTAAGTTAACCTATCGACGCCACGGGCGTGGTCCAATCGGAAGATAAATCATAGTATGTGTCGAACACTAGTTAGAACAATTGAAATGAAACATGCATCAAATGCACGAGTCGCTATGGAACATTGGATATCATAAAGACGAGCGCCTCGGTGCACAAGCCGTAAGAACATGGAATAACTGTATTCGGCGAGTGCCTTCGTGCACGAGCCATTCCGTGCCTTCGTGTACGAGTTAGAAGGCTAGAACATTGAAAGACAATAGGCGAGCGCCCTAGCGTGCAAGCCACGAACATTGAACACTAAGCATAGAATATGGAAATATGACTTCGATGCGTGTAGCAAGTGCACGACATGAAGGATAGATAATAAATGTGTCGAAACGTGCCTACGTGCACAAGATCATAAAAGATGGCTTCGTTGTAAAAGAATACAGTTGTGGCATAAATGTGGCAGAACTATCGGATATGACATGATGCCTCGAAAGGTGTTCGGGACTTTCGGGTCGTTCGGTTGACGAACATTGAGTTGAGGCATAATGCCATTGAGCATTGAAACGAAGTACGAAATGTAAGAACATAGAAAGTTAATAAAAGAAATGCGAGAGGATAAAGTCTGAGTCTCGGACTGAAGACTATGTTTGGTTGTTTGATAAAGTCTGAGCCTCGGCTCAAGACTATGTTTGGTTGTCTGAATAATAGGGCGTTGCATGGTCGAATGGACTTGAGATAAATGTGATATCTTCCGTACACGGAACGTTTCCTCCGAACGGGTACACCGGGACACCGGGGCCGTTCGGCCTAGGAGGGATATAAACTTTGATAGGCGCACATCTGTAAAGTTCGATTCACACCCGATTATAGATGGAAAAAGCTACAAATGGTGGTAGGCACGCGGTTCATTTCTGTTGTTTGGGTTAGCAACCCAACCCGTGAAATGCCGGGCTACCCAATTTCGGGAAAGAGAAGAAAGAAAGAAAAAAAAGAGAAGAAAGAAGGAAAAGAAAGAGAGGAAAAAAAGTAAGAAAAAGAAAAAAGAAACACCTTTAGTTCATTTTGGCGCGAATACGCCAACGACCATCATATAGTTAAGGAACGATGGATTGAAAGTGTAGGCACGTATGTGTCCTGCACACATAGATCTTGCTTAGAGATGCACTTATAACATGACAGGGAAGGAATGGGGCGCATTCACCTTACGTCGGTATAAGGGCGTGTGCGTCGACATTGGTAAGAAGTTGCGCCACGAAACAAATACGGAATTGCTTGCCTGCTTATCTATTCAATTCGAATAACATGCTTGCCATGATAACATGCTTTACTGCTTTCGAATATGCTATGAAATTGATCCTAAGAAGAATGTAGCAAGATCATAAGCTAAGTTGCATGATTGAACATAAATACTAAAATGTCGGTTTAGAAGGAAGGTCTTTTCGTCAGTACATGCGAGGACGAACGTACTGATCCCCCACCAGCTTTCATGCAGGGTGCAGGGAATGGATGGCTCGCGACGAAGCTTCGCTTGAACGCGTTGAGGCTTGGAATGCCGAAGCGTATTGAAGCGTGCGATCGCATTGACGCTCGGACTTGCAACAAGATTGATGCAGCCGAGATATAGAAGACATGATGTATGGAACGGTAAAATCTTTTATAGGCAAGAGAGAACTTGAGTGTTGTAGCCAACCTGACAAATTTAGTTGGACTATTGAAAGTCTTTGTAATCTCAGTTCGAATATCAATAAAGAGAATTGTTTCGTATACTCTGTTTTTCTTTCGTTGTTAATATTAACTCAAAAGATAACCATTTGCAAACTTATCATCTTGCCTTGCACGAGCGCAACTCCAGGCTTGTGCGGCATCACGCCCCCTGCAAGGACGATGATTCGGGTGATTTTGGGTCGGGGCGTGACAACGTGAACATGGACATCGAAATAACACAACTTGACAACTTGAATACTTCGTAGACCCTGAGGTAGGAATACGCCCATGACACCTTTGGATACCTATGCAATATTACGTTAAGTCATTACGTATGAACTGTTGGCTAACTTGGTTTACTTGGACATGGAAGATCATACGGTAAGTATGGTAAGTTGCGTATGTGTTTTCTTTACGACACTTGATATCGATAACACGAGATAGGCTTGAATGATATGCCGCAAAACTGATCTTAAGGCAAGATTAGTAAGACAATAAATGGTAGATGGTACACAAAAGTAAAATAAACGTGTTTGATAATGATAGCGAGTGGGCAAGCTAGCCTCCCCACCAGTACATAACAATGTACTGATAACCACATAGTCTGCTTGCAGGGTACGAGAGAACCTCGTCAGGTGCGGAGACTTTCCTCGAACGTGCTAAGGCACGGAGCTAACTCTGAAGCCTTAGAGCATTGCAAAGGAACTGAAGCACCATATACAGGACATAATGTATCGGAACATCACCATAATGCTTCCATCTTGTAAGCTACTTGGCACGCCTTTTATGTTTCAGAGAGAGAGAGAGAGAGAGAGAGAGAGAGAGAGAGAGAGAGAGAGCTTGAGCGAATTGTAATCTTGGCCTAGCACCGCTTGTAATACTTCTTGAATCTCAATAAAGACTGTTGATTGTTTTCAAATTTGTGTTCATTTACTTTCCGCTGCAAATGGGGACACTCTGTGCGACTCTGTGGCCTAGCTTCAATCGACCATTTTTGGACTTGGCCTTGTACGAGCACAACCTAGGCTCGTGCAACATCACGCCTTAGCAAGGACGACCGCTCCTCCGGGAGCGGGACGTGACACCTGTAACTACCACTTTTCTAAAACAAGGATAATTTTGAACTTTTGTAAAATTGATCATGTTAGTTAATAAATACTATATTTAAATCATATTAATGATTAATTGGTAAATTTTTGATTATTTTTATAATATTTAAATTGATGTATTGTGATTGTGTCCCTTTCTAGTGAAATCTTAGAACTACGTAGCCTAGAGACTAACCATGACCATGGAGACCTAACCATTGTGATTAGATTAGTTCACTACCACTTTTTAGGCTAAGGGTATTTTGGTAATTGTTGAATTATTATTATTTTTAAACTTTAATTAATTAATATTGTGCTAAGTGAGATATTAGGCCTAAACCTAGAATTGTCCTAATCTAGACATTGATCATGAGCCTAGATATTTAGTTAATAGGATTCAACTAAATGACAAGGTTAGAAATATCTATATATTGTCTAATAGAGATATTTGCTTGAAACCCTAGTTTCCAATTGGACCTTTACTAGAAAGGCTAGAATTACACTTGATAAGGCCTTTAATAGAAAATAGAACCAAACCCTAAGCCTAGCAAACCCTTGGCTGCCAAGAGAAGTCCGCTCACCCTATATAAGATCACATTAGCTCTCTCTTTGCCTCTTTTATCACAAACCCTAACCCTAATAGTGTTCTTCACCAAATTTGCCCCCTTTCTCCAAATCAACTCCAAATTGAACAAAATCAATTGCAATACACTCCCCTAGTGTAGAGGAGGTCTATATTGGCTAGCTAGCAAGGATTGAGAGCATTTGACCATAGGAAATTGGTGTGGGATCTTTTCGAGGGGCTTTTTATTGAGATTCCACATCTCAATAGGTAATAACCTCTAAACCTATTTAAATTCTTTTTTTTTTCCATAGATACATTCATTTAGGGTCCCCCTAGCCCTAGTCCAAGTTTGGTTAGAAATTGAATCCATTTAAGGTGTGTATCGGAGGAGTATCGGAGAGCTATTCAATATGTTCGATGAAATGTCTCTTAGAATAAATTATTCTTGGTTTTCAAAACTAATTACATGAATTTGTAGCTAATATAGTGTAGATTATATTTCTTATCGACTGAGTCAATTTTAGGGTTGTTTTGTGTCAATTTTTGGACATGGGGACACGAGGCTGGGCTGCGTGCACAGAACTGTGCATCCCCTGCTACCAGGAGTCTGAATCTAGACATCTACCAGGTTAATCCACTTCCTATTGACTCTAAAAGGTAGGTTCAGTGACTGACCATAGGTCCTTGGCTTGGGGCATCAAGCCATGGCCTGGTTGAGCCATGGTAGGACCTAAGTGACTGACCATAGGTCCTTGGCTTGGGGCAATACCATGGCCTGGTTGAGCCATGGTATTGACTCTAGAAGGTAGGTTCAGTGTATCATGTGAGTGTTGGTGTGAGAGTGTGTTAGTGTCTCTAAGTGACATAGAGAGTGCCTATGAGAGTGGTATCAGTGAGTGTATCACTGAGCTACAGTGTCAGTATCAGAGCAGACCATAGACCACATGCAATTTTATTTCATTTCAGTTGGAGAGTGGATGTGGTATTTAAGTGTAAATGTGTTATAGCGTATCTGGGTTCAGTCGAAGGGGGATACTCCCTACTGCAAGGGTGTCAAACCCCCTGACTTGCACAGGCTCCTGCAGGGTTTGCTTAGCCTGGCCGGGAATTGGGAGGCTCCTGTTGCATGTTCAGGTACATCCTCTACTGACAAGGGTTAGTGCCAGGTATTGGGGTCTCCCTAGCCTTTGGTAGTGAGTATGTGAGTGGGTGTTCAGTAAATGTATCAAAGATTAGGATATGGGTTAGAATTATTTCATACATCAGTAATTGGCTTTGTATTTTTGAGTGTCTAGAGTGTTAGAGTATCAGAGGGTTATGGTATGTGGTTGATAGCCTAATAGAGAGGGGGAGATGTTAGTATCAGATTTTGATAGGTTAGATATTAGTATCAAATTTTGATAAGATGTTCGTACCGAATTTTGATATCTTAGAGTGTTAGTCTAGGTAAGTGAAAAGAGGGAGTTAGAGTATAGAAGTTGGTTAGAGTTAGATTCAGAGATTGCTAGGAGTGGAGAATGTGGGCTTGAATATGGGCATATGGGTTAGCCTTTAGTTTCTGATCAGAAATTCAGTGGCCTTTGTCTGCTACTTGGCAGCAGGTTACATGACTCTTGGATAGTGCCAAGCCAGGAGGGGGTGTTGGCTTAGAGTTTTACCTGTCCTAATCTAGGTGAGTGTCTTTGAATACTAGGTATTTGTAAGTACAAATTTGCTTGCCATATATTATTAGGAGGATAGGGTGGCAATATAGGTATTGCCTATATCTATACCCATATTTATTTGAGTTTGGTACATATGTATATTCATATGGAAATAAATGTGAGTATAGTACTAAATAGACTATAGAGATATAAATGAGCCTATAGGAGCATAGTATAGGTATGGTACCTAGATACTTAGGGTAAGGACACAATATCCTAAAAAGATAAACTCAAATATCTTAGAAATAACTAGTTTGACCAAATAGTCTAAGTTTGACCCAAGTTTTTGACTGAAGTTTGACCAAGAGTTGACTTTGACCTAAAATGACCTAGAATCATGTAGATTGTATTGTAAACTTCAATTATTACATTTTGAACATGTTATAACCTGTATTGCTCTAAATAGAATATTGTGACTCCGGTTCGGACATCTATACATATCAGTTGCTCAGGGTATCAGGCGAGTACATTCTCTGATAGTTCTCTTTATTTGATATATCCTGTGATGCATGTTATACTAGTGTTCTATTTTGATTCTGACACGATGGATTCACGGATTGGTATTTTATGGATTCCTTGACTAGAGATACGTGGTTTCATGCCTATCTTGAAAAATGTAAATCGTGACTAATGTATCTATCACGACTAATGAAATGCATGTCAAAAAAACTGGATTTCATGTGTCTGATCAACCGTAGTGCACTCGGTTCACTCTTTCTTTGATTATTCCACGTGGATTGAGATGTCGAGGTATCTATGATCTCATCCGTGACTGCTTTGACAATTCCTCTTGAACTATATGTTCGCCTTTGAATCACGAAATTGTATTCAGTAACATCTCCCTTGAACTCTTTATTTTTTTTGTCTTTCACTGATTTGGAAAGACGAAAGCTCGTGATGGTAGTGAGATACAGAGTATCCCCATGGCTATGATAGTCATAAACACAAGTGTAGCTACCATCGGCCAGTCGTGTGATTGAATTACTCGTTCTTCTCTCGACCCTCAAACTACTATTGGAACCTTATAGCCATCTGAATTTGCGAATGATTAGGATTTTACCCTTAGTCAAAATGCCAACCTAGGAGACTATCTCTTCTCAAGGAACCAATTGTTGTGAGCCTCTAATTATTGGCTTGAAAGCTTGCGTTAACTGGCAACCTTTAAGCCTTAACTTAACCCTTTCTCGACCAAAGCCTACAGTTTAGACATGAGATGAATAGACGGGTAAGGACAATCCTTTACCGTGACTATGGTAGACACTCATCCCGCGATTGGTTTCCAGTAAGTATTGCCCTAGTTATGTAAATTTTATTATTAAGACCTAACTAGCTTAGGCAATACCCTAGCTTAAATACCCTGTCATATTATGATCTACCAGTTGTCAACAGCCCATACCACCAGAACCCTCATAAACATAGTCGGGCAGGCTTGATACAAATAGAAACTCACGACTCGGTTGTTAGAAATCTTTTCGTAGGATGTGCCTTAGAGTTGGTTACCCCGTCGATAACTCTTGTATACTGTGGACGAGTAGATCATTCTATCGACCATGTGTCATAGTACACACTCGTTTCCCAGTTATTGAGGAACGACCCTTAATTTGACTTATATCTACCATATCCCGTTACGCCGTACCTTATCCTTTATTATCAAGAGTCGATGTGCAATGTCCGGACGTTGAAATTCTTCTAACCACATTATTCCAAAAACCATGTCCTAGCTTCTAAGGTGGGTAGACTGTAAGCCTTCTAGAATTTTAGGATATACGAGGACTACCGATTGATTAGAAAAAATTTCTATTAGGATGATAATTAGTGCCCCATGGACTCCCACTTTCCATTTAGATCATTTTGTGTCCCCGACCGTGCCATTAATAATCGGAGCACTAGACCAGCTGTTACCTTCCAACAAATTTCATATGCAAGATCTAGACGAGTCCACCTTCATCTAGGTATATCATGTTCCACTCAAACACGTTCACTTGTACTCTATTTTTGATTTTCAGGTCAAAGGGACTAGCTATAATCCTTACCATAATACCGGTAAATTTCCTGACTTCCATTAGAGCCTCAATCTCGATTCGAATCATCCGACCCAATATATGGTTATGATCTACTCGAAGCCCACTACACACATGTTCCTAGTGTGCCACTCAATTGTGCCTTTTCGTGCTACTTAAACACAAAAGTCACAGAAGATACATCTTCAAGGCTTACGGAACCTATTTAACCAATCTGACCGACAACTAGTTTGATCACTTGGGTTGAAGCCTATTCTAGGTTACCTTAACCTAGTAGAAATAATTTTATCATAGGGATCTTATCTAGTCAGTATAAATTGAAATCCAAGGTTCATCCAACCAACGAGTGATGTCCAAATAGGGAACCCATTAAAATCCATCCATTCATACCACCATATTTGGACTTTAAAACTGAACTACTTGGAATAGGTCCCTATACCTATTACGTAGTATCCACCTCTTAGAATGTGAGGCCATTCGTAACCCTTATTCCATCTACCCGAGAGTCGTAATATGATCTAGTATGGCATTTACATCCCCTGCTTATGTGTTTAAATAACCACAGAAAAGATCACGATCTTGATTTCCAAAATTCTGTTCTATTATGGAATCATGTTTAGATTAATTTCGAGAACGGAACTTCTGTATTGCACGGATTGCAAGCCACTCTAAGAGACGAAGGGTACTTCGTTTTAGCAAGTGACTAGACTAGAGTAGCCCACCCTAGCAAATAAGTTAATGGTTCATAAATTTTCTTCTAGCTGCATCATTAGATACCCTCTACCGCTCTTGAAAACGTCATATTGCTCCCGATTATTCTTCCTTTTATTCCTGTCATTCCTATTGCAGAGCGACGAATAGTCATGCTTATCAGAATTTACCAATATTTTTTAGTTACTTGTGTAAATTTGTTGCTTAAAATTTTTTTTTGGGTCGCTTGATGGATAGGAGAAGATTGTAGATGCCTTATGCTATAGATATCTGTGGTGGTTGCTTTTAGCAATTAGTTAGAGGATTATAATATTTTAGCGACATGTGTTTGGAGGGAGTAGGGTGACCAAAGGTGGGTAGAAGTCCTCGAGAAATTACAGTTTTAAAATGACCATGAGAATAGATGATAGCTAATGGAAACCGTCTTCTATCATAGCGGTTGGACTCTTCCCTTAAATTTCGAGGACGAAATTATTTTTAAGGTGGGTAGATTTGTAACCCCTCTTCCCAAAAATTATGATAAAATATTTAATTTATTTATTTGAATTAAATGGTATGTACGCCATTATTGATTTATTGAATTTTGTTATTATTATTATTTTATTATTGAGGTTATTACATAAAATATTATTTTATTTTTATTGGTTCTATTATTTTGGTCAATTAAATATTATATAGATATAGTCATATATGTATATAATTAAGCCCTACACTAGGAATAGAATATATCGGGTTTATTTACATTTTATGGATATTGCTATATAAGTATTTATTTGAGTATATATATATATATGTATGAATAGTTATAAAATAAAAGAATAAAAAAAAATCAAATCACACTGTTCCCTGGAAACAGTGGACCGTCAGCTGCTACTTGGACCCAGCCCGCATGAGTGGCAAACACCCCATGCAAACCGAGGGGGAGAAATCCCAACCCAACCTTACGTTCGGCCGACCTCCACATAACAGCCCCGAGAGCAACCTCTCGACACATATGTAGACATATATTGAACCGAGGGATCGAGATGGAAGCATCGAGAGAAGCCACAACCCAAAACCCTAGCACCGACTCCCTACCTAGGCGAACACCCCTGCACTGCCGTGGTGGACGACGGCGACCGTGGCAGCGTCGGCGACAACAGAGGCCACGCGCACCACATACAACAACAGCAGCTTCGTTGTGAGGTATATCTCTTCGTCGAGTGATTTCTTCGCATCTGATCAATCAAATCGCGAACCGTTTGGTTCGCTGAATAGATACCCTAACCATCTAGAAGCCCCATCAATTAGTTTTTATTGAACTTACTCGGATTCGACGAGAAATCGACACGAACTAACCCAAAAAACTGTCGAAACATGACAGTTCATAGCAGTCCAACTACTCTAGTTCGCGGCCAATTTTCTTCCAAACCATGCACGATTTCAAAATTCTATTTAAAGACACTTATAGACAATATATAGGAGATGGAAACCCTTCTTTTAGTTCCTGTATTCATGAAATGGGTGCCGAATAAACAGCACCTAAAGATTAGGAAAAATCTGTGTTAAAATATTAAAAATTAGGAAAAACTCTTCGATACGACGTGCGTCCCGCCAATCCGGGCGACATGGTCGCGAATCGAAAGCATCGAAAGGTGCGTAATGGCTTCGTGGACGTGTGGGCTTTGACGGAATTCAAATTGGTCGCGTGTGCGCGACAAATTTGATGCATATCCGTCAAAATTTACCGTATCGGCCTCTGTACAAATTTCCTAATTACTTTATGCATGCTTATCAGATCGAGATAAAACTTGTGCCAACAGGACCGTATCATTTTTCTGGTCCTGTATGCCAAGTTTGGTCCGATTCTGAGACAGTTGATTGGATCACCGTTTTGTGGGCCCCACGGTCCGATTCAACGGACGATTTTGTGCATGGGCCGCCGGAATCCAACTCTTGACATACGGTTGGGTTTCATCAAAACGAATCCATAGACATATAGTTTGATGACTTTAGAGACCATTGACTCTGGTACGCTTTTTGGTGCAAAGCGGGTCCAACGGCGGACACCGTTTTGACCCAAAATTATCGTTTTGCCCTTGTGTCCAGAATTGGACTTAAGGACAGGCAATCCTAGCTAAATTGACTATTTTGAGAACATTGGTAATGTCTATTTCAGCATCTGGAAACTGTTGTACGAGTTTTGACTTTTGTGGCACACTGAGTGGTTTGGACTATCGGTTTCACCAGCAAAGGACCACAGGCGAGTACAGTTTATTATTTGTTTTCAGTATTGATCTTTACTATACATCAGTGTTTATTCGATAGATATGTGATTTTAGTTTTTATGTTGATTTATTTTTTTGTGGTGTCGGGGGAAGTGAAGTACCAACGATGTGTGATCTGACTTTAGACCGTGTAGACCGTGTTTATTATTGTATTTATTTCTTGTAGACCGTGTAACTTTAGACCATGATTATTATTGCATTTAAACTGTGTAGTTCATGATTATTATTTTGTAGACAGTATTTCTTTATTGTAATATTTTCTGTAGACCGTGTAACTGTAGACTGTGTAACTGTAGACCGTGTAACTTTAGACCGTGTAACTTTAGACCGTGTAGACCGTGTCGCATAATTGTTCCAAGACCGATCACATATCAAAGGTACTTCAGTTGGTCAGTTGGTGAGTATTTTATTGTATTTTATTTTCTGTCCTTAGTATTCAGTTTTATTCTGTCTTTCTTTATTTTATTTTATGAATCATATGTCTAAAGGCTAACCTCCGTGATATAGTTATTTTTATATATTGAAACTGTATTCAGTGAATTGTACTCGTTCTATTCCTGACTAAAAACTAATATTTTTCAGGTTAGCCGTAGATTCACCTAGCGTGGGAGTTACGGGTATACTTGCAGACGAAAAGCCTAGAGACTAGCTAGATAGATGAGTTGTGGTCATTCCATATTTGTATAAGTTTATATTTTTCTGCAAATGTAAAACTTGTGATCATTGTAAGTTAAGTTAGTTTCTGTGAATGAGCATTGGTTTATTTGTGATTTTGATCTTCATGGCCGTGACAGCGTTCTACCGCCGACACTGCGGCGTAGGCTGGCTTGGACACGTCTCGTATTCGTTTAAAAAAATGGGTGTGGGTCGTGACAATATGTACTATTCGGACGAGAAAATATTTAGGAGACATGTGAACATACCCATTCTATTCTATTGGTCTTACGTGAATAATAGGGGCCACACACGTACGTGTATGGTTTGCCGGATATCCCTCTCTAGCCGTTTACATGACATCTTGGTATTTCAAATCACTGGTCTTAATACTGATTCTCAGGATTGTCTGTTATATACCTTACATGACAGGTTTACCCTTTATTACATATCTGCTGTTTTCACATTCTACATGTTCTCTGCACACATCTACTGTTCAATATATACTTGTCTTTTCCTTGTACATTATCTTTATAACCTGATCATCAAGAATTTCATTATTATTACATTCTCATAGCACTTGTCAATTATTTTGAACTGTTAGAGGTAATGTGCTCGTTCCATCCTGACTGAATATGTTGACACAAAATAGGCTCTAAAACACATCATGGTGTATCATGACCCAACCACTCAATATCCAATTGTGGACACAATAACACAATCACAACTCAAATTGGACAAAAAATTTCCTTTGGGAACACATATCGAACACTTGGTGGTCAAAATTCGTAAATAACACAAATTGAGCATAGAATTTATCATTCATCATGGTAAAAACCTATATCTACCAAATTAAAGGTTTCTAACACCTAGATCTAGCATTAGAGAGTCAATTCCACCTATGGAAGGGTTTCTATAGGTTCAATTCGGGTCATGAGGGTTCAATTCGGGTTCCTATGGGTTTAATTCGAGTCAATTCCACCTATGGAAGGGTTCCTATGAGTTTAAGAATCGGTATCGGTATCGGTATCAGACTATTTCTATGATTATCGGTATTGATCGCTTAGGCGTCTAGGCGGTGTCTAGGCGGTAGGTGGACTCTCTCCGCCGCGCACCCGCCTACTGCCGTTTAGAACCTTACCGATACTGCGAACCTTGGTATAGAGTATCTTAGAAGGATATATATAAGATATCTTCGTAGTAGCTAGGTAAGTGTTGAAAATTAAATTTACTTATGCCTAGTCTTTTGGGCCTATCAGAGTTATAGATTTTTTCAAAAATCTAGTATAATGCTGATTACCTCAAAAGGCTTGCATAAGTAAGAGTTTATAGAGTGTATATCGTAGGCGGAAGAGTGTATAGAGTGAGCCTTTCTACTCCCCTTCTTCTCATTCGGGTCATGAGGCCTCCTATTCCGCATCATATGATATCCATCTCAACCAAAGTGTAGAGAAGTATAAAAATATTAATATTAACCAAGGATCGGTATCGGAATCGGTATCACCATGAATCTCATGGCTTCTTCTACCAGAGCATAATATAAAACTAAACATGTGAAGCAGAGCTTCACATTCACAATATTAGAAGAAAAAATTTACGATGGGTGGTCGGGCGAGCCAGAATCCTTGTGATAGGTCCTGTTACAGGTCAGAAATATAATGAAATCATCTTTCCCATTCTTTTCCCCGACCCCACTACGAAGAAAGATGTTCACTTCTTAAAATATCCGATATAAGTAGGTAGGAACAGGGAAAGGGGTCAGATTTATCTTGATGGGAGCAAGAGTAACAATACATCCACTATGGTTATTTCTGTTAGCCTAATGATTATATCATGTTTTTGAATATGGCTAATCAATTAAGTTTAACATAATGATGTCACTAATATTCATGTAATCATTATCTTGTTGCTACTTAAAGTTAGCATTGTCCTAATGTTAGCATTGTCCTAAATGTTCTATATCATATTGCTATGCTTGTATCATATTATTCTGTTTGTCTAACATGTTCTTATAGACATGCAGTAAGCATGATCAAGTTTTGTCAAACCAGGACATATGCAATAGAGAATTATTGATGGGCCAAAGACGGTGTTGGCGAAGCCCCCGAAAGGAATTCAGATTTTCAGATCTGTTTATCTTTGGACGACCGCCGTCAAGTGAAAAAGGCATCTTCAAGTCTGCTCAAATATTTGAAGAAAGGCGTCATCAAAGGGCTCTTGGTTTTTCTATTTCATCAATGTAATTTTTCATATTTATTGAGTCTAGAAATACGATGTACACTGTATCGTACTGGCAAATAGGCTACCCAAGAAACGTTTTCAAAATACCCTTTTATTTTGAAAACAAGCCCACTTACAAAAGCCCAAAACTACTTCCTAACTGTTTGACTTTTCAAAAAGCCCAAAAAAACTTATTTGCAAAAATCCTAACAGAACCCTAGCAGAACTCGGCCCGAATTCGGCCAGAGTTCGGCCAGAGTTCGGTTAGTGAACGTTGCTTTTTGAACTTGGTCTTCCTGCAGTTACGGATCCCAACGAGATTTTCTCATCGAGTTCTGTCCGAATTCTGCCCGAATTCTGTCAGAATTCTGCCTTTGGAAAAACTATAAATAGAGAAGGATTTTGATCATTTTAACTTAGCAATTCACTTTCATATCTCTTCTCTATAAGCCTACTACTTCTTCCAAAGTGTTCTGAGCTATTCATTTTCAAATTCCAAGCCAGTTACAATCCTTTAGTCGATTTGCTAGTGCGGTACGGTCTAGAAGTTTCAGAGTGGTTGTAATCGAAGGCTTGATTGAAGGTACACACTTTACAATTGACGTTGGTCGAGTACTTCGGATCAAAGCTCGCGTTGTAGAAGTTGTAAGAACTTCGGATGAAAACTTGTGGTGATTTTCCATAGTGGATTCAACTGGAAGCTAGAGTTCTTCCGACTGGACTAGTCCTCACAAGAGGGAAACCAGTATACATCCTTGTGTTTGCGTTTGCTCTCTACTCTCTACTTTTTATTTACATATATGTGATATATTATCTGTGATCTTGTTACTAACATTTTTAAATAGCTAATTTCTGCTGTCTATTCTATTCACCCCCTCTAGAGTATTGCGCTTTACAACTCGTTCCTACAATCGGTCCTACAATTTCAAATCCCCCTGCGGAATAGGAGGCTGAGAGAGTCGAATGAGAAGCATGGAAGTAGAGGGGGGGTCAGAGAGGGGGCCTTCTTGAGAAGCAGGGGAAGTAGAGCGACGAAGTAGAGGGGGTCGGTATCGGACTATTTCCATGAGTATCGGTATTGATCGCTTAGGCGGCGTCTAGGCGGTAGGCAGACTCTCTCCGCTGCGCACCCGCCTACCGCCGTTTAGAACCTTGTCGATACTGTAAACCTTGGTATAGAGTGAGTATCCTAGAAGGATATATATAAGATATCTTAGTAGTAGCTAGGTAAGTATTAAAAATTAAATTTACTTATGCCAAGTCTTTTGGGCCTATCAGAGTTATAGATTTTTTTTTGAAAATCTATTATAATGCTGATTACCTCAAAAGGCTTGCATAAGTAAGAGTGTATAGAGTGTATATCGTAGGCGGATGAGTGTATAGAGTGAGCCTCCCTACTGCCCGTCTTCTCATTCGGGTCATGAGGTATCCTATTCCGTATCATATGATATCCATCTCAACCAAAGTGTAGAGAAGTGTAAAAATATTAATAGATATATATGATATGATTTTTGACCAGATTTGTTTCCGATAGACTTATTTCTGGGTTTGACTTGGATGATTTTACAACTCTTGATGTTTTTTATTTTCTAGACATGGTTATTTTCTAGACTTGGATGTTTTTGGATGCTATTATCTAGACTTTTATTATCTAGAAATTCAACGGAGGGTTGCTCCGGGTCTCATTGATGTATGTTGGTTTGTGTGATATATTTGTGATAGATATTTGTATATTAGTGTGTGATGTATATTGGTTTGTTGGTTTGTGTGAGGTGTGATGCATATTGTGATATTTCGATGTTTCGGATGTTGTACGAACATGGAATGCTCTGTTTTATGTAATTTTTTTCAAAACTTTTCCAGTTAGTGACGGACTTGCGACTACCAAGCAACGGAAGATGACGGCTGAGCGACGGAATATTCCGTCGCTATTTTCAGTTAGCGACGGATGTCGATTGATTTGCGACGGATTATCCGTCGACAAGGTTCTGGAAATATAAAGATTTTTAGAACCTAAGCGACGGATATTCCGTCGCTAAACCGTCGTTCTTCCGTCGAGTATTAGCGACGGCTAGCGGCGAATTGGCGACGGATTTTGCATATCAGAAACTCTCTGATACGCAGTTACCGACATATTACCGACATACTTGTCCGTCGCTAAAAAGTAGTTTCAAATTTTTTTTGATAATTGATTTGATGAAAATCTATCGGCTAGCCGTCGCTAAATGTACGATTCTTGATGACGATAATCCGTCACTAAGCAGTCGAATGACGATAGCTTAGTGACGAACTTGTTTAGCGACGGGCTATTTTTCGACGGATTTTTTTAGTCAAATTCCGTCGGCTAGCCGTCGCTAAGTCGATTTACCGACGGATATGGCCGTCGCTAATTTGCTGTATTTTAGTAGTACGTAACTAGTACGATTTTGTAGTGGTGCTCGACTTAGAGTGCTGCTACAAGCCTGCTATTAGGATATAAGATTAGGCTGTATAGTGAGTTACTCAATCACACCTAGGAAACTTCCAAATCTTCTGATTTCAATCATTCGTTACAAATTCTTCAAATTCAACTGTCCTTCCTTGATAATATCTTATCTTATGCTATATTAATCTTTGTTCGAATCTGTCTCCAGGATGAT
Organism: Iris pallida; assembly: GCA_029216955.1. NCBI lineage: Eukaryota > Viridiplantae > Streptophyta > Magnoliopsida > Asparagales > Iridaceae > Iris > Iris pallida. The sequence goes on from JANAVB010037417.1 coordinate 10,028,257, forward strand.
ATTGGCTCAAGCTCAGGCAGCTGGATCCAGTACAGCACCGGAGAGGTCCGATCCATTGTGACGTATTTCTTCGGATGAAGGAGTGGTCCAGGAGGCTGTCCTTACTGCCCCTACTGTTCCTACCATCATTCCATTTGGTGATCTCCTTGATTCCAAGCCTCATTATTCCTCATTCATTGATTCATTGAAACACTTTGCATAACATTCCTTTCAACGAGGAACAAACAACAATTCATTCATTTCGAAGGGGCAAGCAGATTTTCATTCATTTTATTGGGATAATTATTATTCAGTTCATTGATTATAAGAAAAATATGCAGCATCTCATTTCTTTGCAACAATTATACAGAGTGTACATGATTCTAGAGTCTCATTCAGTTCATTGTGTTAATAGCATAGCTAGTTCTTTTCTCATTCTATCATTCACAAAGTATCTCATTATTCCAGTGTTTCATTTGTTTTAGCAGCATCAAGCATAAGGGACATTACCAATTCATTGAATGGCATCAATTCACATTACAATTAGAGTGTTATTCATTTAGCAATTCAAGGTTCATGTGTTGTTCATTCCAGCAAATCTTAGCATAAGCATCTCTATCAATTAGCAACTAAGTATCACAGTTTAAGGGACAGAACATATGGACATATTACTCCATTTTATTACGTATGAAGGAGTAGGCAAGAAGGACAATTACACTCACTTGCATAAAAGGGTCTTCTTGTTCCGATCGCACACATTTTCACTAAGTGTAGCTCTATCAACGAACCACGTTCCAATAACTATTCTGTCTAGCCAGCTAAGAAAGACTGCATCAGTCTCAATCCTTCTGATTTCCAACTCAAGTCACGGTCCAACATTCTGATCGCATCCAATAAGCCAACCAAATGTCTCGTACGGAGCGGGGCATTACATAATATACCACTCAGAAAAAGTTTCATCCTCAAAACTTAAGGGAATAACTCATTCTATTAAATTCACTTAGTCAAAACAAGTTCTTCATTCATCTTCATTTCAATATCCATTTCGGCACACTCGACTATTTCGTAATAGCTATCCAACTATTCTACTTAATCCATTAATGATTTAATCCGTCGTTCTTTTTTCCAAAATATTTGCAACTTCTTATTGATTCACCAACATCCTTCCAACAATGTTATCCTTGTCGCAGCCTACCATTTCGTTTGGATTCATACACATATCTTAGGCGTCCCTAAAATATATGCATTTCATCCAAAGTTCGTGCTAGTACGATTTAATAAGCTCTCCCGACAATGTGATCTCGGTTGCAGTCTATCACATCGGTTAGATCCATGCACATCCTTTAGGCGTCCCCCAAATATATGTATTTCAGCCAACTTCGGTGTTAGTGCGATTCGATAAGTCACGGTGCAACTCTCTTTCCCAAATTCGATTTAGCATCCTTTCAATTAACTTATTAATTCGTTCGCTCGCCATAATCGCTATCTTTCAAGCCACAACACTTTTCATCTGGGATAACTCAGATAAGTTCTTTATCTAAGCACGATATTTCTAACATTCGGGCCAAGGGTTTAACTTAGAGCCAACCATACTAAGAGTTCACAATAATTAAAATGTAATTCTATTCCTTTCCGAATCCAACAATGTTTCTTACCGAGGCAATTTGTCTTTTCTAAAAGATGCAATTCGAAGGTTACTATCAATTACCGAGCCAATGATACAGTTCTATGCAACATTCCATCTTAATCCAACTACCCGACTTTTGATACCGATCTAACATTCTCATCATGACCAGTCAATTCCCTCTCATGAAATAATTCACTGCTCGGCACGCACCACTCAAGTCTAACCTACGATTTCAGTTCCCACTTAAGGTCGGCATATAACTTCACAAGGGTCAAACATCTCTAAGGCACAAGTTGAAGCATATACTTCCTTAGGTCATACTCATTACCACCATCTCTCGTTCAATACCAAAGGATCATCCTAAGGTTCGCCAACGGTCTCCTTGTTAATCGGTCAAGTCTCCAGGGCTAGCTATATCGACAGGTAAACCTATTCACTTGGTGACTTCTCTAGAGTGGACGGCTACTAGGGTTATACTAGTTTCTTATTCTTAGTTCCAATAAGCAACCGACAGTTCCAAGCAACTCTACCCAAATCTATAGGCATAAACTTAATCTGAACAACTCATCGCCATTGCCGATTACGCCGACAATTGGTTATGTAGATCACGGTCGCTATGGTCAAGTCTATCTATCCAGTGTCATCCTCAAGGAACTAATTCCCATAGAGGCTCATTCTAGACTTACCCAACGATCGACTATGATCAATATAACAACATTGCAGTCGAATTTTGACCCGACATATAATTCTCAACGATCATATTTCTATTCCAATTCTATCGTACCCATACGACTCTATATACCGAGGCTAATTATTCGAGGGTCATTGATTCCGGTAGTCTCAACAGAACTATGGAATCGTACTATTTGGTCTTGTATGACAAAGTCATACCACTAAGTAATAAGCCAGCTATCTATATCCAAACTGACGGTCGTCTATATCGACATTATCTGACACACTTCGTGGTTCTAAATCACATTTATTTTCCAGCCATCAAAATCTTGTATGGACATTCTTAACATCTCATACCGTAAGGGTCGAGTAGTTCATTCCATTCAATCCGACAATTTATGTACCAATTAACCATTCTCTATACAACAAATATTTAGGATCACTACTTGTTACTTTTGTGATACAATTCAATCCCTCAGCATTCATGCACATATGCAACGATTATCTATTTCGCCAAGCTCAAACTCATACTTTACTAATTCTGTCCTTCGGCTATCAAGATGGGTTAACATCTTATTGTACCTTAGGGTCATAGCACCGAATTCTAATACTCGTTCGAGTCACCGACAATATTTCTAAAACTTTAAATTTGGCACCCAACTTGTAATAGCCACACCTGATTTTCCATTCAATCAATCAAAATCAGCATTAAATGTTTTAAGCCGCAACATTCCTTACCCGCAATATAATTACCATCTGTCATGACCCGCATTCGCTTTCCGGATAAGAGTCTGCGTCTAAGTCCAGCCTACGCCACAGTGTCGACGGTAGAACGCTGTCTAGTATACACGAGTCACAGAAATCTAGAATTACATGGTAATCTATATCTCATCTACAAAGATAAAAGATACAACTAAGATCAATAAATGTCAATAGAACTGAATAATAGAGAATAATATAAACTGAATGTTTCTAAGTTATCAAGAATCCTAGTCACGTCCGGTGGATACAAATCCACTACCAATAGACAAAAATAAAATAAAAACATGAAGTAAAATAACTGAGTCCAAACTGCTAATCATCAATGACAACCTCAGCTGCAGTAGTACTGTAATGCCTGTGGTTCGTATTACATATTTTGGAATACGTGTACGTATTTTATCTCGTATTGCATGTCTCCTTGCTTGGTTCGGTTTGTTTGGTTTGGCTTGGGTTGCTTTTGGTTCATCCTGGACCAAGGAAAAAACCCCTACCTACCACCACCATCACCATTTATTAACCCTACTCCTTTCTCTCTCCTCATTTACTCTTCTTCCCCACCATTACTCTCCACCTACCAGGAAGGTCTAGGCAAGTGCATCTTGCTTCATGGAGGAACTCAAGTTTTATTATTCCATTCTCTTCTTCACAGTATTCTAAAACACTTTAGTACTTAGCATTTTTAATTTTCATGGCTCATTGCTTGTAGATCTAAGTTTATTTTATTTTTAAATTTTTTGGGTTTTGATCTATTTAATCTGATTATTATCAAGTTCTGATGGTTCCATGTTGTAGAGAATTTCATTCTGCCCTATCTTGACCTATGGAAGTTCGGATTTGGACTCTGGATGAAGGTTTTATGAAGCTTGGAAGCCATGGCTTGCATGGTTCTTCTTCTCGGAATAATAGAGAAGAAGAACAGATCCCTGCCGCATGATTCTTTGCTGCATGAACTTAGCTGCATAGCCTTTTATGCGACAAGTTATCTTCCTGGCCGCATAGCCCTTGCTGCATGACTTGGCCGCATGGCCCCAGCCGCATGAATATCTAGCCGCATGGAACTCTGAGCCGTATGTGCCCTGACTAATCCAGTCGCATGCGCATACGTTGGACTCAGCCGCATAAGCTTGTTGACCCAGAGCCGCATGGAATCATTTTCATTCAGCCGTATGTGATCCATTCACTCCCGGCTGCATATGCCCAGTCTCCCAGCCGCATATGATTCTCAGCCGCATATGTCCCGCTCCCCCACGAGCCGCATGAGACCCATTTACTTCTGCCGCATATGACCCCAGTCATTCCCAGCCGCATGAGGCCCTTCCTTTCCCTGAGCCGCATGCGCTCCCCTTTATTGGCCGCATGGGACCCAGTGATCCTGAGCCGCATATGCCGTATGCGCCATGGGATTCCTTCCAGCCGCATGAGCCACGTGCCCTGCGCCGCATTGAACCCAAGTCCCCTGGCCGCATAAACTTATTTTTCTGAGCCGTATGACTCCTCCCCCTGTCTTGTCCTTATTGTTTTAATTATTTTTATTATACTCATGTCTGGTAACTCTCAGTATAACTTGGATCTCTTGATAGAATGCTTGTACTATGTTGTTTTGTACATGTTCCTTGAACATGATAGTGGCCCGCCGTGGCGCACTCTTGACAAGTAAACCTGACATGATATACCTTGATATGCTATTGCGACGGCTAGCCTGACATGACAAGTATGAATGACCTGGACACCGTGGGCGATTGCGCTTGTGTAAATGAATCAGTCTTATCTTGCATTATGTTTAGGATGGGACCCCTGAGTACCACGGTCAGGGGTACCTGTTGAAATAAACTAAGGCTAATAAATAGAATAACGCAGTAGTCATGAAGAGATTTCCCAGCTACAGGAAATCTCGTTACCTGGGCGCGCTTGTGGATTTGTAGCCTGCCGATGAGTAGGGCATATTTCCAGCACACTGTCATGTGTTGCACCCGCTCTCTTGAACAAATATTCGACCTGGGTAACCTGGATGGTCTGCAGGGCTTGTGGCTGTGGAACAATCTCGCTACATCTTGCTAGTAACTAGGCCTGTGATAACCCTAGTTAGTTAAAGTATCAAACCGTACTTATTGCTTGGCCGTGATTGTTGGATGAGGCATAATCAGTCTAGTCTTGTCTTGATCCTGCACAAGATTGTTACATGACTGTTTGCAAAAATAAAAGTATGAAACTTTATTGATACAAACTTTGTAAAGATTACAAGAATTCTGGGAAAGGTACAACTGTAGGAATCCAATCTAGAAGACGATTGCTTTATCCCTTGGACGATGTGAACTTTGAAGACGGTAGCCTTTGAAGTTGAAGTTGAAGGCAAAAGCCTCAGAAATTTGAAGGCAAAAGCCTCGGAAGAATGCAGCAGCACTTGGGCAAGAACTCCTGATCTCTGGTGATGATCTCTGATCTCTGTGATCTATGATCTATGATCCCCTTAAATGGAGACTTGAAACTCTATTTATAGAGTTCTGGAAATAACTAACTTTTAGTTATTCTAGACTGCGCATGATGGATTGCGCATGAATTGGATTGCGTAACTGTAGACTGCGCAGACAGTTGTCTGATCATAGGCCAACTGTCTTGGACACATGGCATCATTTGATTGAAATACGCATGATCGTGCATAGACGGTTGTCACGTAATGAGCAATTGATGGCATGAATGCCACGTATATATTGTTAGTTGTGTTGATAGAGTGCGCAACCTGAATTGTGCTGGCTTTGGATTACGCCAATATGGATTGTACATCAGATAGGCTGGCCGATTGTGCTGCCAGCTGTCCTCGAGCGCCATACTACACGATTAAACAAACAGCCGTCTCGTTCTCCGTGCTGTCAGCTGTCAGAAGATTTGATTGTGTCAGGTAATGATGATGATTTGCCACGTCAGCCTACGCGCTTGAGAGTGTGCGCAGTCTAGTGTGCGCAATCTGTATGATGCGCAATCTGATGTCTGTGCAGTTCATTTGAAAGATGCATTTCTTGATCTTCATGACTTTGTTGATGTGTGCAACTTAATTTTTTTAGGACCTACAAGACCCCCTTTAAAGTTTTCGAAAGTTGAACTTATTCAAAATTTCGAAATACTTTGAATTTTGAAATTTCAATCAAGTTGCGCATGTATTGAACTGTCTGCGCAATCGGATAGATCAGTCCGACTTTTTCGGCGCAGTCTAAGGCAGCCGTTACTCTTTGAAAAGCTATAAATAGTTCTCTTCGATATTCATTTCATTCTTTACTTTGCTTTTGTGATCTGAGAGAGAAGTCTCGAGCTATTCCTTCCTTTCTTCTCCATCAAATCTCCATGGCTCCCAAGCGATCCTCCGCCGCTGCCAAGGGCAAGGCCCCCGCCGAGCCTTCGGCTAGGGTCGTGCGACGTCCTTCTCGCCACGAGACTGCGCATCCCGCGTTGCAAGGTAAATGACCCAATCAAAAACTCTCTTTAGGGTTTTTGATTTCACTGTCCTTCAGAATCCATCTCTTTTTAGAGATGTGATCATACTGCGCCACCCTTTTTAGGGTTTTGGTTGCACGAAACTATTTATTCTTCATTTTTATGAAGAATAATTTCTTGCGCAATCGGTTGAACTGTGCTGGCAAAAGTCAGCGCAAATTGCTGTTTTGCGCGAAACTGCCAGCGCAATCTGATGACTGTTTGCTGCGCAGTCTGATTGTTGCGCAGTCTGATGATTGCACAATCTGATGTTACGTAATCTGATGGTTGCACAGTCTAATGGTTGCATCCTTGATTTTTACTTGTGTTGAATTTTTGTTTTCTCTATTTGATGCAGTTAATACCAGAGAAGATCCGGGGTATGAGAACTTTGTAGGGACTCTTTCAGAATCAGAATACAAAGAAGACCTGTCCCATGTGCACTATCCACAGTATGATCTGCCAGCTTCCCGCCAAGCTATCTTGGTAGCCCAAGATAATGAAACTCTGTTATGTCTGATAAATGGGCAACCTTTGGAGTCGGTAGATGCCATCATTCATAAGAAGTCCCTATTTCTGTTTGGCGAAGCTTTTGAAAAGAGCTCTCAGCCAAGGCCACGGATGGAAGAACGGATTGTCCATCAAAAAGATAGGACAATCTCGATACCAGATGTCTCCCACTTCCTCCCCTTATCTCGATATGCTCATGCAAGCTATCCAAGGAAAATAGAATAGAATCTCACACCTTTTCAGGATGCCCGTCCAGAAAAGATTTATGTGAAGAAGGGATCTGATAAGAAAGACATGTTTTACAGTTCTTCGGAACGATACCGTGTCTTGCTCAGAGGTTTAAAGCCCGGTTGTATTCTGCCAGAAAATTCTTCTTTGTTAATGCCCGTGAGAATTCCAATATTTGCGAATGAGTTCGCGAAGGTTGAAGGGAGGTATCCAGATCAAGACCTCAGATTAACTGGATTGGTGAACCCAGACTTTAAGAGATGGAATTGTGTAGCAAACTGGATTTTGACTAAGTTTGAAGACAAACTCCAGCAGATTAACTTGTATCAAGCAGTGCATGCCACTGTTTACGGTTTTGCTCCCAACCCGCATCTATTTCTGGCTCTAGCATAGAGATACAATTACAGGACAGGGACTTTTATGACTCCCTGCGGAGAGATCGGGTTTGCCCTTCACGAGATGCAGCACATCTCTTACTTGCCGATGGAGGATGCCCCGTATGAGAAATTTGTCCCAACTAATGATGAGTTGGACAAACTTCAAAAAGAGAACGCAGACATGGTAGCAGTCTTCGAAGAACTGCTATGTCATTATAAAATCTGTTCTCTGTTTTATGAAAGTGGTACATCTAATACCTGCTATTCATCCAAATGGTTGTCTTATCTGTTCCTCAACCATATTAAAGAAAAGAAGACCAAGGAACATGATAACTGTTATCCCGACTTCTTTAAACCACTGAGCAGCACTGAAGTGGTGAAGTTGATGGAGGTAAGTGGGGATTTGGATGAAAAGATCAAGGATGATCATCAATGTCCTCCTCTAAAGAAAGGAGACACTCTCGAGAGTTATATGAGAGTGGGATATCGATTTATGTCAAAAGAAGCCCAATTAGCAGGATTTCTGACGTACTGGCTCCGTCGGTTCGTCGTTTCCGGATCAAGTACCGTAGACCGCTTCCATCGCTGTGTTCTTTTTGCCGTCGTTCGACTAGTCTTCGGCTATAAGATGGATCTCTTATCGGCAATGACTTGTAGATTGAACGTCGGTCTCCGTCTATACGTCAATTTGATGCTGAAAGCTAAGGGCGAGAAAGAATTTCCTTGGCTAGAATTGCCGTATACTTATCTGTTCGGGTGGTTGCTTCTACACCATCCTACTTTGTGTTGGCATATTTTATTTTGAGTAATTAACAGCATCTTCGTAGTTTAGTCTTCTGTTCTTCAGGTTCATATATTCTCAGAAGATCTACTACATAGAGTTCTTCCGTTCAAGAGCTTTCTACTTCTTCCTTGAAGACTGGAGCAGTTACCGGCGTTACCTGCATAAGACGGCGTCTTCCTGCTTAGAGTCTTCGAGTCTGTACTGGTCTAGGTATATCTGTAAACACCTAAGGACGGATGACAGTAAAAAGAACAAGTCAAAAATCAAATAGCTACAGAGCGGCATACCGGCGGTATGCTCCGGCATACCGACGGTATACCATTTTTGGAATACAGAAAGTTGCTGTGACAAATAGTCGGCATACCGGCGGCATGCTCCGGCATACCGACGGTATACCGCTTTTCTTGTACAAAAAGTTGCTGTGACAAATTGTCGGCATACCGACGGCATGCTCCGGCATACCGACGTTATACCGTTTTTAGCAACCCAAAAGTTGTTGTGACTAATTGTCGGCATATCGACGGCATGCTCCGGCATACCGACGGTATACCGTTTTTAGCAACTCAAAACTTGCTGTGACAAATTGTCGGCATACCGGCGGCATGCTCCGGCATACCGACGGTATACCGAGTTTCAAATATTTGGTTTTCGAATTGCTCTGACTAGCATTAATGGCCGCATTTAATGCTCTCAAACGGTCATTAATATGACCGTTACTATTTGGCCGGTATACCGACGGTATGCCGCTGCATACCGACGGCATGCCGGTCTGTTTGCTTTCTGAGCATTAAATGCCACCAACTCTTGGTTCTCTTATAAAAGGAAGCTCTCTCTCTCTTGAGCTTCCTCACCAACTCTTCCATAAATTTTCCAACAACCAAGAGCTCCACCATTAATACTCTTCCAAGCTTTTCATTGTCATCCTCTCCCAAAGCGCTAGAGTATTAAAGAGTTGTACATTTCGATCTTCACGTATTAGAAGATCAACAAGTTCTCATTCTCTTTTGTTTGAAGTTGGCGAGCCTTCGTAAGAAAACTCGTGTGTAGAAGTTGGCGAGTCTTCGGATCCAAACTCGTGTTGAAGTTAGCGAGTTCTTCGGATCCAAACTCGTGTGTACTATTTGGTTAAATAGTGGATTAAAGCCGGAGAGAGTTTCGGGACTGGACTGCCTCAAAAGAGGATACCAGGATACATCCTTGCGTTTGCGTTTGATCTTTCTACTCATTACTTTCAATTGTCTTTATTGCATTAATTGTTGTAGTTAATTTTTTAATTACCCTATTCACCCCCCCTTTAGGGTTCTACAATTGGTATCAGAGCTTCGTTCTCTTGATTTGGATTTACACCCTTGAGTGATCCATGGCCTCTAACCCTAGCATCAACACGTTTCACAATGAGGGACACTCCACAAATAGGCCTCCCCAATTTGATGGTACCAACTATAACTACTGGAAGATTAGGATGGGCATTTATCTAAAGTCCATAGATTTCGATTTATGGGATTGCGTGATAAATGGTCTTCCTACTCCTTCTAGAGCTATTGAGGATATTGCTTCTGACACCCTTCGGAAAACACTTGCTGAAAATATGAAGAAGCTTGCTTGTCGAGATGCCAAGGCAATGAATGCTCTTTACTGTGCTCTCGACAGTAGTGAATTCAACCGAATCTCTACTTGCAAGACTTCCAATGAGATTTGGAAGTTACTTGAAGTCACACACGAGGGAACTTCACAAGTGAAGGAATCCAAGATCAGTAGACTCACGCAAGAATATGAGTCTTTTAAAATGAAGCATGATGAATCTATTGCTAGCATGTTTACTCATTTTGGTGACATCATTAACCCTCTCTCTTCTCTTGGAAAGGAATATCCCGCTCATGAAAAGATAAAAAAGATTCTTAGAGGATTGACGAAAGCTTGGAGTCCTAAAGCTACCGCAATCATTGAGGGGAACGATCTAACCGTCATGAACCTAGAGACCCTCATGGGTAAGCTAATGACTCACGAGCTTGACATGAAGGACCAAGAGGAATCCTCCATTCAAGAGAAGGAGAAGGAGAAGACCAAAGAAAAGGAGAAGACTCTTGCTCTCAAAGCATCAAGGTCCTACTCCAAGGATAGCTCCGACGACAATGAGTCGGACGACGATGAAGAAATAGCTCTCACAGCTAAGCACTTCCGAAAGTTCCTAAAGTTCAACAAGGCCAACCGCTCCAGACGGGACAATGAAGAAGACCCGGCATGCTATCAATGTAGAAGACCCGGACACATCAAGAGGGATTGTCCGATGATACGAAAAGACTCAAGCAAGTACGAGAAGCCTAGCAAGGGAAGCTCATCCTCCAGAAAGTTCGCCAACACTAGCATTTGGTGTGAAAGCGACGCGAGCGACTCCGACAACGACAAGGAGTGCAAACACAATGCCAACGTCTGTCTCATGGCAACCGATGAGGTACTTGATGATTTTTCCTTAAACACTCTTACCTATGATGATTTGGAGAAAGCCATTCTTGAGTTACATGAAGAACACAAAGGTGTTCGAAATAAATACAAGAAATCTCTTAAGGAGGTTGAGGCTCTTAAACTTGAAATAGAGAGGCTCTAAAGCATCATTATTGATGTGAAGGGAAAATCTCCTATTTCTGACACGGATGAAATAGAGTCTTTGCGACTCAAGTTTCTAGAATCTCTTGACACCATCAAAAAAATGGATGATGAGATTCTATCCATGAGAAGTGCTTATGAATTTGCTATGCGCAAATGTCAAGATGCTAATAAGAGAGAATACACCACTTCTATTAAGTATAATGATCTTCTTACACGGAGTAAGAATTTAGGTAATAAGAATACCACTCACATGCATGCTCCTAGACACCCAAACACTCATCAAAATGCTAGGCATAACCCTTACATGAACACTACACACAACTCCTTTTCTAACACAAGAAAAGGACCTTTTGTTAAGAAGAACACCTCTCATCATGCTTTTTACTATCATCATAACACTCATGGTAGAACTTCTCACACTAGAAACTCACCTATGCACAACACTCACACTTCTTCTTCTAAATCTTCTTTGATGTGCAATTATTGTGGTTTGGTCGGTCACACTTTAAACTTTTGTTATACAAGAAAACAAGTTGACGTGAGAGTTCTTAAGTGGGTTCCTAAGACTAACACTCATGGACCCATAAGATCATGGGTACCAAAATGTTCATCTTCAACTTATGTTGTAGGTGACGAATCCTTCTCATGCTAGAAGCAAGTGGATTCTCGATAGCGGTTGTTCACGGCACATGACCGGTGATGCTTCACTTTTTACAATGCTATCGATGAAGAAAGAAGGACACGTCTCCTTCGGTAACAATCTTAAAGGTTATATTATTGGAAATGGTAATATCGGTTCTCCTCCTTATCCTTGTATTAATAATGTATGTCTTGTTACTAATCTCAAGCATAATCTCCTTAGTATTAGCCATCTTACCGATAATGGCTATGATATCAAGTTTGTTAAACTCAAATGCTACATTACCGATAGCTCCAATGGAACTATTGTGTATGAAGGCATTAGAGAAAACAATATTTATGTTCTTTATCTTGTTGAAGGTACTAACAATGACAGGTGCCTAGTTGCAAAGAACGATGAGAGTTGGCTTTGGCACATGAGGCTTGGACACGCCAACATGGATACCATCTCTCGCCTCGCCTCCAAGAAGCTTGTACGAGGACTTCCTAGTATCCCCTTCAAAAAGGATATGGTTTGTGAAGAATGCGAGAAAAGTAAGTTGACCAAGTCATCCTTCAAATCCATCAACTCTGTGAGTACCACTAGACCCCTTCAACTTATTCATATGGATCTTTTCGGGCCTAGTAGAGTAGCTAGCCTTGGTGGCAAACTTTATGCTTTTGTTTTAGTTGATGATTTTTCGAGATTTACTTGGGTTATTTTTCTTGCTTGCAAAAGTGATACTTTTCGTAAATTTGTTGCTTTTTGTAAACGTGTTCAAAATGAGAAAGGTTTTTCTATCAACAAAATTAGGAGTGATCATGGAGGAGAATTTGATAATGTTGATTTCAAAAGATTTTGTGAAAAGAATGGTTTTGGACATGATTTTGCTTGTCCTCGTACTCCTCAACAAAATGGTGTTGTGGAGAGAAAGAATAGAACCCTTGGCGACATGGCCCGGGTTATGTTAAACCAATATAAGCTCCCCCAATATTTTTGGGCGGAAGCCGTTAATACGGCGTGTCATGTTATTAATAGAGTCTTAATTAGACCTATTACTAAGAAGACTCCTTATGAGCTTTGGTTCAACAAAATTCCTTCTATTGAATATTTCAAAGTTTTTGGTTGCAATTGTTTTATTTTGAATACCAAGGATAACCTAGGCAAGTTTGAAGAAAAAGCCTATGAAGGAATATTTCTTGGATACTCTACTCATAGTAAAGGTTTTCGTGTTTTTAACAAAAGAAGTCTTGTTGTCGAAGAGTCAATCAATGTCTCTTTTAATGAACTCAACTCTTCTACATTCTCCTCTTCCGAGGATATTGATGACATCTCGTTTGGGTTGGAGAACTCTATTGAGGATCGTCCTTCTTCATCTAACAATGAAGTTGTGACCCCATCTAAAGAGTCTCCTCCTCTCGAGCCTCCTTCAAAGGATCTCCCAAGTGAATGGAGATTTGTCACCAATCATCCTAAGGAGCTTATCATTGGGGATCCTTCCTCAAGTGTTAGCACAAGATCCGCCACTCGTGATCTTTGTGCCAATGTGGCTTTTATCTCTCAAATAGAGCCTAAAAATGTTAATGATGCTTTTCTTGATGAATTTTGGATGATAGCTATGCAAGAGGAGCTAAATCAATTTAAGCGAAGCAAGGTTTGGAAACTTGTCCCAAAACCTAGCAATCACCCCATTATTGGAACTAAATGGGTGTTTCACAACAAACTTAATGAAGACGGGTTAGTGACTCGTAACAAAGCCCGATTGGTTGCTCAAGGCTATAACCAAGAGGAAGGCATTGACTACGACGAAACCTATGCTCCGATTGCACGTCTTGAATCCATTCGTATGCTTTGTGCCTTTGCTTGTTTTAATGACTTTAAGCTATTTCAAATGGATGTTAAAAGTGCTTTTCTAAATGGTATTATTAAAGAGGAAGTTTATGTTAAACAACCTCCTGGTTTTGAAGATTTTCTATTTCCTAATCACGTCTTCAAACTCCATAAAGCCCTTTATGGCCTCAAACAAGCTCCACGTGCTTGGTATGAGCGTCTTAGCTCTTTTCTTATTTCTCATAATTTTTCAAAGGGCAAAGTTGACACCACACTTTTTATTAAATCCCATGATGGGACTCTCTTATTGGTTCAAATTTATGTTGATGATATTATTTTTGGTTCTACTAACAACACACTTTGTGTAGAATTTGCCAAAGTTATGCAGGAAGAATTTGAAATGAGTATGATGGGTGAACTCTCCTTCTTCTTGGGATTACAAATCAAACAAGGACCTAAAGGGACCTTCATCAATCAAGCAAAATATACAAAGGACCTCCTCAAGCGTTTCGACCTTGACTCATCCAAATCAATGAGTACTCCTATGGCCACAACGACAAAGCTTGACGGTGATGAAGATGGCACATCGGTCGACATTCGTAAGTATAGAGGTATGATCGGTAGCTTACTCTATTTAACTGCTAGCCGTCCGGATATCATGTTTAGTGTTTGCTTGTGTGCACGATATCAAGCCAATCCAAAGGAATCACATTTGAGTGCCGTTAAGCGTATTTTTCGTTATCTCAAAGGCACCATTAACATGGGTCTTTGGTATCCGAAATCCTCATCCTTTGAGCTTTACGGCTTTTCGGATGCGGATTTTGCCGGATGCAAGATTGACCGAAAAAGCACTAGTGGCACATGTCAATTCCTCGGGAAGTCCTTGGTATCGTGGTTTAGTAAGAAACAAAACTCTGTTGCTCTTTCAACCACTGAGGCAGAGTATATTGCGGCTGGTTGTTGTTGTGCACAAATTCTTTAGATGTCACAAACACTTTTAGATTATGACATTTCTCATTCTTGCACCCCTATTAAATGTGATAACACTAGCTCTATCAATCTCATGAAAAATCCGATTTGTCACTCACGCACGAAGCACATTGAAATTAGACACTATTTTCTTCGTGACCATCAGCAAAAAGGAGATATCCATCTTGAATTTATTGATACTACCTATCAATTAGCCGATATATTCACTAAGCCTCTCCCGGAAGATCGCTTCTCTTTCCTTTGCCGTGAACTAGGCATTTTGACTTTTGATCCTTAGTCCCATTCGGCCGGCACACCGACGGTATACTACGGTATACCGGCGGCATGCCATTTTTCCAAGCAGAATTATGTTCTGTTTCGAAACTCGGCATACCGTCGGTATACGTCGGCATACCGCCGGTATGCCGAATGGCGGCGGACAGGAATACTTCTCTGACATCGGGGCCCACTTTTTCCTCTCTCTTCCTTTATTCTTTCTATCCTTTCTTTATTCCCTCTCATCCATCCCATCCCTCTTAACTACCCATCTCCTCAACTCCCTTTCCTATTTATTACTCTTCAAATCACCTTCCCCCTTTCTCTCATCTTTTTACTCCATCATTATTTTATCCCATCACCTTTTCATCTTCCCACTTTACTCCTCCTCTATAACCGTTCCCTCCCTACCCCCCCTTTTTCAAACTCATCTCTTCATCTTCCTCCTCTACTTTAAAAACCCTCCTTCTTCCATCTCCTCTCTACTACTTCTTCTTCCACAACAAAGCACAAAAACCCTCTACATGTAAAACCCTAAGCGCCCCCGATCCTCCTCCTCCTCCATGTTCAACCCTTTCGTCCCGGTGGCGCTACCTACCGGCTATGACCCACGTGTCTTCTCCACCTCTCTGGCGGTCGACCTTTGGTTCCAACACTTCATCCATCACAACGTGTTCAAGGGAAGGGCGATCAACTGGAATCTCTTCCCCGGTCACGTCTCCTTGTTTGACGATGCCGGTCTCTCCTCTCTTCTTCGGCGCCAAATTCCTGTCTACCCCGCTGCTGTCTGACTTTTCTATTGCAACATGCGAGGGGATGACGACGATCCATCCGCCATTCAATCTATGGTCAATGATCGCCACTTCCGTCTTACTTCTTGGGAAGTGGGGAACATCTTAGGCATCCCGGACAAAGGGGAAGCGTTACCAACTTTGGGTGCTCTCAACTCCTCGGCGGCGTCCCCTTTCGACGAATTCTGCCGAATCATATGCAAGGGTCCCAACCCTCCTGCCATCCCGGCCCTCTCTGTCCAGCTGGAGCCGTTTTACTACGAGCTCCATCGGCTCGTGTGCCACACTCTGTTTCCTAAGGGCGGGAATTATGACGCAATCACCGGTGATGCCCTCGTCTGCATATATCATCTCTATGCCCGGAAGCGATTCTCCTTCCCGAAGACTCTTCTTCTGCAATTCCGACGTGTCTTGCCTTCCGGGAAGCAGAATCTCTACTATGGCTCTTTTATCACTCTGCTTATGGAGGCCAAACATGTTGATCTGTCTCTCTGCTCCTCGGATGGCGTCCCCTCATATCTTGCTGTCTTCCGTTCTCTTGGTGGCGCCTCTACTTCCCGTGCCTCATCTACCCAAGACCAACCGGCATCCACGCCTGCTGCTCCCACATCTATCCCTCCTACTTCGGGCCGTTATATGCCGCTCACTCAGCAGCATTTTGATATACGGATGGCACAGGTGGAGGAGTAGATGCGGGCCCACACTCGTGGACTTGGCGCCCTGATCCAGACTCGTTTCCACGATCAGGGGTACTTTATTCAGCGCACTCTTCAAGACCGTGATGCTTTTCTGGATCTCAATCTTCAGGATCCCATATACACGGGCCCGCGCTTCTCTGACCCCAATGCCTATGGGTTTATGTACCCTGACGGCATTGATCCTTTTGGCGCCTTCCAGCAAGCTCAGGGTGATGATGATGATGATCCGGCTGAGGATTAGGGATGGACTTCCTTTGGTGATGGTTTCGGCTTTTGAGTGTTTCTAGTTTTTATGTGTTTGTCTTTATGTTGTCTTTTGTGGTCCTTCGGGGACCGGTGTGTGGTTTTTCCTTGTTGTTTGCTGTCCTTCGGGGACTTACTCTTTGGGTTTCTCTAGTGTTTGGCTCTCATGGTGGAGAGTCTTTTATGTTCTCAGTATGCAATGTTTGTGTCCAGCATGTATTCACTTCCAACTTCGTATATTAATGCATGCTTCTCTCTTTATATACTCGTGTTTACTTTATTATGCACTGTTTCTCTTGTTTATCCCCATCTTTGACTAAGTGACAAAGGGGGAGAAATCGTATTAAGTGGGAGCTGTCTACATACGGGGGAGCTACTCCCTGAAGATGCTATCTCACTATTTTGTCAATTATCAAAATGGGGGAGTTTGTTGGCACATTTTATTTTGAGTAATTAACAGCATCTTCGTAGTTTAGTCTTCTGTTCTTCAGGTTCATATATTCTCAGAAGATCTACTACATGGAGTTCTTCCGTTCAAGAGCTTTCTACTTCTTCCTTGAAGACTGGAGCAGTTACCGGCGTTCCCTGCATAAGACGGCGTCTTCCTGCTTAGAGTCTTCGAGTCTGTACTGGTCTAGGTATATCTGTAAACACCTAAGGACGGATGACAGTAAAAAGAACAAGTCAAAAATCAAATAGCTACAGAGCGGCATACCGGCGGTATGCTCCGACATACCGACGGTATACCGTTTTTGGAATACAGAAAGTTGCTGTGATAAATAGTCGGCATACCGGCGGCATGCTCCAGCATACCGGCGATATACCGCTTTTCTTGTACAGAAAGTTGCTGTGACAAATTGTCGGCATACCGACGGCATGCTCCGGCATACCGACGGTATACCGTTTTTAGCAACCCAAAAGTTGCTGTGACTAATTGTCGGCATACCGACGGCATGCTCCGGCATACCGACGGTATACCGTTTTTAGCAACTCAAAACTTGCTGTGACAAATTGTCGGCATACCGGCGGCATGCTCCGGCATAGCGACGGTATACCGAGTTTCAAATATTTGGTTTTCGAATTGCTCTGACTAGCATTAATGGCCGTATTTAATGCTCTCAAACGGTCATTAATATGACCGTTACTATTTGGCCGGTATACCGACGGTATGCCGATGCATACCGACGGCATACCGGTCTGTTTGCTTTCTGAGCATTAAATGCCACCAACTCTTGGTTCTCTTATAAAAGGAAGCTCTCTCTCTCTTGAGCTTCCTCACCAACTCTTCCATAAATTTTCCAACAACCAAGAGCTCCACCATTAATACTCTTCCAAGCTTTTCATTGTCATCCTCTCCCAAAGTGCTAGAGTATTAAAGAGTTGTACATTTCGATCTTCACGTGTTAGAAGATCAACAAGTTCTCATTCTCTTTTGTTTGAAGTTGGCGAGCCTTCGTAAGAAAACTCGTGTGTAGAAGTTGGCGAGTCTTCGGATCTAAACTCGTGTTGAAGTTGGCGAGTTCTTCGGATCCAAACTCGTGTGTACTATTTGGTTAAATAGTGGATTAAAGCCGGAGAGAGTTCCGAGACTGGACTGCCTCAAAAGAGGATACCAGGATACATCCTTGCGTTTGCGTTTGATCTTTCTACTCATTACTTTCAATTGTCTTTATTGCATGAATTGTTGTAGTTAATTTTTTAATTACCCTATTCACCCCTCTCTAGGGTTCTACACTTTGATGGACCCCAACATGGGACCAGTCAGTGGCAGTTTTTTTGCGAAGATACACTCACGGTAAGTGGAAATACACTTCTTTGAGAGATTGCAGATATGCTTTGAACCTGGGTAAAGGGTGGAACTTCTATTGCACTTATCCTCCTGCCGGATATGAACAAATGCCGACCAACATGGTTGACGCAAAGATGCAACCTTTGAGCCGTACAACTTTTAATTGGTTGAAGACAATTCGTCCATCCCACTTGGTGTATCGATTTGAAGAAGAATGCTTCTTAGAGCCATATCTTCCCAGCCGATTTGCTCGGCAGTTTGGATATGACCAATTCTACGTAGGTAATGCTATCACATGCCTACAAGGAAAAGGTTTCTTGATAGATGGAGCCCGAGCTTGGGCTTATTACAACGCTCGAGATACGAAAGCAACGTTCTCGATGTCGGTGAATAGTAGTCATGGCCCTCGTATGCTGTTCACCTATTCGGTGTTTTATACATCAGCGAACACTTTTGCCGAGAACTTCAATCTTGCGGATAGCTTCGCGTCTGCAACGAGATTGAAGAAGGGAGGAGTCATCCTGTCACTTCCAGGTAATGATGAGGTGCATGAGCCAGTGGATGCACCCTTAGAAGTTTCGAGGGATGCTATGTTCCCTGAAGAGGTTAACGCGCCACTACGTATTTCTTTGAAGGTTGCTAAATCTTCGGCCAAGAAGAGAAGAAGAGAGGAGCCTTCCGTCCCAGCTGCGAAGAAGAAACTGATCTTGGATCATTCTTCAGAAAAGGTTACAACCAGATCTCAATCTCGGCAGCTGGCCGAGACAATTCAGCAGGAAAAAGCTGCCACACCGACCTCTGTTCAAAAACAAGTCGAGACAATAGACGCAGAGAGTCATGAGAGACCTCTGCATAGAAGGAAAAGATTGGTCCGCAGAAGACAAATTTTGTCTTCAATCGTGATAGATGCTGCAGCGGGACTCACCATGCCCTCTCCCACTCCTATTTCTGAGACTGGACATAAGACTCCTAGTCCGGAACAGAGGGAGGATATTGAACAGAGGGAAGAGCTGGACCAGAGAAATGAGGCTGAAGAGCCCAGAGATAACATTGTAGAGGAAGAGCATAATACCGTACGATCTCCTTTGCCTGCTGCGGAGACTACTCAACTTCCTCTTACACCTGGAGCAACCCTTGCTGAAGAAGATCGTTTGATGATCGAAGCTTTATATGGCTGTGACTTCGGTTATCAGGAAGAAGCTGATCATGCCGCTGATGCTGCTAGTGAAGAGGTTCCTGAGGAAAGCGAGAACGAAGAGAGCATTTCATCAGAAACTGCTGATGAAATACAAAATCCAGAAGAGAATGTTGAGATCCAGAGATCTCCTCAAGATACTCTAATTTCTGAAAAGGAGGTTGAGGTGCCGAGATCTCCTGAGAAGATTGCTGATGAAGAGGTGGATGTGGAGAAAACTCCAGTTGCTGCTTCCGAAGGTATTGTAATGAAATTAGCGATCTTCTTTTAATAAGTAGTTTGATAGCTAACATCGTTACTTTTATTCATACAGAACCCAGATCTTCTTCTGCTCCTCCAACATGTATGGATATAGTACTGGCAACGACAATTGCCAGTAGCAGCCGCCATTTGTCTTGTGGCTCTGAAGCAGGAAGCAGCCAGGCCGTAGCGTCTGAAGCTACTTCTGCTCAACTAAAGTCTGTGCCTGCAGATGATAGGCTTATTACTGGATCCACTCATGGTAAGACTGTTTTCACTTTTGATTCTCTTTATCAATAACCAATGACAGGTAAAGTGACAGTATTTGATTTTGTAGAGGAGCAACCAGGAGGAGCAACCAGCTCTACTTTGGTTCCCTTATTCAAAGAGCCTGCTATTCAGATACGAGAAATCGAGCGTCCTGCAGCTTCGTCATCAACAGGAGTAGCTGCAACTCATGGTGCTCTGGCGACTAATCAGCTTGTCATCCAATCATTCACCAAATGCTTCTTCGAGTCCTTGGGACCTCTGATTAATAGAATGATGGACAAAGAAGACGCTGATTTCTTCATGGTTAGAGGTCCGACCTCTTTCTTGGTGAAGGCCATCCGGAAGCAAGGTGATGAGGCTCAGGCCACTTTCTTTGACCATATATTGAATGAGCTGGAAATCTCCATGAAGAACTATAAAGATCTCAACAAAGGGGAAGTGGAACCTTTAGTGCAGGCAGAGTTTGAACAAATGGCTCAGGCAGCTGCAATCGAAAGAGTGAATCTCCAGAACCTCTTGGATGCATATACTACAAAATCTGCTGAATATAATTCTAAATTGGAATCGGTGATCTGAACTGCTGAGAGGAGAGAGAAAAGGATTGCTGAGCTAAAAATGGAAATTGCTCGTCTCGAAGAGGAGCTAGAAAATGAAGTTACAGAGCATCAGACTTTGATCCTACAAATTAATGCTATAACTCAGGAAAGAAACGAGTATGTAGCAGCTCATAATACTGAAATCACTCACCGAATGGTCACCATGCCCGTTTTTAATGAAGAATCTGGGGTGGAAGAGGCCGGAAGAAAAGTGATGGCATCTCGTGAAGAACGGTTGCAGATTTTGAAACAACAGATTGCTAATCTGATAATGCCTCCATCTCAGTAGGAAGAACATCTTGTATCTTCTTGTCTTTCTTTATGCTATGTAATGTCTTAAATTTTGATTAATAAAAGACATTTTATTGTGGCTCTATTATTTCTTGCATATCTTGTTCAGATACAAATAATAGCGATAGAAAATATATTCATAGGTGCAAGACATGATATATTTCTTGATTTTTTAGAAAATAATCATATTCATTATATCTGTTCAGAGGTAATATGGACGTGGCAGAATATAATTTGTCGAATATTATTATTTCAAAATAGACAACTTAATCGAAGACAACAAGTTGCTGATATGGATAATGAACGAAAATGAATCGTCAAAAAGGTGTAAATGAAATAAATAAACGAAAATGAATCGTCTGGATGAACGGATAAACCGTCAAATGAATTGAATGAACGGGTGAACCGTCAGATGAATGTGAATGAACGGATGAACCGTCGTATGAACGGATGAACCGTCGGATGAACGGATGAACCGTCAGATGATGATAATGAACGGATGAACCGTCTAATATTAATGAATGATAATGAACGGGCGAACCGTCAGATGATGATAATGAACGGATGAACCGTCAGATGATGATAAATGTGTCGTTTCGTTGTCTTGAGAATCTCTGTCTATAAATAGAACAGAAATCTAAAAGGAATGATCATTTCCACTTTCAACATAAAGATGTCGTC
The DNA here is from genome assembly GCA_029216955.1 of Iris pallida. Taxonomy (NCBI): domain Eukaryota; kingdom Viridiplantae; phylum Streptophyta; class Magnoliopsida; order Asparagales; family Iridaceae; genus Iris; species Iris pallida. Next base: position 10,049,756 of record JANAVB010037417.1, read on the forward strand.
CGGAGATGCATCCAAGAAGGCTAAAATCACTCCAAAGGTTGAAGCGGGCATTGAAGAAGGTCTTGCCGAACCAGTCCAGCCAAAGCAGACGGAAGCAGGCGAAGGTTCTTCTACACCCAAACCACCGCGGGATATCCTGGATTTTTTGCTTGAATCAGGGAAGACTGAAGAGGAAGAGACCATGAGAATGGCTGCCTGCAAATTCCTGGTGGGCTCGAGCAAAGAAGTCCTCAGTTCTTTTGCTGATTATGTCTTTGATAAGGACGGCAGTAATCTGTGTCCCAATGTTGAGAAGGACGATAGCGACCTTCCTTGATATCATGTAACATCATTTATGATGAAAATAAAAATCAAACTTTATTTATGAATTGTCTGATCATATTTACATTAATTTTTGTTACATTTATACATAGTATTTCTTGAAGAATTTGCCATTGATAGGCATCATTGCAACTCTACCATCTAACTCTGAAAGTTGATAAGCTCCGTTTGAAAAGACTTTGCTGACAACATAAGGTCCTTCCCACATCGCATCGAACTTGCCTTTACTCGAGTGAGTCATTGTCATAGGACGTCTTACTGTTAGAACAAGTTCTCCTTGCTGAAAGGCTCTGACTTTAACTTTGCGGTTGAAAGTCTTCGAGATGCGAGCTTGATATAACTCAATATGCTGTTGAGCCAATAGCCGTATTTCATCGAGCGCTTCTAATTCTTGAAGTCGGAGAAAATCGTTATTCTCTGAAGTGAGTTCGTTAGCAATGGCAATCCTTAAAGAAGGAATTTGAAGTTCTAGAGGAAGAACTGCTTCACAACCATACACCAAAGAGAAAGGTGTAAAGCCTGTGGGATTGCGGACCGTAGTTCGATAGGCCCAAAGACATTCACCAAGCTTTTCACTCCAATTTCGTTTGTTAGTAGATACAAACTTTTTGAGGAGCTTGGTGATAGTCTTGTTGAAAGCTTCAGCTAATCCATTAGCTGCAGGATTGTAAGCTGTCGAAGCGACATTGTCAATTCGATGATCATCACAGAATCTCGTAAACTTTTGGCTGATGAATTGTAGTCCATTGTCATGGATGATCCTTCGAGGTACACCAAATCTATAGATGACATGGTGTTTGACAAAGTTGATGACACTGCTGGTCTTGACTTCAGCCAAAGGTATAGCTTCAGCCCATTTGGAGAAGTAGTCGGTTATTGCCAGTATAAACCGATGTCCTCTAGAAGAAGGAGGATTGATAGGACCGATAATGTCCATACCCCAAGCTCAAAAGGCCAGGAAGCAGCTGTCGGATGCAGAAATTCTGATGGTTGATGAATAAAATCTGCATGGATTTGACAAGCTCGATATTTCCTTGTATAATCGATGGCATCAGATACCATAGAAGGCCAGTAGTAACCCATACGTCGGATACGATCCTGAAGCTTAGGACCAGGTTGATGTGCTCCGCAGACACCATCGTAAGCTTCATGCAGTACTTGTTTTGCTTCGTCACCAGCTAGACAGTGCAAGAGTAAGCCATCATAAGTCCGTCGGTAAAGAGTTTTGGTGGTCTGATTGTAATAGAATCGCAGAGACCTTCGACGTACTCGTAGCTTCTTTAGGATTTTCAGGGAGTATGTCATGAACTACGAAGTCGATGAAGGGAGTTCTCCAATCTTCACTGATAACATTGACTTCAGTAAGATTACTGAATTCAATATTATGATTGTTTTCGACACAGAACAATTCTCGATTAGAGATGACCACCACCTGTTGTCTTCTGATAGGGATGGCTAGGACTGCTGCAAGATTGGCCAAAGCATCTGCCTCAGTATTGCAGGCTCGACGTACATATTCAATAAAGAAGGCTTTAAATGATGTAGCCAAGTTGATTGCCGCTTCAAAGTAAGGCATTAGATCTTGATGGCGAACTTCATAGGATCCTCTAACTTGATTAATAACCAGCTTAGAGTTGCCATAAACTTTAAGATATTCGACGTCGAGTTGTTTGGCTAGCTGGAGGCCGATGAGTAGAGCATTGTACTCTGCCATATTGTTAGAGCAAGGCTCATCTAGGGAGTAGGCTCTTTGAATATCTGACCCGTCTGGAGAAACAAGGACAACTCCAACTCCTGCGACGATGACACCATTGGGTCCGATCCTGGATGCTCCGTCAAAGAATATACGCCAAGTAGGAAATTCTTCGAAGACTGTGTTAGATTCCAATGTCTCATCTGGAATTTCATCATAGAGTTTGGACGTCTCTGGCACAGGATGAGCTGCTAAGAAATCCGTCAGGGCTTGACCTTTGACAGATTTTTGTGGAACATATACCATGTCATATTGGGCTAGCAGAATGGCCCATGTAGCCAGCCGAGAGTTGAATGTGCTGGGCTTCTTCATGAGTACCCGAAGAGGATTAACTCGTGATATGACATGAATGGTTTGGCCAATGATGTAATGCCGAGTCTTTTGAACAGTAAACATAAGAGCTAGACATTCTTTTTCGACCGGACTATAACGGTGTTCAACACCAATCATAGTACGACTGAGATAATAAATAGCTTGTTCATGGCCTTCTTTGTTCTTTTGGGCAAGTAAAGCACCCAATGAATAGTCTATAGCACGGACATACATTAAGAACGGTATGCCCGAGATCGGTGGTACCAGGACTGGTGGATTCATGAGATACCGCTTGATGTCGTCGAATGCTCGTTGACATTCTTCAGTCCAAACGAAAGATACACCCTTCTTCATGAGTTGAGTGAATGGTCTGCAGCGTCCAGACAGATTCGAAATAAATCTCCTGATGTACGCAAGTCGACCTTGGAATCCTTGTAGCTCTTTTAGGTTGCATGGAGGACACATCTCTTGAATGGCTTTGATCTTCTCGGGATCCACATGTATACCCTTAGAGGTAATGACGAAGCCGAGAAATTTGCCACTAGAGATACCCAAGAATGACTTGGTGGGATTCATTTTGAGTTGATGCTGGCGCATGAGATTGAAGATAGTTCTGAAGTCTTGGATGTGATCTTCCTTTAGACGACTCTTGACAGCAATATCGTCAACGTAGCATTCGACAGTCTTGTGCAGATGATCTCGAAAGATGGTACTCATTGCTCGTTGGTATGTTGCACCAGCATTCTTGAGACCAAACGGCATTACAGTATAGAAATAGACTCCACGAGGAGTACGAAAAGAAGTATGCTTTTCATCTTCAGGATGCATCCGAATCTGATTGTATCCGGAGAATCCGTCCATAAAAGATATTCTTTCGAACCCACAGGTATTGTCGATCATAACGTCCGTGATAGGGAGAGGAAATTTATCTTTTGGACATGCTTCATTAAGATCCCGGAAGTCGATGCAGACTCGAACTTTGTCGATTTTCTTTAGAACTGGGACAATATTAGCTACCCAATCAGGATGCTGTTCTTCTCGGATAAAGCCACAAGCAGTGAGCTTCTTGACTTCATCGTCGATTGCGTCCATCATTTCTGGTTTAAAATGCTGTTGTTGTTTGACCGGTTTTGCATTCGGCAGAATGTTCAGCTTGTGAGTAGCAACTTTGGGATCTAGTCCTGGCATATCTTCATAACTCCAAGCAAAGACATCAATGTATTCTTTAATCAGAAGAATTAGTTCTTGCTTGTCTGCCTCTGGAAGGTTCTTGCTGATGAATATTGGACAAGGTGACCCGCTCTCTCCTACATCAATTTGAACTAATTGATCTTCAGTAGGAGGTTCTCTTTGTTCAAATCAGAGTTCCCATTGGGTATCCATTCGTTGAGCCCAAGGATCTGTTTCAGAACTTTCTTCAATATCCTCGTTATAGCCTTCTGGAAATTCGGCAGAGACCATGTTAGAAGACACAGTAACTTGATAAACTTGTCCGATGCTGGTGTCAGAGTCCCACGATCTGGAATCAGAAGAGTTAGAACGTTCCTCGCTATCCGATTCGGAGCCTGCTGGGGATAACATCGGAGGAGAAGCATATCCGAGACCTCTTTTAGTCCTGCTGTAGTACATATCTGACTTTCCTTTTGGAACAGCCGTACGAAGAGGAGTCTTTCTACCTTTACCGTAGTTGAGGTCGCTCTTGAAGTCGTAACCCATCTTTCGGACGATGTCTTTTGATTGTTGACTGTAACGATGGAGTTGAAGATGCCCCATGTCGTTAACTTTGCTATCATCCGCATAGATGAATTGTTGTTCCGGTCCTTTACTAAAAAGTATTGGACGTTCGCCTTTCTTGCGAGCAGGAACAATATGATATGAATCCTTTGGGTGTTCATATAAAACTTCTGTTTGAAGAGATTGCACAACTCCCATTGTAAATGACTGATAGCTATCTAACATATCTAAATAGCATTTAGTATGATAAATGACATCAGTATACTAGAAAGTAGGTGCTTTTTTATTGATTTGTACATTGGTATTTACAGCAGGACTTTTAGCCTTAGCAAGCTTAGTCAGATTGATTACAAGAGGGGGAGAAGAAGAACGTGGAGGAGGATTAACTTTGTTACGACGGAGGTTGATAACAAGCGGCTCAGAGGAGGTGAGCTCCCTTTCGTCCTTGTTATGAGATAGATCTATAACAAGGGGCTAAGAAGAAGTAAGCTGCTTTTTATCCTTGTTACGATGTAAGTCAATAACAAGTGGCTCAGAAGAGGTGAGCTCCCTTTTGTCCTGATCATCATCAGTAGATTGTTTTTGGACTGGCAAGTGAATAGCCAGTGGCTTGGAGGATTGAGGACGAGAAATACGCCCTTTGACAGGAATGATGAGGGTATCTTTAGGCACTGTTTCTTGCTCTTCTTCAGTGTCCAGAGATAGGACAACCTTCATGAATTCGTCCTTGTACATACGTGCATCATTGCAGTATGCTTCAATGCCTTTGAAAGGATAGAGATCAGCAACCTCCTTCTGTATCTCTCCATTATCATCAACATATTTAAAACATTGATGGAGAGTCGAAGGGACAATGTTATGCTCGTACAGAAATGGTCTTTCCAGTAAAGCATTGTAGGAGCAACCGTGATTGTCAATGATGTAGAAGGTAACCTTCGTGCGAAGATTGCCTATTTGGAGTTTTAGACGAATCTTGCCTAGAGGTTCACTCCTTCCCAGATTGAACCCAAGGATGGTGGTGATTGTACTGGAGAGGCTATGCACTGGAATCTTCAGCGCATCCAACATTGTCTTTGGCATAATACTGAGAGCAGACCCTGGATCTATCAGGATACGATCGACTTTCATTGAGTCGACATATCCTGTATAGTAGAGTGGACGGTCGTGCCTGTTATCTTCCATCAACATGTCATCTTGAGTGAAAGTGATGTTTGGAATTAACTCCAACACACTATGACAATGAAGGCAAGAGACTGGTTCTACTTTTGGGTTTTTAAGCAGGACTAGACAGGTTTCTGCCTGCATGAGAGCCTCACTCAGAGTTTTCCGAGTCTCTTTGGATAGGCGCAAGAGCTCGAAAATTGACAGCCGGGCTGGTGTATTGGCCCACTGAGCCAGGATGTCAAAGTTGTAAGGCTTCTCAAGTCCGAAAGGAGATGTCTTCTTCAAAGGTTTGTCGAAGCGGACTTACTGTTTGCCTTTGTCAGCGACCGTCGGTTTGGGAGGAATGGGTATCACAACCGGTGAGGAAGCAGTAGGAACATCCTCAGTAGAAACAGGCTGCACTGAAGCAGGCTCAGTAAGATTCTCTTGAGTTTCGGGGTAATCCTTCAGATAGGCTTTCCCTGATCTGGTGCCTAGCAAGATTTCTTCATCAACTATGGGGTCAAAAGACACCATATTGCAAATCTTTATCTTATCCTTGGAGCGATCTTTCTTCTTGGAGGAAGAGAGAACTTCAAACTCTGAAGCAAGATCCGGATGAATCCACATAATCTCGCCATTGTCAAGAGACAAGGGGACAAGACCTTCACTTTGTGGAGGAGGGAGATTCTCAATCTCAAGAGTAGCCTTGGGGATAGGAATGACACCATGTTGCACCATCTACGGAGGGAAATCACCGAACTGAACTGTTATTATATTTGCAGTAACAGTCTTCTCGTCTTGTTGCAGAGTGACAACGCCAGCGTTGACCAGCTCTTGCATTTTGCCTTTGAGCACATAACATGCTCGAGTGGGATGTCCGATGAACCTGTGATAGACACAGTACTTGGGATGATCAGTCTTACCGACTTCATCGGGCTTCTTAGGATCTGAAAGTTGAATTTTATTGCTTTTGAGTAAGCAATCAAAGATACTAGCAGTGTCATTCTCGTCAAAGAAATATTCTACTTTAGGACGAGGTTCTCTCGGTGGAGGTGCTGAAGGAGTAGAAGTGGACGTAGGAGGAGCTACGTTGACCGCCAAAGATTCTTTGTTCTTATTCAAATTGATGTTCAAAGTTTCTTTTGGTTTACGGTTGTTCTGGCGATTGCCACCACCTGATGTTTGATGTTCATCCGGTCGGGGTTAGACATTTGTACCCCTAGCTGCTTGAATTTGTCGGTGCTAACTTCAGCGGCTTTAGCGTTGACAATAAAAGATGGCCAGTCTTGGAACTGAGTAGACCCTGTCCATATGCTGATGATGGACAACAGATTTGCCTTGCAAGTGTCTATGGTGACAGCAGCCGGAGTTCCTGGAGGCATTTTTAAAGCTTCCCGACGAAATCTTTCAATGAAACTTTCAGCAGTTTCATTGTGCTTTTGTTTGATTTTATTGAGGGCTGACATAGTCATGTCATTGATCCCCTCGTAAAATTGTTCCAAGAAGATTTGCTTTAAGCCAGAGAAGGAGGTGATACAACCATCAGGCAAGCTTCTATACCAATCGTATGCTACGCCGGCTAAACAGCCGACGAATACTCTGGTAAGAAGAGCATCATTTGGTTGAAGTTGTACAGTCATAACCTCAAAGTGGTTGATGAACTGACTGGGAGATGTGCTGCCATCAAACAACAAAATGGTTGAGATCTTGTACTTCGGAGGAAATGGAACTTCCTTCCATTCAACTGGGTAAGGTTGCTTGATCCCCAGTCTTTGCAAGTTGTCCTTCTCCTTGAAAGCTTCAAACTGAGTTCGTAGGAGCTTCACAGCTTCATTGGCATCTTCTGCTGATGTAGAAGGAGCAGGCTGAACCACGGTGTTAGGAGGAGGAACAATATGATAAGCACTACCCCAGCACCTGACTGACTGGGTGTAGGTTGGACTTGTACAGGAGGTGTTTGAGCAGGTGCTACCCCCAATCCAGTATTGACAGGTACCGACGATGCTATGATTTCAGGATTTACTGGCAGTATGGTCGGTGGTACTGTGTGCTGAGCCACAATGATGGAATGCATACTGGCGACCATTTCAGCCATGGTCTTCAGCTTATCTTCTAATGCAGCTATTCTTTGTTCTTGGCTGGCTGAACTGGAAGCATCGGGATCTTCATTGACAACATAAGCTGTCACTTCTCTAGGTACAGTGGAGGACACTGTTTGTTCTGAGCTTTCGCTGTATGCATCATAATCGAAGAAAGAATCATCTCCCGAGTGAGAAGGAAGAAGACGTTCGGAAGGATCTTGAAGATTCCTTTGACCGATTGTGTCTCGGCTTCGGGAACGGGTATGTTGGAATACTCCTTCAGAGGATTCTTGGAGTAGATCCAAATACCGCTGGCTTGGCCTGCGAGGTTTCCCGTGCTTGGAGCACTTCCTACCCCCAGTGTCTCTGGAAGTCATGTTGACGGAGGCGTACAGAACTTCGTCTTCATCTTCAGACATAGGTTGAGAGTTAGAAAAGTTCAGACGATCGAAGACAGATCGTCTTGTTGTTTGACAACAACACTTGATGACAACTTTGTGGTTACAGTGATGTCCAAGTGGTTGCACTGGGGATGTTGGAATGTTGTCTCGTTTTTGCTGAAGGTGTTCTCGGAGATCAGGAACATCAACGGGATGAGGAAAGGTTCGAGGGATATGTTCTTTGATAACATTTGGAACATGGTTCCGATTCTTCAAATGTTTTGTCCCTTGAGTGTACAGGGAAGTACTCACTTCATTAGCATAAGTGTCCGAATTCTTGATCCTGGAAGTTTGCTTATGATGATGTTTGGTCTTCGGCATTGGCTGTTTGCGTTTCACCGAAATTGGCCTATTGAGATAAGTTCTTAGATCAGCAAACTCACCCCCAGGGGTTTCTGTTTGAGACACCAGCAGTTTTCCCTGTCTTGAACGGGATATCTTGAGGGTTGGGAGATCCTGGAATTCTGCTACCGGAGTAGGCAGAATACCTCTCTGATCAGTACAAGTTCTTTTAACATGGAGAGAAGAATCCTTGTTTGAAAGAGTTTTTGTACTGACTGATGCCGGAGCACATTCAGATTGATCTTCAACGGTAAAAACCGAGGAAGATTGAGAAAAGACCAAAAGGCCTTTTCCTTTGTTTTGGAAAGAAGGGTTAGCTAAAGAGCGTTTCCCTCTGTTGTCTTCCAAGTCATGGGACGAGTAAGTTTGAGAAAAGACCAAAAGGCCTTTTCCTTTATTCTGGAGAGGAGGAGGAATAGCCAAAAGACTACCCCCAGTAGATTGTGCAGGAGCAGCAGGGTGTTGGAGAGGAGCATCACTCTTCCCTTTGTTGTGAGAAGAAGAAAGATTAGCCAAAAGGTTGTCTCTCTTGGATTGCGCAGACATGGTTTGTGCATGAGTGGATGGTGCACTGGCAGGTTGCGCAGGAGAGTCCTTGACAGAAAACTTTCTGGTTCTGGCCACAGTTACTGTGGTTTGCACATCAGGATTTCTGGCCACAGAGTGTTTAGGATGCACTTTAGTTGCTAGAGTGTTGGTTTGCGCAGGAAGATGGGCAGCCAACTGTGCCAGAGGTAGAGGAGTCTTATACTTTGACAAGGCAGCATAAGAAGTCTTCTGTGCACTAGTAGCAGCAGATTGCACAACATTCTTGACAGAGACTAATTGTACAACAGTTTTAGTGGCAGCAACTGTAGACTGTGCAGCAGATTACGCAGCAGTCTTGCTGACAGAGTTGATAGACTGTACAGCAGTCTTGGAGACCCACACTGGGCGCACTTTGCTCGTGGCAGAAGTGGTTACAGTGCGAGGAGTGGTCTTGGAATTGATCATGGTTTTATAGGCTGTCTGGTTGACCTTCACAACCAGAGTCTTCTGCGTCTTCCCGATAGACGCTACGTCACATTGAGTTATCACTTCCTCATCGGAGGAGAAAGTCGTCCCCAGCAGAGTCGCCATTTTGTTTGCAAAAACAAAAGTATGAAACTTTATTGATACAAACTTTGTAAAGATTACAAGAATTATGGGAAAGGTACAACTGTAGGAATCCAATCTAGAAGACGATTGCTTTATCCCTTGGACGATGTGAACTTTGAAGACGGTAGCCTCTGAAGTTGAAGTTGAAGGCAAAAGCCTCGAAAATTTGAAGGCAAAAGCCTCGAAAGAATGCAGCATCACTTGGGAAAGAACTCCTGATCTCTGGTGATGATCTCTGATCTCTGTGATCTATGATCTATGATCCCCTTAAATGGAGACTTGAAACTCTATTTATAGAGTTCTGAAAATAACTAACTTTTAGTTATTCTAGACTGCGCATGATGGATTGCACATGAATTGGATTGTACAAGCATTTATCTGATCATGGGCCAACTGTCTTAGACACATGGCATCATTTGATTGAAATATGTATGATCGTGCATAGACGGTTGCCACGTAATGAGCAATTAATGGCATGAATGCCACGTATATATTGTTAGTTGTGTTGATAGAGTGCGCAACCTGAATTGTGCTGGTTTTGGATTGCGCCAATATGGATTGCGCATCAGATAGGCTGGCCGATTGTGCTGCCAGCTGTCCTCGAGCGCCGTGCTGCACGATTAAACAAACAGTCGCCTCGTTCTCCATACTGTCAGCTGTCAGAAGATTTGATTGTGTCAGGTAATGATGATGATTTGCCACGTCAGCCTGCGCGCTTGAGAGTGTGCGCAGTCTAGTGTGCGCAATCTGTATGATGCGCAATCTGATGTCTGTGCAGTTCATTTGAAAGATGCATTTTTTGATCTTCATGACTTTGTTGATGTGTGCAACTTAATTTTTTTAGGACCTACAATGACCTAATTTTCTTATATTATCTTGCCGATAAATGGTGGGAAACCAAGTTTCGTTCAGATGAAGGGTTACGACCCCGGTCCTTGTTTGGTTTACGGGTTGTAACCTGGTTATCTGAATAGTTCTATGGTTATCTCGTTGTATATCATCCTGATTTTTTTTCCATATTTCCAGTTCTACTACTTATTATTATTCTTGTGCTAATTGCTGGTTTTAGTTTCTAAGTGAAGCCTCCTTTGTGACATTTGCTCTCTCTGGGATCTAACCCAGCTGGTTTTGTATGGCCAGATACCGGAGCAGATCCAGTGGATCTATCGACTTTCCAGCCCGATGGTGACCACCAGACGTAACCAGGACAACGAGTGGGTTTCCTTTTTGTTCTTTCACTTTTTTTGTAAAAATATTCTTTTGAGGCGTTTAGCCGACGAGCACATGTTTAGCTCGATTGCATTTTACTCACTGTCTGCCTACGGGCTGTAACATGATTAACAAATCCTAGGGTTGATCATGTATGACTAAAACTCTTGCTAGTCCTGATATTTTGTACGACTAGCTTCATGATCATCAAAATATGTAATGTATGGGATGCCTTACTATTGTGTATTTGGTGCTCTGACATCTTGTAACATTTACTTACTTGCTTGAGATTGAGACAATAGGCTTCTTCATGACCATAAGAGACTGGTGGCTTATAGTTAAACCCTCATGTATCTAGACAGCCGTGACCGTATAGCGAGGTGGGTTGCACTTCAATATACGTAGCAGGCTATGTATGCCCCCGCTCTCCAGTATTCTGGTTCTGGAGCGTTATATGGTTTAAGTGGTGGCCCATGCCGGACTTGTAAATCAAGATATGTGAGGGTTTACCGAATAGATGTCTCAATCGGCACTCGTTCTTGATCTCTGCTCGTATCCTCTGAATCCCTGAAATTCTTGTCCTGATCATATGCTTGTATCGTTGATCTGTCCTGGTCCTTCCTTATTGTTTTATATGTCGTCTTCTCCAGCGACATTGTTCCTGGACCTGCCGATCAGCAAGGCAAAGCACCTCCCATGGACCAGCAGCAACCTGGAGATCAAGCCCAGCATTCAGGAGTAGCCTCTAGAGTCGTGCCTACTGGGGGACAAGAGCCACCAGTTCAACCAGTTCAGCCTGCAGAGCCTGATGATGGCACTTTGGTGGGTCATCAGGACCTTGTTAGCTTCCCAGGATCGTCGAGGTAATACATTGCACCAGGCGTTAACAAATGCTCTGACCAGAGGAGGTCATCAGGGTAACAGCGCGGCTAACAGCTTCAAGCGCTTGAACCCTCCCTTCTTCGATGGTAGCAAAGATGCTATTGCCGTAGATGCTTGGCTTCAGGACACATAGGTGATTCTAGAAGCAGCCAGGACTCCTGAGAACGAGAAGGTGGCCGTAGTGCGCCAGCAGTTATTGGATCTTGCCCGCAGCTGGTGGGCGGCACAGGCCGTTGGATTAGTGGCACCCATTGCTTGGGCAGTATTCAGAGAGAGATTCCAGACCAAGTACTTTAATGCTGTAGTTCGATACAATCTACAGACGAGGTTCACCAATCTGAAGCAGATGGATAGGACGGTTGACGGATATACGGTCGAATTTTCCAGACTCAGTCGGTTTGCTTCCACCTTGGTAGCGACCGAGTTCGATAGAGCCCAGCGGTTCCAACAGGGGCTCCATCTCAAGATTTTATTGGCAGTAGAGCAGTTTGAGCATCAGACTTTTGATACAGTTTTGAGAGCAGCCAGGAGGCATGAGTATACCTTCCAGAGGATTGTGGATAGGACCGGGGGTCGAAAGCGATCCTATGGCCAGATGAATCAGTCTTCAGCACCAGCCCCCGCAGTTCGGGCTTTGATAATTGGAGCTTCGAGGCGAACGGCCTCAGTAACGTCGGTTTAACATTCAGCCCCGACGTACCCTCAGCAGCTGAAGCAGAAGCACTCTTCCGCGGTGGGATGTTCTCATTATGGGAAGCTAAGACATGTGGTAGCAGAATGTCGCAGGGCGCAGGGATTGTGCCTGGCTTATGGAGCAGCAGACCATAAGATTGGATCCTTCCCGAATAGGGGTAGTTCATCATCGTCCAACCTCTCTAGTCCTTCGGTGAGAGGACCAGCACCAGTCCAGCAGCAGTACCCGCTGTCGAGACCTCTACCGCCTCAGTCCCAGGCATTCCAGCAACAACACCCCAAGCAGTATACACAAGCCCAAGCCCTGAGTCAGAGTAGGCAGCGAGGATTCCAGCAGAGGGAACCAGTACCCCGAGGACATGGTTAGGCTATGGTGATGACCGTAGAGGAAAGATTAGCACCAGGAGAGGTAGTGGCAGGTACTATTCTCGTCAACTCCTTTCCAGCTTCAGCTTTATTTGATTCTGGTGCATCACATTCATTTATGTCTGCACGATTCGCGACACGGATAGGATTGGAGTCCGAGTCATTATCAGTAAGGCTCAATATACTTACTGGTAACGGACTTATGGGAGTAGATAGAGTGTTTTCCTCGTGTCGGATCGTAGTTAGCGGTAGAGAATTCCCCGCTAGATTGATAGAGTTTCCGATGGCCGATTATGATGTGGTCTTAGGGATGGATTGGTTGAGGAACTAGTATGCTAGAATAGACTGCCATATTGGCAGGGTAATTTTTAGCATTCCAGGCGAGCCAGAGTTTTCCTTCTCCCGAGGCGAAGTTGAAGCTTCTCCTCCGGTATTGCGGATGGCAGTAGCAGCCGTGCAGTTACCTCAGATAGTCGAGGAGTTTCCAGATGTTTTCCCAGAAGAGCTTCCGGGGATGCCGCCAGAGCGAGAGATCGAGTTCACTATAGACTTGATCCCCGGGACAGCCCCAGTGTCAGAGAGAGTCTACATGATGACGCCGTCAGAATTGGAGATATTGTACAAGATGATTGAAGAACTCAGAACCAAGGGATTCATTCGTGCTAGTGGATCACCTTGGGGACTCCCGATGCTTCTTATGAAAAAAAAGGATGGTACGTCCAAGTTATGTGTAGATTATCGTACCTTGAACTCAGTGACAATCAAGAACAGATACCCTCTCCTGAGGATAGATGACTTGTTTGATCAGCTCAAAGGGGCAGCAGTATTCTCGAAGATTGACTTGCGCTCAGGATATCATCAGATCAGAGAGCAGGACATCCCGAAGACAGCTTTCAGATCCTGGTATGGGCATTGGGAGTTCCTTGTTATGCCATTTGGAGCAACTAATGCGCCGACCATATTCGTGGACCTCATGAATCGTATCTTCATGCCTTATTTGGATCAGTTCGTGATTGTGTTCCTAGACGACATTCTGGTCTACAGCAAGAGTGAAGCGGAGCATGAGCGGCATCTCCGGGCGGTTCTTCAGATTCTCAGGGAGCATCAGTTGTATACCAAGTTCAGTAAATGCGAGTTCTGGCTCGATCGTATTTCGTACTTGGGTCATATCATCACCAGAGGAGGAGTAGAAGTAGATCTCCAGAAGATTGTGGCCATTGAGACATGGCCGGTACCCAGCACAGTTGTAGAAGTTTGCAGTTTTCTTGGATTGGCCGGCTACTACCGACGATTTGTTTCAGACTTTACTCGAATTTCAGCACCATTGGCCCAGTTGACCCGCAAGAATGTGCAGTTTGCTTGGACGACAGATTGCCAGGATTCTTTTAAGAAGTTGAAGCGAGGCTTGATGATGGCTCCCATTCTCACGCTTCCCGATAGGACCGGGGGATTCTCAGTATATTGTGATGCTTCAGGCAGAGGTTTGGGATGTGTTCTGATGCAGCATGGGAAGGTAATAGCTTATGTGTCATGTCAACTTCGTGATCATGAGAGAAATTACCCAACCCATGACTTGGAACTGGCAGCAGTAGTATTTGCACTCAAGCTTTGGAGACACTATCTGTATGGAGATAGGGTAGAGATTTTCACTGACCATAAGAGCCTGAAGTATGTGTTCACCCAGAAGGATATTAACATGCATTAGAGGAGATGGCTGGAGCTTCTTGTGGATTATGATGTTAACTTGCAGTATCATCCTGGGAAGGCCAACGTTGTTGCAGATGCGTTGAGCAGAAGAGCCGGTATTTATTTCCTAACAGCCCAACCAGAGCTATTTGCAGATCTTCAGAAGATAGATATAGAAGTTGTTCTCCCTTCCAGTATGGCATTGATGGCCAGCATACAAGTTCAGTCCACTATAGTCGAGAGGATTCGGATGGCGCAGTCAATAGATTCCAAGCTTCAGCGACTCAGAGCAGAGTGTGAGGCAGGACGGCTACCAGAGTTATGCATTCATAAAGACGGAACACTTAAGCATGGAAAGCGTCTTTGTGTACCTGGTAGAGATACCAGACAGGAGATCATGGCAGAAGCTCACAGTTCTCAATATTCCATTCATCCCGGTGGTACGAAGATATACCGTGATATCCGTCAGCACTTTTGGTGGAATGGCATGAAGAGGGAGATAGCCCGGTTTGTCTCTCGGTGTTTGGTTTGCCAACAAGTTAAAGCTGAACATCAAAGACCAGCTGGACTTCTTCAGCCTTTGCCAATTCCCGAATGGAAGTGGGAGCATATAACCATGGATTTCGTGACTGGATTACCTAGATCCCCAGCTGGTCGAGATGCTATTTGGGTTATAGTTGACCGGCTCACGAAGGTGGCTCACTTTCTCCCGTTCAGAGTCGGTCAGTCGACAGCTCAGCTAGCAGAGATGTACCTCAGGCAGATAGTCAGGATGCATGGAGTACCAGTCAGTATCACCTCGGACAGAGATTCAAGATTTACGTCGCACTTTTGGCACAGCCTGCAAGAGAGTTTAGGAACTCACCTCCGATTCAGCTCGGCATATCATCCCCAGACTGATGGTCAGTCAGAACACATGATCCAGACTCTTGAAGATAAGTTGCGGTCCTGTACACTCGACTTCGATGGTTCGTAGGAAGATCACCTGCACTTGGTAGAGTTCTCGTATAACAACAGTTTCCAAGCCAGTATCCAGATGGTACCGTTCGAGGCACTATATGGTAGAAAGTACAGATGTCTGCTAGCCTGGGATGATGTTTGAGAGAGGCAGATGCTTGGTCCGAAAATGATTGCCCAGACAGTTGAAGTGGTCAGAAGAGTCAGGGATCATCTTCGAGTTGCCCAAGATCGCCAGCGTCATTGGACCGATTCTCATCGGCGTCCCCTTGAATTTTTGATCGACGACCATGTATTCTTGAGGATTTCTTCTAACCGTAGCGTCATTCATTTCGGTGTATAGGGAATGCTTAGTCCTAGGTATATAGGACCGTTCGACATTCTGGAGCGAGTAGGTGATGTATCCTATCGTTTCGCTCTTCCGCCGTCGCCACGTGAGGTGCATGACGTGTTCCATGTATCCCAATTGCGACAGTATATCCCAAACCCGAGCCACATCCTTGATCATTCGAAATTGGTTGTTGGTACCAACCTTTCGTATGAGGAAAGGCCCATGTCTATATTGGACCGGAGAGAGAAGATGCTCAAGAACAAGACTATCAAGTTAGTCCGAGTTGCTTGGGGTCATCACTCTTTGGGTGAGTCAACATGGAAGCGTGAGGATGATATCCGATTGCGATATTCCGACCTGTTTGATTCGTGAGATATAATGTCTTCCATATGCCTCATACCTTCGATTCCTTGCTTGCATGATTGATTGATTGATTGATTGCCTAGTATAGCTTGCCTGCGATTAATATAGCTTATCCTTGTCCATCTAGCCTCTTAATTAAATTCCGAGGACGAAATTCTTTTAAGGTGGGTAGAGTTGTAATGCCTGTGGCTCGTATTACGTATTTTGGAATACATGTACGTATTTTGTCTCGTATTGTATGTCTCCTTGCTTGGTTCGGCTTGTTTGGTTTGGCTTGGTTCAGCTTGGATTGCTTTTGGTTCATCCTGGACCAAGGGGAAAACCCCTACCTACCACCACCATTACCATTTATTAACCCTACTCATTTCTCTCTCCTCATTTACTCTTCTTCCCCACCATTACTCTCCACCTACCAGAAAGGTCTAGGCAAGTGCATCTTGCTTCATGGAGGAACTCAAGTTTTATTGTTCCATTCTCTTCTTCACAGCATTCTAAAATACTTTAGTACTTAGCATTTTTAATTTTCATGGCTCATTGCTTGTAGATCTAAGTTTATTTTATTTTCGAATTTCTTGGGTTTTGATCTATTTAATCTGGTTATTATCAAGTTCTGATGGTGTCACGACCTGCACCCACTGTGAGGGTATGAGAACGTAACAACGCCCAGCCTACGCCGCAGTGTCGACGGTAGAACGCTGTCCTAGGTCAATCATCTAACAATATAAAGGTACCTGTACAGTATATACACTCCGAATGGAGGTGACATAGCAATATACAGTCTCAATCACATCTAAGACAGAATGATAAGATAGAAAGATAGATAGATAAATACTGAAATGAAAGGATCCACATAAGTACAACCAGAGAGTCTAAGTGTCTAAGATAACAACTCAAGAAACATCCAGCTCAATACAAGTCTCTAAATATATACAACATCTCAGAACAAAAACTGAAAGTCGAATAAACAATGCTGAAAAAGATGAAGCCTAGCTATCTAGCCTAGACTATGGGAGTAGCATCCTGTACTGCAGCTGGGTCCTCCAGAGGAACCAGGTCGCAGGTGTCGTCTAAGCCTACTCCGTAATAGGTGGTACATAGGGCCTCATCCTCATCCTCTGTAATATTTTCAACAGGTCCAGTCAGGACAGGAGCGAGCACAATACATCTCACGCAGTTTATATCAAGTTAGGAAAAATAAAGCATGCAGTAGAGTAAGATACATGAAACGCTGAAGGAGAATATATGAAATAAAGGAGATAACTGTAAGGAAATATCTAATATAAATAGAGAACTAGCAGTGACTAGTGAGTCAGAGTAAAATATAAACATGTGAATGACATAGGAGATTCATGACTACAGCTAAGAGAGTGATTCATGACTACAGCTACTTGGATAATATTCACATGCCTATTTCTACTCCCCCATCCCCAATCAATACACAAGGATCTGTTCAAGTTATGTTAAGATTCGTGAAACTTTATATGGCTCATAAAATGAGTGATACGTGAAGGTGATTCATGATGGCTCTGTAAATATGAGAGTACATGTGTCACAAGCGATTCGTGAATCAGTAGAAGCATAGAGATACGTGATGATTCATAAAACGCACAAAACATGCAGTATCCGATGCTCCCGAGGGGGATAACATCTCATAAAAAGATCCATATAGTACCAATCCGTGCTACCAATGTGTCAGCATCAAGTAAAGTAATCTAGAGCAAGAATATAAATCCTGGCAAGTATGAAACGGTCAGAGAATGTACTCGCCTGATAACTGAATGTCCAAAGAGGGTGTACTGCCTGAGGAGAGGTGTCTGTCTCCTAATCAGAGCAACACAAGTTACAACATGTCCAGATAATAAAGTATGATACTATGATGCAGTCTACATAAAATTTGGGGTCAATCTAGGCTAAAGTCAACCTTTGGTCAACTCTAGTCAACCCTAATAGTCAAACTAGGTCAATTCTAGTCTAATTAAGTCAAACGAGGTTAAACTTAGTCAAACTAGTCTAGGTTGGTCAAACCTAGGCTTAACAGCCAATTCTAGGTCAACTAGCTGAATATCACACAAGTCATCTATCCTAGTGATACACACATGCTATAGGCCATCTATCTAGGCCATAGGCCAAATACAATTAGGCAAATGAAATCCTACCACACAACCTACTACATATTACACATAGGCTAATATAACTATTTACCCACAATACATATATATATGTAAATTCACATACATGTAGATACATGTAAATAGATTAGGATATATATATATATATATATATATATATATATATATATATATATATATATATATATATATATATATATATACATATAAAGGGATATATATAATGTGTGTGTGTGTATATCATGATTTGTGTGTGTGTGTGTGTGAGAGGAGAACATAGGTTTCAGTGAAGAGTAACAGTGGCAGGAAAGCCTCTGTGTGTGTGATTGCTTGTGTGTATGAGAGTGAGAGAATATGAGTTTGTGTGTGATTAAAAACTCAGTGCAATGTGAGTGAGTGAGTGAGTGAACAGTGTGAGGGAAAATCAGAAATCAAATGTGTGTGTGTAGACTGTAGAGTGTGTGTGAAGAGTGTTTCAGTTTATGTGTGAGAAGGTGTGAAAACAGTGAACTAAATGTGGTATGAAAGTGAGGAATAACAGTGTATAAGTTTCAGTTTTCAGAAACTGTGACAGTGTGTAAATGTGTGGAGAATCAGCATATGTGTGTGTGTTATGTTAAGAGTGAACAAGGATTTAGAATTGTGTGTGAGTGAAATCTGAATGTGTGTGTGTGGATGAGAAATGTGAGGGAATACTAGAATCATAATGTGTGTGTGAGAATCACCCTCTGGTTCAATTTTCTGAACCTGTTAACAGGAACCCCCAACTCAAAAGCAAAATACCAATTCAGTGATTCCCTAAACCCCATACAAACACACCCACATATTCAACTATTAATACACATGTAGGTGAGCCAATTAGTCATTCAACATCACAAAAACAGGAAAAAGAATGAATCAAATTTCAGAAAGAAAACCCATATTCAGCCGTATCAGTGTATGACAGTGTTCAATAGGAAATTCGAATTTTCGAATTCAAATTCACATGAAGACGACAACCCAATGGTTGGTAATTAATGACAAGCATGTGAGGGTGCATGAGAGTGTCCTCGTGTCCAGGAATTGGACACAAATCGTGTCCAAACTACACGTGTACACAGACACGAGACAGTGCACGAATAATCGTCGTGCACGCGTGCACGTGCATCCCACACGCGCCACACGACACGACACGGCACGTGCTCATGTCCAGAGGTTCACCTAGGATAGATCTAGGTTCGACACACACTGCACTGGGTCCACGAGTCCCACAGACACGACACGACACGCGTGTCAGTGGTGCCTGTGTACTCACACAGCAGCCCGCGTGCGACAGCGCACGGCCAATGCGACATCGATTTCTCCGTGCACAGACCACGAGACACTCCCAAATTTTGGGAGCATGGTCGCAGATGTTGCCCCAAGGTTCACACGAAAAATCAGGATATGACGTGTCCTGTCCAGAGAAATGGAGCCCGTGATGCAGGACACGGCCTACGGGCTCGTCATGCGTGTCCACGCGCAAAAATAGGACATAAATGGACACGACACACCAGGATACCTTCACAAAAGTTAATACACACATCAAGATCTACAAATCCATGTAATTACATTTCAAAAATATAAAAATTAATTCCTATGTGGCATTTCTACAAACACCTAGTATATCAATACGATACGTGTCCGATACGGACACGAAATGGACACGAATTGTGCCCAAATTTTGTGGGTAGTTAGGTAACCCCTAAACCTAACCTATTATGCAAGAAAATTAGGAAGAAACAAGGGTTTAGGTAGTTTACCTATTGAGTATCGAAACTCAAGAACAAGCTTCAAAGAGGGAATTCCAAATGGCAACTCCAAATCTCCAATCAATACACAAACTGAGGTGATCCTCCAAAAATAGTATATAAACATAAATTAGATCCTATTACAAAAGACTAGGATTAAAAAGGAGCTAAAATGAATTAATTAGGAATTTTGAGCATAGAGGAAATTACCTCTCCTCCAAAATTAGGGCAAACCTAAAAAGAGGCAAGAACACTCTTATGAGACTACTTATAGGCAAGGGAAACCTAATAGTGGCTGCCATGGTTGGGTTAGGATTGGTCTTGGGCTTAATTCATGGGCCTAAGGCTTAAACACTAGACTTAAAACTGGTAAGTCATAAGTCATTGACTTAAGTCACTAGTCATGGACTAATTCCACCCAAACTAATCCTCCCTACTTTAAAACTAATTTCTAATTACTAAAGTAGGTTAACTAGAGTTAGACTAGGGTCACAAACTAGGGTTAGTTTCTAGGTTAGTCTACAAAGTCTCAACTAGTCAAGACTAACATAACACATAGCAATATTTAATTAATATTAAATTCACACAAATTCCCATAAATCATAATAAATTCAAATAAATCCTAAAATGACCAAAATACCCTCTAGGCTAAAATGTACTAGTTAAACATCCTGATAACATGGCTAGGCTCTAGGTCAACAGTCTCTAAGGTTACACTAGTCAAACACCAAAATCATAAGTCATAACTTAAAATAGTTTAAAAAAATGATAAAAAAATTACCAAAAATCATATCATGATTTAAATATCATTATTAAAAGACTAAAATTAAAAATTTCAAAATTACCCTCATTTTAGAAAACTGGGGGTTACAAGTCTACCCTCCTTAGAAAAATTTTGTCTTCGAAATTAAAATGGTAGTAATCCTTATAGGTCAAACACCCCACAATCAAAGTCTCAATTCACACAGTCCGATAATCATATACGTCTGTCCAAAATCATGATACTCAGAATCTTCGTCATGCTAGTGAGCAAGGCTACGATAATCACAGAGTCCTCGACTAAGGTACATACCTCTAGAATTATGGTATTTAAAATTTTCGTATTGCCGCACGCTTGGCAACGAAAACCTTAAACTCCCACACCCGAGAAATACATCCAAAATTTGACTATATGTCCTCACAATACCAGCTATCATGACTACAGAAGACTCTAGATCCCATAACTTAGGCGACCTAGCCCGTACGACTTATCTCGGAAGAAAACTAAATCGAAAAGAAATGCCAGATCAAAACTTATCAACAAATAAGGAAGCAGATAAGAACAGATGGAATTCAATTTCAAGATAGATATAATGAGACAAGGTGGGAATGGAATCGAAAAGAACAGAACCTGCAAGCACCTCTCCCACTGCCTGAGCATCCTCGACTGTCATGGCGTAAGCTCGCCCCTGCTGGCCACCTCCAGCCTGATACTGATACTGCACAAATCTCTGCTACTGTGTCTGCAACGGTCCCCGCTGTTGACCTACCGGAGCCTTGGTTCCTCCTCCTGGTGCTGCTCCTTGTGCTACTCTGCCTATGTACTGGGAACACTCCCTCAGCTGGTGGTCCGCTGCTCCATATAGTAGGCACCTGCCCAGCCTCTTCCTGCACTCACCCCATCCATGCCCCGGCTTCTTACAGTATGGACAACTGACTGTCTGCTGTCTGGGTGCCTGATGCTGTCTGGGCTGCTGCTGTCCCTGCTGATAGCCCTGACCCTGGAACTGCTGCTGAAACTGATGCTGAACGTGCGGCCTCTTGGCCGGTCCTCCGCTACCACTAGCTCCCTGGATGTCTCGCCCCCTCTTGAGCCTAAGCTCAAGATCATCCTCTGCGGCTAATGCATCCACTAGGATCTCCTCATAGGTAGCGCTGCGAGCACTCTTGGTATAGGACTTGACCTCCTTTACCAATCCCTTCCTGAACCTCCAGGCCTTCGTCGCCTCGGACAGTCCCTCCACAAATTTGCCCAGACGGCAGAACTCCCCTGAATACTCCTCCACAGACTGGCTCCCCTGGACTAGGGCCTCGAACTGAGTCTTGAGGGCTCCTAGCGCTGCATCCGAGAAGAATTTCTCCTTGAACAGCTTCTTGAATGCTGCCCAAGTCTGTCCTACTGTACCAACCCTCGGGTCGGTCTGGTACCACATACGGGCCAGATCCTGTATTATGCTGGCCGCTGCCTCAATCTGGAGCCTCGTCGGGATCTCAGCCAACCTGAATATCTTCTCCACGTGTTCAATCCACTCGTCGGCATACAAGATCCCCTCTGTCCCTCGGAAGTCCCTCGGGTGCATCTTCTGAAAATCTTGGATGCCCTTCTCCTACGGCTGGTACGGCTGCGGGGCTGCCGCTGGCTGAGCTACAACTCTCTCTACCGCAGTCACGGCCAGCTCAATGCCTCGTGTGAGCTCTGTTGTGTGCCTCTGCTGCTGGGTCTGCTGGCCCTCCATGTGCTTCCGGAAGAAAGCTAACAGCTGAACGACGTCAACTGTCCCCACAGGTGGCTGCTGCTGCTGCTGCTGAAGCATATCCGAAATCACTGGACTCGACCCATGCCTCACAGGTGGAGGGGCTCCTCCGAAACCAGCTGAAACGCCTACCCTAGCCGGCATGACTGGGGCTGCGGTACCAGAGACTGGCTGCTGAGTATGAGATGTGGCAGACCTCTCATCGACGTCCCCCTGGCCCTGGCGATGTGATCTCGTCTCAACCATCCTGGAGATAGATCAAAAAAACAATTGCTGAGAATGAATCGAAATAGCAAGGGAGGACAGTTATATTCAAGGGAGACAATAAGCAGCAAAATATAGATATACGAAATCTGATAAAGAGTTTTTCCTAATGCGATTGAGTACCTCCAAAATATCCTAATCCTACTGCAGGTTGTAGTGATACTCTAGTTCGAATACCACTACATAAACTCGACCTGCATGGGCTACCACTAAAAATGTGTCACGACCCGCACCCACTGTGAGGGTACGAGAACGTAACAACACCCAGCCTACGTCGCAGTGTCGGCAGAAGAACGCTCTCCTAGGTCAATCATCTAACAATATAAAGGTACCTGCACAGTATATACACTCCGAATGGAGGTGACATAGCAATATACAGTCTCAATCACATCTAAGACAGAATGATAAGATAGAAAGATAGATAGATAAATACTGAAATGAAAGGATCCACATAAATACAACCAGAGAGTCTAAGTATCTAACATAACAACTCAAGAAACATCCAGCTCAATACAAGTCTCTAAATATATACAACATCTCAGAACAAAAATTGAAAGTCGAATAAACAATGCTAAAAAAGATAAAGCCTAGCTATCTAGCCTAGACTATGGGAGTAGCATCCTGTACTGTAGCTGGGTCCTCCAGAGGAACCAGGTCGCAGGTTTCGTCTAAGCCCGCTCCGTAATAGGTGGTACATAGGGCCTCATCCTCATCCTCTATAATATTTTCAACAGGTCCAGTCAGGACAGGAACGAGCACAATACATCTCACGCAGTTCATATCAAGTTAGAAAAAATAAAGCATGTAATAGAGTAAGATACATGAAACGCTGAAGGAGAATATATGAAAATAAAGGAGATAACTATAAGGAAATATCTACTATAAATAGAGAACTAGCAGTGACTAGTGAGTCAGAGTAAAATATAAACATGTGAACGGCATAGAAGATTCATGACTACAGCTAAGAGAGTGATTCATGACTACAACTACTTGGATAATATTCACATGCCTATTTCTACTCCCCCATCCCCAATCAATACACAAGGATCTGTTCAAGTTATGTTAAGATTCGTGAAACTTTATATGACTCATAAAATGAGTGATACGTGAAGGTGATTCATGATGGCTCTGTGAACATGAGAGTATATGTGTCATAAGCGATTCGTGAATCAGTGGAAGCATAGAGATACGTGATGATTCGTGAAACGCATAAAACATGCAGTATCCGATGCTTCCGAGGGGGATAACATCTCATGAAAAGATCTATATAGTACCAATCCGTGCTACCAATGTGTCAGCATCAAGTAAAGTAATCTAGAGCAAGAAAATAAATCCTGGCAAGTATGAAACGGTCAGAGAATGTACTCGCCTGATAACTGAATGTCCGAAGAGGGTGTACTGCCTGAGGAGAGGTGTCTGTATCCTAATCAGAGCAACACAAGTTACAACATGTCCAGATAATAAAGTATGATACTATGATGCAGTCTACATGAAGTTTGGGGTCAATCTAGGCTAAAGTCAACCTTTGGTCAACTATAGTCAATCCTAACAGTCAAACTAGGTCAATTCTAGTCTAATTAAGTCAAACTAGGTCAAACGAGGTTAAACTTGGTCAAACTAGTCTAGGTTGGTCAAACCTAGGCTTAACAGCCAATTCTAGGTCAACTAGCTGAATATCACACAAGTCATCTATCCTAGTGATACACACATGCCATAGGCCATCTATCTAGGCCATAGGCCAAATACAATTAGGCAAATGAAATCCTACCACACAACCTACTACACATTACACATAGGCTAATATAACTATTTACCCACAATACATATATATATATATATATATTTTTTTTTTCAATACATACATATATATATATATATATATATATATATATATATATATATATATATATATATATATATATATATATATATATATATATATATATATATATATATGTAAATTCACATACATGTAGATACATGTAAATACACATGTAAATAGATCAGGAAATATCTATATATATATATATAAAATATATATATATATATATATATATATATATATATATATATATATATATATATATATATATATATATATATATATATATATATATATATATATATATAAAGGGATATATATAATGTGTGTGTGTATATCATGATTTGTGTGTGTGTGTAATGGTGTGTGTGAGAGGAGAACATAAGTTTCAGTGAAGAGTAACAGTGGCAGGAAAGCCTGTGTGTGTGTGTGATTGCTCTTGTGTGTGAGAGTGAGAGAATATGAGTTTGTGTGTGATTGAAAACTCAGTGCAATGTGAGTTAGTGAGTGAACAGTGTGAGGGAAAATCAGGAATCAAATGTGTGTGTCAATTTGTGTGTGTGTAGACTGTAGAGTGTGTGTGAAGAGTGTTTCAGTTTATGTGTGAGAAGGTGTGAAAATAGTAAACTAAATGTGGTATGAAAGTGAGGAATAACAGTGTATAAGTTTCAGTTTTCAGAAACTGTGACAGTGTGTAAATGTGTGGAGAATCAGCATATGTGTGTGTGTGTTTTGTTAAGAGTGAACAGGGAATTAGAATTGTGTGTGAGTGAAATCTGAATGTGTGTGTGTGGATGAGAAATGTAAGAGAATACTAGAATCATAATGTGTGTGTGAGAATCACCCTCAGGTTCAATTTTCTGAACCTGTTAACAGGAACCCCCAACTCAAAAGCAAAATACCAATTCAGTGATTCCCTCAACCCCATACAAACACACCCATATATTCAACTATTAATACACATGTAGGTGAGCCAATTAGTCATTCAACATCACAAAAACAGGAAAAAGAATGAATCAAATTTCAGAAAGAAAACCCTTATTCAGCCGTATCAGTACATGACAGTGTTCAATAGGAAATTCGAATTTTCGAATTCAAATTCACATCAAGATGACAACCCAATGGTTGGTAATTAATGACAAGCATGTGAGGGTGCATGAGAGTATCCTCGTGTCCAGAAATTGGACACAAATCGTGTCCAAACTACATGTGTACACAGACACGAGACAGTGTACGAATAATCGTCGTGTACGCATGCACGTGCATCCCACACGCGACACACGACACGACACGGCACGTGCTCGTGTCCAGAGGTTCACCTAGGATAGATCTAGGTCTGACACATACTGCACTGGGTCCACGAGTCCCACAGACACGATACGACACGCGTGTCAGTGGTGCCTGTGCACTCACACAGCATCCCGTGCGCGACAGCGCACGGCCAATGCGACATCGATTTCTCCGTGCACAGACCACGAGACACTCCCAAATTTTGGGAGCATGGTCGCAGACGTTGCCCCAAGGTTCACACAAAAAATTAGGACACGACGTGTCCTGTGTCCAGAGAAATGGAGCCCATGATGCAGGACACGGCCTAGGGGCTCGTGCTGCGTGTCCACGTGCAAAAACAGGACACAAATGGACACGAAACACCAGGACACCTTCACAAAAGTTAATACACACATCAAGATCTACAAATCCATGCAATTACATTTCAAAAATATGAAAATTAATTCCTATGTGGCATTTCTACAAACACCTAGTATATCAATACGATACGTGTCCGATACGGACACGAAATGGACACAAATTTTGCCCAAATTTTGTGGGTAGTTAGGTAACCCCTAAACCTAACCTATTATGCAAGAAAATTAGGAAGAAACAAAGGTTTAGGTGGTTTACCTATTGAGTATCAAAACTCAAGAACAAGCTTCAAAGAGGGGATTCCAAATGGCAACTCCAAATCTCCAATCAATGCACAAACTGAGGTAATCCTCCAAAAATAGTATATAAACATAAATTATATCCTATTGCAAAAGACTAGGATTAAAAAGGAGCTAAAATGAATTAATTAGGAATTTTGAGCATAGAGGAAATTACCTCTCCTCCAAAATTAGGGCAAACCTAAAAAGAGGCAAGAACACTCTTAAGAGACTACTTATAGGCAAGGGAAACCTAATAGTGGCTGCCATGGTTGGGTTAGGATTGGTCTTGGGCTTAATACATGGGCCTAAGGCTTAAACACTAGACTTAAAACTGGTAAGTCATAAGTCATTGACTTAAGTCACTAGTCATGGACTAATTCCACCCAAACTAATCCTCCCTACTTTAAAACTAATTTCTAATTACTAAAGTAGGTTAACTAGAGTTAGACTAGGGTCACAAACTAGGGTTAGTTTCTAGGTTAGTCTACAAAGTCTCAACTAGTCAAGACTAACATAACACATAGCAATATTTAATTAATATTAAATTCACACAAATTCCCATAAATCATAATAAATTCAAATAAATCCTAAAATGACCAAAATACCCTCTAGTCTAAAATATACTAGTTAAATATCCTAATAACATGGCTAGGCTCTAGGTCAACAGTCTCTAAGGTTACACTAGTCAAACACCAAAATCATAAGTCATAACTTAAAATAGTTTAAAAAATGATAAAAAAATCACCAAAAATCATATCATAATTTAAATATCATTATTAAAAGACTAAAATTACAAAATTTTAAAATTATCCTCATTTTAGAAAACTGGGTGTTACATATGGTTCCATGTTGTAGGGAATTTCATTCTGCCCCATTTTGATCTATGGAAGTTCGAATTTGGACTCTGGATGAAGGTTTTATGAAGCTTGAAAGCCATGGCTTGCATGGTTCTTCTTTTCGGGATAATAGAGAAGAAGAACAGATCCCTGCCGCATGATTCTTTGCTGCATGAACTTAGCCGCATAGCCTTTTATGCGGCAAGTTATCTTCTTGGCCGCATAGCCCTTGCTGCATGACTTGGCCGCATGGCCCCAGCCGTATGAATATCTAGCCGCATGGAACTCCGAGCCATATGTGCCCTGACTAATCCAGCCGCATGCGCATTCGTTGGACTCAGCCGCATAAGCTTGTTGACCCAGAGCCGTATGGAATCATTTTCATTCAGCCGCATGTGACCCATTAAATCCCGGCCGCATATGCCCAGCCTCCCAGCCGCATATGATTCTCAGCCGTATATGCCCCGCTCCCCCGCGAGCCGCATGAGACCCATTAATTTCTGCCGCATATGCCCCCAGTCATTCCCAGCCGCATGAGGCCCTTCCCTTCCCTGAGCCGCATGTGCTCCCTTTTATTGGCCGAATGGGACCCAGTGATCCTGAGCCGCATATGCCGCATGCGCCCTAGGCTTCCTTCCAGCCGCATGAGCCACGTGCCCTGTGGTGCATTGAACCCAAGTCCCCTGGCCGCATAAACTTATTTTCCTGAGCCGTATGACTCCTTCCCCTGTCTTGCCCTTATTGTTTTAATTATTTTATTATACTCATGTCTGGTAACTCTCAGTATAACTTGGATCTCTTGATAGAATGCTTTTACTATGTTATTTTGTACATGTTTCCTGAACATGATAGTGGCATACCGTGGTGCACTCTTGACAAGTAAACCTGACATGATATACCTTGATATGCTGTTGCGACGGCTAGCCTGACATGACAAGTATGAATGACCTGGACACCGTGGGCGATTGTGCTTGGGTAAATGAACCAGTTTTGTCTTACATCATGTTTAGGATGGGACCCCTGAGTACCACGGTCAGGGGTACCTGTTGAAATGGACTAAGGCTAATAACTAGAATAATACAGTAGTCATGAAGAGATTTTCCAGCTACAGGCAATCTTGTTACTGTTAGGGTTATATACTAAAAACATCACTTTTGTAGTAACCTTATTTCCTTAAATTTTGAATGAGAATCATATCGGCAAATGTTTGTATATTGTATTTGTTGCAAGTGTTAATGCGAATATCTGATATTCTATATTGTAGATAATATGGTGTG
The DNA here is from genome assembly GCA_029216955.1 of Iris pallida. Taxonomy (NCBI): domain Eukaryota; kingdom Viridiplantae; phylum Streptophyta; class Magnoliopsida; order Asparagales; family Iridaceae; genus Iris; species Iris pallida. The sequence continues at coordinate 10,078,044 of JANAVB010037417.1, forward strand.
TGGTGTCACACAGAAGATCATATTATCAGTTTTCTATGGAGTATATAAATAGTTCACAACCTAGATGGACTTGGACAATCTATTGGAAAGGTTGTAGTGTAATATGGTATTAGTCTATCTTGACTATAGGTTTACACTAGTACACTTTGTGTGTATTGAACAGGACCACTTGAGGTTGTTCTCTTTGTACTGACTACATAAGAGAACAAACACCTCTGTTATTATGGATGCTTGTGCTCTTAATCCGGATATAATAATGGACATGTATATGCAGTGTGCATTACTTTGACTCATAAAAGAGTAAGATTCATTATGGATCAACAACCTCTATGAATTGGGTAATAACATTGTATGTATGATGGGCTGTTGATTATAAATGGAATCCATGTCCCGATATATCGGGTTGATGATGTCCTCTTAAGGAGCTCATAAGGATTGTCATGTAAACCCTGCAGGTGGATTATATCCGATATGACAAATAAAGTTGAACGGTACTACTTAGGGATAAAAGATGTCGAATCAATATAGTTGTCAGTAACTTAATTTGATCGACGGACATATGATATCTTAACATGGGAAGCCAAACGAGCATATAATAAAAGGAGCCCACAAACATAATTTGGGATTAGGGAGGTAGTGTAACAATAGCTCATTAGTGGACCGAGCTATTGTTAATGGGCCTGGATTGTGTGTTCGGGCTGAACACGGGATATCCAGATCCGTTAGGAGGCCTAACCCTAATTTCTCCTCATGGTCCTCGCCGTAGCCTATATATATCCTCTATTCTCTGGCCGCCAGATTACTGATCAAAAATCTAAAATTTTCTCTAAATTCGTGATTCACGTAAGGAGAGAAAGAGAGGGCTGCCAAGGAGAAGAAAAGGTTGGGAGATCGTCGCCCACACAACGTCCAACTCGAGGAAGGAATACGTACAGAAGATCTTGGGGTCGTCCGCTCGAGATTGCCAGGAATTACTTGTCTCCTTTCCGCCGCAGGTATAATTCGTGAACCCTAGTTTCTGCCTATGAAGGGTTAGAACACGTATTAGATCTGTTTAACTTTCTATCGATCAATACGCACACCAAAGGAAGGGTCCTGGGAATCCCCTGTTCCATCAGTTACCTGGGCGCGCTTGTGGATTTGTAGCCTGCCGACGAGTAGGGCATATTTCCAGCACACTGTCATGTGTTGCACCCCCTCTCTTGAACAAATATTCGACCTGGGTAACCTGGATGGTCCGCAGGGATTGTGGCTGTAGAACAATCTCGCTGCATCTTGCTAGTAACTAGGCCTGTGATAACCCTAGTTAGTTAAAGTATCAAGTCGTACTTATTGCTTGGCCTTGATTGTTGGATGAGGTATAATCAGTCTAGTCTTATCTTGATCCTGCACAAGATTGTTACATGAACTGATTTTCTTATATTATCTTGCCGATAAATTGTGGAAAACCAAGTTCCGTTCAGATGAAGGGTTACAACCCGGTCCTTGTTTGGTTTATGGGTTGTAACCTGGTTATCTGAATAGTTCCATGGTTATCTCGTCGTATATCATCCTAATTTTTTTTCCATATTTCCAGTTTTACTACTTATTATTATTCTTGTTCTAATTGCTGGTTTTAGTTCCTAAGTGAAGCTTCCTTTGTAGCATTTGCTCTCTCTGGGATCTGACCCAGCTGGTTTTGTATGGCCAGATATCGGAGCAGCTCTAGAGGATCTACCGACTTTTCAGTCCGATGGTGACCACCAGACGTAACCAGGGCAACGAATGGGTTTTCTTTTTGTTCTTCCACTTTTTTTTGTAAAAATATTCTTTTGAGGCGTTTAGCCGACGATCACATGTTTAGCTCGATTGTATTTTACTCACTGTCTGCCTACGGTCTGTAACATGATTAACAAATCCTAGGATTGATCATGTATGACTAAAACTCTTGCTAGTCCTGACATTTTGTACGACTAGCTTCATGATCATCCAAATATGTAATGTATGGGATGCCTTACTATTGTGTATTTGGTGCTCTGACATCTTGTAACATTTACTTACTTGCTTGAGATTGAGACAATAGGCTTGTTCATGACCATAAGAGACTGGTGGCTTGTAGTTAAACCCTCATGTATCTAGACAGCCGTGACCGTATAGCGAGGTGGGTTACACTTCAATATACGTAGCTGGCTATGTATGCCCCCGCTCTCCAGTATTCTGGTTCTGGGGTGTTACATGGTTTAAGTGGTCTGATGCTGGCTCAAACCTGTTCGTCTGCCCTGGCTCAAACTCGCTTAAACATGAAGAGATCATCAGGTCCTTAGGGAATTAGCAAGATACATAAAATATGCCTATATAACAGTTTATCATGCAAGAAGAAGTATAATATATAAACAGGAAAGGAGTAAGCAATAATGATACACGAATATGTGAACAACTATGCATAAATGAACTGCTGGAAGAAAACAAGTGAACAAGAGATCAACAGAGACCAAACCCTCGCCCCGAGTGTGGACTCGCAGGTTTGAACAAATCACTAACCCTCGTCCTAAGTGTGGACTCGCAGGTTAGGTCAAGCCAGTCACCCTCGCCCCGAGGGTGGACTCGCATGTGCAAACAGTCAACCCTCGTCCCGAGTGTGGATTCGCAGGTTAAGAAAATCAAAACAAGGAAATAACAATTTAGTTTATAACGTACTCATTCTACGATACGACTCAGTCAAGTACATGTGAGAAAAGGTCTAATGTGAACTATGATATCAACCATGAACAGAGACAGTATATGAACGGGACTCGCAACTAATACGCATAATGTGAAAGTGATCCAATATCAACCATCAACCAATGAAACTGAATAATGACATGTAACAAAAGAAAAGAGCATAACATGTGAATAAAAATGTAAAGATTGGCAAGGTATACTTGCCTATGGTCCTGGGTTGCTGTTACGGGTCACAATCCGTATTGAAATCCAAGTAACCTATTTTGTAAATTTGCAATGTCAAAAAGTGAATTAAACTAAAAGTAATCTAGCTACTTGGTTATTTAGATTTCTAGGGCAGTCCCTTAGGCAACTTGGTTTCCTTAACTCAGTAGGCCTCTAATCTTGGTTGATTATAATATCTATCTAGCGCATGCTCATCTCCTTTATTTATGTTTTATCCATATGTACTTCTCATTTACTAAGTCTTTAGGTACATAGAAAACTTACCCATTCCCAATGACTGTTCTCCCTGTGCATGCCTAACCTCAAAGTTGCTCTTGCCTATATCTATTGTTCTGTTATAGGGGTGCCTACCTCACCCTTAAGGCACTAGTACCTATCACATGCACCCATGCTTTCCCATTTGTTTCTCATTGCCAGGCTACCCAGGAACCCCTTCCTTATACTCTACTCCCTAAGCCTGAATCACTTCTGATGTAGTAGCATTGGTTGTCCTTAAATTCTCTAGGTGGCATCTATTCTATGACACTTGTCTACAACATCTGAACTTGATACCTGAGTGCTCCCTTCTAGTTCAACATCAACACTCAGGATTTACTCCCCTATTAATATACTCTTATGCCTAATGTAGGACTCATATAACTTACATAGTATCCAGTTGTCTTCTATGCTTAAAGGTAACTTCCCTACTGTTATTTCTGTTTGGTCCCCCATGTTGCTACTGATACTCCCATGTTAGTATTACTGTTGCTGCTATGTAGTCTGACAGGAAATCCCCTGTCTCAGTTTGTACTACTAATGTATGATATTTCATCTGAATGACCCAGTGATACTCTCAGATTGGCAATGGTGCACCAGGTGTATGTTTAGCAATAAGTTCTTGTTCAGGCTCAGTTACCTGCACTCTAATAATTATCATTACTAGCCTAGCTCACACAAAGGACATATACTACGATTACATACCTGTGTGAGTCCCTATTGCCAAACTTTATTACAAAAATGTAAACTGGGATATTCAGTTAGGTACCCTAAACTACAGGAAAAGACATGGGGACCTATAACTCAGAGTAGCAAAAAAACAAATAGGTATCCTCTAATATGATACCCATATATCCTCCCTTAGAAGCCAGTATGGCCTACCTTTCTGATATTTCACCTGGTATACAATGATGGCACAGCCCCATCTATCTACTGATGCATCAAGCCCTCAAGTGGCCCCTCGGTTTTTGTACTCACCTACCTGTCAGAATATTTGTACATACCAATTGTGTTGTTGTTTTTTCATTTCCTGCTACCACCTATGGTCATGCTCTTGTTTGCCATCGAAAATGCGACAAAGTTTTGTTGATTGATAAAACTTTGGTATTTTAATTACAAACAGAACATTATATAATGTAGGACTTAACATAGTCCAAGGAGTACACTTTTATTTTTATCTGGGAACTGTATCGATGGAGCGAGTGGTAATGTGTTGACTCCGTTGACGATCTGACGATGATCTTGAATTCTCTGAAGGTCTAGGCTGCTCTGGATGCCGGAGCATTTGGAGGAGAAGTAGACATTACGTTGTCTCTGTATGTAGATATGATGATCTCTCCGTATGTGTGTGGATGAAGGAATGATCCTTCTATTTATAGACAGCAGACTAGTCTGCTCATGTGCGCATATGTTGGATGCGCCTATACATGAGAACACCACGTGGATGATGCTGTGGGGCGTGCGCCTTGAGTTGAAGCCAAATCTGCTGAACTATTCTGTTGGACTGCGGTGGAGCTGACATGTGGCAGTTGTGGATGTAGAAGCATAGAATTTCAGGTGCATCTACAGGACAGAATTCCTATGCGCCTAACATTACATGCGCCAGGGAATATCAAACGAAGTACTTGGCACAGCAAGACAGCAAAAGTATAGACATCAAAAGGATTTTTTATTTCATATAAAAGTCTATTACATGTCTAAAAAAGGCTTTACAAAGGAGAATTTCTACAAAAAGAAAGAATCCTAAGACTACAGCCAGGCGCACCAAACTGCCATGCACCTTCTGCCCGGCGCATCATCCGTCAGGCACATCACTTCAGCGCCTCAGTTAGGTGCGTGTCTTTAGCGTCTCAGTTAGGCGCATCTTTTGAGCATCTCAGTTATGCGTATTATGAAGTCTTAGCATATGCGTTCTACTTTGACCCGATCAAGTGCTTCGACTAATGAAGCATTTATTGAGCAGAACTAGGATAGGCGATCAACCCCACTCTAGCTGGAGGAAGAGCTCTCCAAAGCCCAAGGAAGAGGAGAGCACCACAACTCCGATCTGCGGCTAAATGAGCAGCTTTTCACACAACCAGAGTGGGCAACACCCCACTCTTACAGGAGGAAGAGCTCTCCAAAGTCCAAGGAAGATGGGAGCACCACAATTTCGATCTGCAGCTCTTCCGGAATAACGGAGACAAGGCTCGAGCATCCTGATTTTTGGATGCAACAGGTACCTTCCGCCTGCCTCAGAAGCCCTCGATTTCGACTTTTGGATGTAACAGTCACCTTCAAGTACAAGAATGAAGACAATTCGTCGCATCTTTACCCTCGGGAGCATCTTGTCAACATAATGTGCTCGAGCATATAAGTTTATTCGGGAAGACGTGAGAGAACGAGAAGCAAACTCTCTCCTTGCTGCTATTTATAGGTCGGGCAAATCAAACCCATACGCCAAATGGCGGGCTCTCCGAATTCTGTGCAATGAATTTGCATTTATAGTGATGAACCAGACGCTTCGAATTCGGCCAAGTCAAGAACGGCTATTTAAAGCACTCGAGAAACGCAACAGTCGGACCAATAAAAATGTGTCATGCAAATGGATGCGCCGGTCAGATACCGCACATCATACAGACGCGCCCGTCGGTACCAAACGTCCTGTATGGATACGCCCAACAAAGCATACGTCTTAATCAACATGGACACATGCGTCCAGTGGAACGCAGATCAATGCACCCACTCAACAGCACATCACCCGTCAAAGAACATTAAATGCTGAAGTCTGACACGACAGCAGACATGCCTCGATGATAGAGCAGCAACAGTTTTTACAGAAAATGAAGCGACGCTGACGTCAGCGTCATCATTACTTTATTCCGGCGGTTACAAGCCACGTGGCCGCCCAACCATTCGCAAGCGCCTCCGCAGCCATGCGTCCAAACCTCTGTATGCGCTTCAAGAGCCGTGCGCCTCAGACCTTCCTCTGATCCCTGAAGACAGAGATCAAGTCACTACTGAAGCTTCGCATGCGCCTCAAAATCTGTGCGCCCAGATTGGTTCATAACTCCTGAAGGTTGCGAGCTAAAGTCTTCTCATGCGCCCAATCCCAGGCTATCCTATCAGATTACCTTCCACCAAATCTAAGATCTTTGAGCTACGGACACGTACCACGTGTCCTTTGACTCAATTCAGCCTATGATGGGGTACTAATCACCCAAGATCTCAGCAACAGAAAGATCCTCTCTCCTGCTACATGCCAGCCCACAAAAGTAGCATGAAGGATTCAACCCAAAAATGATGGTGTATCATCTATGCACCTCCGGCAGCATCAACCATGTGGCGTCTCCACGTACAGGTGCATCCTACATATGCGCGCATGAGCAGCCAGCCTGCAAGCTATAAATAGAGGAATTATTTCCTTCTTCCAGACGGACGAACACACACCTACGGACAAAGACCTTCATATACACAGTGAGAGAGGAAGATACAGACACTCAACGTCTTCTTCCTCTCCGTAAACTCCAACACCCAGAGCAATGCAGACCTTCAGAGAACCGAGAACCATCGTCAGATCGTCAACGGAGTCAACGCATTACTACTCGCTCCATCGACACAGGGACCCAGATAAACAAAAGTGTACTCCTAGGACTATATCTAAGTCCTACATTGTAATACTGTTCTGTTTGTAATTGAAATTGTATCAAAATATTTTAATAGTAAACAAGCTGGCGACTCTGCTGGGGACCTCTTTCTCCTCCGTCGAGAAAGCTGTATCGCAATCTGAAGACATGAAGGTCGGATCCTCCCACAAGACACTGGTCGTACGCCTCAATCAACATGCGTATGAGAAGTTCATCTCTGAAGGCAGTGCAAGTCCTTCGAAGCGGCTGCCGAAGCCGAAGAAGACTCGCCAAGCCTGGGTGCGCAAGGTCGACGCTCCTGGCACCACCATCGTAGGGGATGCACCGATGCAACCTACCCTTCCCGCTGACGTCCTCAGCAGCCAAGATGCGCCTACCGATGCAGCACATCTCTCGGGGAAGCGTGGGGCCGACCACATTCCCCAACCTTCTTCCTCTCAGACGAGAAAGATGCGTCGATGGAGCAGGGGCACGGCTAACGTCCTGCGCATTAACTCTGATGTGCCACAGAAGGCATCTGTCTTTGACAAACTCACTCGCTATCATGGCAAGGTGAATTTAGACTCTGAGTACTATGCGCCCCAGCGGACTGGTACGAAGAAGTCCAAGGCAGCACGGGCCATGCGCCTCGAACGTGCTATGCCAGCAGCGAGCCAGAGGCATGCGCTCACAATCATACACGCTGCCAATGGTAAACTGTACAAGGTTGACTCGGGTGCTTCTGCGCCAGAGACGAGCCAACCTTCAAAGTCCTTGCCACACTTGGGCGCATCTGCTGCATTCGCAACCAAGTTGTGCAAGGCAAACTCAGTGGTCTTGAACCCCCGTACCTACATTGGTTGTGCGTCTGAAGCTGGTTCTCGTCACTATCAATGTTGCTCCCCCACTATTGATCTGGGCACATCTTTTACGTCGGATCAGGGGGTGCAGCATTCACTTGACCACCCTGGCACTTGGCCTTGCCATGTGCCTGATAGGGGTGTAAAGGTGGCACTCTCTCCCAACGATCTGCGTAATATGATCACTCACAAACGTCGATTAGGAGAGTCAACTGACAAGCACAATACGCCCCTCACAGGGCACACCTGTGCTGTAGTCACCATCAACTGTTGTTGCAAGACAGCAGTCCCACTAAGGCAGTCTGTGTTCCAGCGGCTGCAATCATCAACACCTCTCCAATATCGCCTCGGGAAGAAGGTATCAACTGAAGAGGAGCCAGAACTACAGGTTGCTTCTTGCAACGTAGTCTCCAACTCCCCATCAATTCGGAAGACGACTGGCAGCTCCTCGACCTTATCATCATCCAAGAGCCAGCCGAGGAAGACCAAGACGACTGTCCCGTCCTCAGGAGTATTTGAGGGCACCCAGGGAAGAAAAAAGATCTCAGAAGAAGCTGGGGGTAGTCAAGCCCCTGTGGATCTTCATCCTGAAGACGAAGTCAACCTTCCGGACATAGCTGGGGGTAGTCAAGCCCCTGTGGATCTTTATCCCAAAGACGAAGACGTCCTCCAGAACAAAGCTAGAGGTTGTCAGGCCCTTGCTGATGCTCCTCCCGAAGACGAAGACGTCCTCCAGAACATAGATGGGGGTAGCCAAGACGAAGCTCCGGAGGAAGTTCCTCTTCAAGAGAGCGAGGCTGAAAGCAAAGCTTCAACCGAGTCCTCTACTTCCAGTCACGTCATGACGGTGTACATGACGGGAGCTGGTAATACAGAGTCAGACGCACCGCCAGCAGATCTCGTCCAGCGCATGGATACCTTGGAGGGAGGACTCAAAACCCTCTCTGCCTCCATACAGACACTGACTCAAGCAGTGTTCAAGATACTATCAGCTTTGGCCAGAGCACCTTCTACCGGTCCTGACGTAAGGGCCAATAGAGAATCGAGTGTACCCCTTCAACGGGTATTCTTGGATACAGATCGTCGCGAAGCACCTCGGACGTCGGAACCGTCAAATGCCCAACTCCAGGCTGTACCACCTTCTCCAACTCCCAGCTCCACGGAAGACGTGGTGGAGATAATCAGGGACTTGCGTGAGCGCTTCGAGTCGAAGAATAGACATGAGGAACGCCAGAAGATGGGGATTCCGCAACAATACCCCCTCGAATGGAACAAAGTGGTTTATCCTCCCAAGTATAAACCACAAACGTTGACACCATACGACGGAAAGGACTCTCCATGCCATTATCTGACATACTTTCAGTCTCAAATGGGACATCTCCCGAAGGAAGACGCGCTACTCACCAGCCTGTTCGTCGGGGCACTGAAAGGAGTGGCTTACGACTGGTACTGTAGTCTCCCTGACAACTCCATATCTTCCTTCGACGACTTGACACGTCTCTTCCTTGATCGTTTCTATGACGGCGGGAAAGACATGACAATGGCGTCCCTGATAGAGGTGCGCCAGAAGGAGAAGGAGACGGTTCGAACATTTATCGAACGCTTCCGACAAGCCTGCTTCAGGCTGCCCTCGGGCATGCCAGAACATGCACTCCTCTTCTCCGGCAGCATGAACATGCTGCCTGCGATCAAGCTCTGGCTCAACTCCACTCCTCCTCCCGATTGGAGTTCATTGATTATTGGGGCTGAAGCAGCTGAAAAGAAGGCATCCAATGCTCGCCTTCTGGGAGTCAGTTTTCCTATTTTTGAAGACAAGAAAAAATGGCCTGCTGCCAACAACCCTGGACGTGAGACGAAGGGAAAGCAGGCGTTGACTGTCAATGCCTCCAAAGGCGCACAAGCACCTACTCAGAAGCCTCCGCTTGCGTCGAGGCCAAAGGAGGTCTATTCTTTCAACGACGAAGACACCTTGCAACTCTTCGAGATGCTGAAGCAGGGTGATAAGATCAAATTGCCAGACCCAAAGCGTTCCGACGAGGTTAGGAGAGTAGAAAATCCGAGGTACTATCACTACCATCGGTTCGTCGGACATCCAACTCAGGACTGCTACGTCCTCAAGAGCTACATCCAGCGCATGATCAATGCGAACGTCATCTCCGTCGACTATGAGGAGAAGACAGTCTCGGCTAACCTGGTGTTGCTCTAATTCGGCACCTTACCGCCAACCACAACATAAGATGGCGTCGTCCCCATCCCAAAGGTGACAATGGAGGTGGTCAACCTACCACCTACTCGTGACAACGTGAGTGGACTCATCCCACTCACCACATCTCAGGGTGAGATCTTATGGGTTCACCCCGATCTTGTCTCCGAGGTTACTCAACCAGGGGTACGCTCTATCTCCAAAGCTAATGGCAAGAAGATAAAGTCTTGCCGTATGGTCTCTTCCTTCGCGGAAGAGGCTCATCCTGTACAAACCCGTTTGCAGCTGAACGTCCAACTCGACGAAGCTGCCGTTGAGGTGGTGCCTCCCTGCACTGTCCCTGCTGCCGAAGAAGGAGGTCCATCCAAACCTCCAGCAGCCAATAAACAGAAGCATGTAGAGGCCCGTTTCGACAAGCCTTTGCGAAGAGAGAATGCTTCGGGGCTAGCCAAGCCCCACAACTTTGATATACTAGCACAACTTGTCGGTACTCCCGCCCACTTATCTCTGTACGAACTGCTTCGCCTTTCCAAAGATACCCGCGAAGCTCTCTGTGAGGCCTTGAAGGATGCTGGGTCCTTCATCAGTCAGGTCAAGCAGCCTGAGGATCTTCCGACCACATGTGCGCACTGCCGTTGTGTGGATGAAGTCATCCCCAACATAACCTTCACCCAACAAGATATGCTGTTCAAGCATAACCTGCACAATAGGCTACTGTACTACACAGGGTATGTAGGCTCCGTCAAGGTGAAACCGATTCAGATTGATCCAGGGTGTTCCCTCAGCATCATCCCTAGGACTCTGCTGTCAACACTGGGGATCCCGATGTACCGTCTGGCGTCCTCCAACACGACAATCAGCGATTTCAATGCTAGTAAAAGTGAACCGTTGGGTAAAATACGGCTAAAATGTCATATCGGTAACCTCCGAACCGAGGTGACTTGCTATGTCGTAGACGTCGACTTCAATACTACCTCCTGTTGGGTCGTCCGTGGCTGCCTGAGTACATGGTGGTGCCGTCTACACTCCACCAATGTATGAGGTACGTGTCTACCAATAACATCATCCGACGAAGGGGAAGCCTACTTCACTGATGCTACCCTATACAAGTCACTCGACGAAGGGGAAGCCAATGATGCTGATGACGAAGCTGAAACAGCGGCAGAGCCGGACATGGAGCCAGAGATGATTTTCGACGCTCCTTTAAATATTCGACTCAAAGGGAAACTGCCTCAGATGCTGCCTCCCATGAATATCAAGCTACCTGGAAGAGCACCGGCTTATCTAGGTAGAGCACCTACTGAAGCTCCCTTGAAGATCCGGCTCAAGGGAAGACCTCCTCAGACGTCGGTTCCCCTTGTGGCAAAACTACAGGAGAAGGCACCTGTCATCGAAGGCGCAGTCGAGGCACCCCTGAAGGTGCGTCTCAAAGGCAAGCCTCCGCAATCATCCAAGCTGCAAGAGAAGGCCCACACAGCCCTCTCGGATCCCAAGGTCAAATCAGCGATGGACTCTCCCGAACCGGCCCCGGTGCTCATAGATGAAGAGTTAGGAGAGTATATATCTGCTGATATAAATGCCCCTTCTCTTGATAATATAATCCCGCGGGACAAAATCTCGTGTTTTATCAATAATAGAGTGTCTTTCAATTATACTAGTCTTCCACATTAGAATGCCATGTATACACTAGATAATGCTCTACGGTCGTTACAAACACAAATAACGACCGTCAATCATATAAACCGAGTAGTTCCATCCCAAGGAGTCTGTTTTATAGTCCCACCGCAGAATCGGGATGAAGAACCCATCATCTTCGACAAAGTCGAGCGTCATCAAGACCTCCCGCCACTCGAGCCAGAACGAGATACCGGCAGAATACAAGTCTATCAGTACACGGACAAGGCAAAGTACCTCATTCAGAAGATGGGTTGCAACCTGAAAAGCAACAAAGGCCTGAACTATGGCAAGGGCCGGCGTCTTTTCCTTCGGCTTCCAACACCTAAAGGCAAGCTGCAGGACTACTATCATCGTACTCTATGGGGGGTGGGCTACGTCACGCCGCCGGCAACTCCAGAGAGTTTGGAGGCAGAAGAAATGGAATACTCTCACTCGTCCGAAGCCTCAACTTAGTATTCCGATACCAGTATCGGCTCAGTCCTCAGGAAGGTGCTATCAGTCAACATGGCATCTGCACAAACTCAAGAGGATGAAGGCGATGACCAAACATCAGAATTCTTTAAGAAAGAACCCTGGGCTCAACGCCTAGGAGTACAGTGGGAGTCTCATTTTGAATTACGCGAACCCTCTACCAAAGATGAGGTCGAACAAGTTGACCTTGGAGATGGATCTCCTTCCAAGCCCATCTTTATCAGCAAAAGTCTGAAGGGAGAAGACCGGGAGTCTTTGGTCCAATTGGCCAAAGAATATATCGACGTCTTCACCTGGAGCTACGAAGATATATCGGGACTTGATCCCCAAATTGCAATGCACAGACTTAACATCTTGCCTGATGCTAAGCCTGTAAAGCAACAACAATGACGCTTTCGTCCTGACATCATGAATGCTATCGATCAGGAGGTGGACAAACTTCTGAGCAGCAGGTTCATCCGTGAAGAGCAACATCCGGATTGGGTGGCCAATGTCGTCCCTGTCACCAAGAAGAATGGAAAGATACGAGTCTGTATCGATTTCAGGGATCTCAATACGGCTTGCCCGAAGGACGAATTCCCGCTTTCAATTACTGACGTAATGATCGATAATACATGTGGCTTCGAACGCATGTCTTTCATGGATGGGTACTCGGGCTACAATCAGATCAAAATGTTTCTCGATGACGTAAAACACACGTCATTCAGGACTCCAAAGGGGATTTTCTGCTACACAGTGATGCCTTTCGGCTTGAAAAATGCTGGTGCTACATACCAACAAGCTATGAGTACTATTTTTCGTTAATATCTTCGTAAGACAGTCGAATGCTATGTTGATGATATCGCCGTCAAGAGCCGTCTCAAAGGTGATCACCTACAAGACCTAAAGACAGTTTTCGATCTCATGCGAGCGCATCAACTCAAGATAAACCCCGCTAAATCCTTTCTTGGGATTTTTAGCAAAAAGTTCTTGGGCTTCATTATCACGGCAAAAGGCATTCATGTCGATCCCGAGAAAACCAAAGCCATCCTTGACATGGACCCTCCGAAGAACCTCCGAGAACTTCGAGGCCTACAGGGGCGTCTGGCCTACATCCGAAGGTTTATAGCAAACCTTTCCGGAAAATGCCAACCCTTCACCCAGCTCATGAAGAAGGGAGTCTCCTACGTCTGGACAGAAGAATGCCAGAAAGCTTTCGATGATATCAAAGCTTACCTGACGAGCCCGCCAGTCCTGGTGGCACTCGTCTCAGGCAAACCATTTCTCCTCTACGTCCGTGCCATGGATCATTCCCTCAGCGCTTTGTTGGCTCAGAACAACGATGCGGGCTACGAGCAAGCTATCTACTACCTCAGTAGGACACTGATCGGGGCCGAACACCGGTACAACCCCATTGAAAAGGAGTGCTTGGCGTTGGTGTTCGCCATCCAAAAGACTCACCATTATGTTTCGGGCCAGACAATTTATGTCATCTCCCGAGTCAACCCACTCAGGGTTCTCATGACGAAGCCGGGATCATTGAACTCCCGACTAGCTACATGGGCAATCCTGTTGACACCGTACAACATGGTGTTTATTCCGCAAAAAGCTGTCAAGGGTCAAGCTCTAGCCGACTTTTTAGCCGCGCACCCCATCCCGGAGTCCTCTAGACTCTATAAAGACATCCCGGATGAGGTCCAAGAATCAAACGTCACCGAAGAAAACTCCGTTAGACGGGTGTTTTTTGATGGCGCTTCAAAAACAGGCCCCAAAGGCCAAATCATCGCAGGAGTGGGGGTGGTTCTAGTCTCCCCCGATCAGCTGGTCATCCAGCGTGCTTACACCCTTTCGAAGCCATGCTCCAACAATGTTGTCGAGTACAACGCTCTCATCATGGGACTCCAGCTGGCGCAACAGCTGGGGGTGGATCATCTGGAAGCTTACGGCGACTCAAAACTCGTCGTTAATCAAATCCGAGGGCAGTACGAAGTTCGCCATGAAGATCTGGTTTCTTACCATGAAGCTGCATTGAATATTATTTCATCCTTCACTAAGTTCTTCATAGAACACGTACTCGGCTACAAAACCTGGAGGCTGACGCTCTGGTCGGCCTCGCAACTTTGTTAGCAGTACCCCTCGGGACTCAACACTTCGTCACGGTAGTCGGTCGAGACTTGGTCTGTCCCAAAAACAACCTATGCTCACAAATGGCCCATGCCATGACGACAAGCGCCGGTGTTAATGTCCGAGACTGGAGGTTCCCATTCATCGACTTCGCTGTCTATAAAATTCTTCCAAAAGACCCGTAGGAAGCCGTCTCAGTCAGAAGTCGTTCCCTTTGGTTCTATTATGATACAGCTACTAAAACACTGTACCGACGCTCCTTCGATGGACTTCTCCTTCAATGTCTATCCAACGAAAAAACAGCCGAAGCCCTTTGGAAAGCTCATGACGGGACTTGCGGGGCTCATCAACCTAGCCCTAAGTTGCAGGATCGACTGCGACGTATGGGTTACTACTGGCCAACCATGGCAGCTGACGCTGTAGACTATGCTAAAAAGTGCCATGCTTGCCAGCTCCATGCCGACTTCATCCATACACCGTCGAAACCACTATATCCTATGGTCGCCTCCTGTCCCTTCGAAGCTTGGGGCATGGACATTGTAGAATCGATCACCCCTCCATCATCGAGGGGACACCGCTTCATCCTAGCCATCACCGACTACTTCTCCAAATGGACAGAAGCAGTTCCACTGACGGAAGTAAAAAGCTCCAGGGTGATCAGCTTCATCAAGCACCATGTCATCTACCGTTTCGGGGTACCTCGAAGGATTATCCACGACAACGGTCCTCAGTTCATCAGCCATATTTTTAGCAGATTCTGTGACAAGAACCGCATTCAGAACGTGGCATCAACCGCCTATAATCCGGCAGCAAACGGATTGGCCGAGGCTTTTAACAAGACCATCGTCAAGCTACTCAAAAAGGTCATGTCATCCAACAAATGTGACTGGGACGAAAAGCTCGGCGAATGTCTTTGGGCCTACCGTACAACGGTACGGACCCCGACGGGCAATACCCTGTTCTCCTTAGTCTATGGGAGCGAAGCGGTACTGTCTCTCGAGATTCAGATACCCTCACTCCGTGTGGAGCTCACAAACCAATTAACAAAAGAAGACAACCAGCGTCGTCGTCTGCGAGAATTGAAGGCACTTGACGAAAAACGTCTCCTAGCTCAGCAGCGCATTAAACTTTATCAAGCCAGTATATCACAGGCTTTCAACAAAAAGGTCAAGCAAAGGATTTTCCAAGTTGGCGACCTGGTCCTGGCAGTCAGGAGGCCGATGGTGTTAACTGACAAAATACTAGGAAAGTTCAAGCCCAAGTGGAAGAGACCTTTCATCATAGAGACGGTATACTCAAACGGTGCTTATCGCTTTGCCCGACCAAACGGGGACTTGTTTATGATGTCCATCAACGGTAAGTTCCTAAAGAAGTACTACTCATGACATCCTTCAGATATGTACTTTCATCTCTACCAAACAAGGGAGTCAGTGGACCTGATCATCAGAGCTCACATACATCTTCCCTTCACAAAAATCCTATGCTTTCGGAACCCAGTTGTTCTGCGGCATTCTATCCCCAGTAGAAGAACAACCACGTCCACATTACCTCTGAGTTGCTCCTCTACATCCTGTAAAGCGTAATCTTACACTACGTAGGATTGTACTGTTCATCATGTTTACCACGTCCACATTACCTCTGAGTAAACATCCCGTACGAACAACCCCTGCATTGTCGTACATCAATAACAAAACTTTCATGTCCATATTACCTCTGAGTAGTTTTGCGTATCCCCCAGAGTCACTCCTACCACGTCCATAACACCTCTGAGTAGGAGGATTCTGTCATTTGAACTCCGTATTTGCCACGTCCACATTACCTCTGAGCAAACATATCGGTTCTTTCAAACTTATTATCTGTACCTAAAAACCAAGGTGCGCAAAAGATAATAGGTCCACACAAATTATCAGTTCATGACAACAAAAATGAATACCCCACAAAATTCTTTATCTTTTATTTATTTAAAAGTAAAGGATTACATCCCCAGCAGAAGCTGCAAACTACAAAAATAACAAAAAGAGAGAGAGACTACAATCCCTAAGCATCACTGGGATTGGCAGGAAGCTCTTCAATCTGATGCTTCAAGTCTTTCGCCCGAGTCTCTGCGGTCGCCAAGACTCGACATTCGGCTTCTTAACGCATCACCTCTACAGCTTCGGGGGCAGTATCAGTCTCATACTTCTCGTCTAGTTGTTGCCGCTGGTGGGTCAGGGAAAGAACCTGGCGGGTAAAAGCTGCTTCCTCCTCCTTAGATGCTACATGTTCAGCCTGGACTCGCTCAGCATCTAACAAGAGTTGGGCTCGCTGGTCTTCAAGATGGCGAATCTTGGCAGTGACTTCCGCAATGCTAGCCTCCAACGAGGCCCGCAACTCCACCTTCTCCTGCGTGGATTGAGATAGCCTCTCCACCGCAGCTTCAGCTTCGGCCACCTCACGGTCCCAGACAGCCACCGTGGCCTGATACGATGACTCGACTTCAGCTATCAATTTCTCCTTTTCTGCTTCTATCAGAGCAGAAAAGTTATTTTGCCGGATGCTCTGAAACTCAGAAAGAAGCTGGTCGAGCTCGGCCACCGATGCCTCCAGAATCTCGGTCATATGATCGTGGCCCTGGTGCGAACGTATCAAATCAACGGAAGGGAGCGCCATGGCTTTTGCCGTCGTGAAACTCCTGTTCGCATTCAGCACAGTTGATACGCCCTTCTGCAGCATCTTGTACACTGCCTCAATAGCAAACTACACGTACTCGTCCGTGTCTGCCAATACCTGAGGCGTCATAGCAGGAGTTGGAGGAGCTACTCTGGACAGCGGACCTGCAGAAGACCCACCGACCTCAATCTGCGAGGCCGCAACCTCAACCTCAGCGGACCCTCTCTCGTCAGGGACCTGCACTTCGTCACTAGCCCGAGGTGCCAAGTGGACGGAAGGAGCCGGATGGGGCGTCGATATCGTCCCCCAAGTGGAAGGAGCAATAGAGGGTTCAACTAGCAAACCTTACCCTTTTCGATTTTGGAGGGACCACCGATATCTAGGGCTGTCTCCTCTGTCTCTAAAACACTATCAGCAGGCCGCGCAGGACCCTCCTTCTCTGGCAAAATAGCAAGATCAGCACCTACTTCCTGACTCGGCTCCCCTGGAGCCAGGCTTGGAAGACGAGTCTCGCCTTCCTCATCGAATCCCCCTACGGGAATAGAATTTGTCGGTACCTCCCGATCGGCAGCCAGCTCGGCATCCGCTGCTAGATCCGGGGTAGGGCTCGGCAATGGTGTAGCCGACCTCCCTTCATCATGACGAGAAGGGAAATCAGCCCTATCCCCTGTTACAACCGTGCCTGTTGCTCTTACAGGCTCAGGGACCTCTGGAGGAACGTCGTCCGAAGAAGACGAACTCCATTCCTCTTCCTCATCTGGAAGAACTGCTTCTGCTGGGACGTCAGTACTAGAAGCCCTCATGGCAGCTTGTATCTCCACAGAAGTCACCTCATCCGGGTTCTCCTCCACGGGAGATTACACAATCGGCGGAATATACTCATCAGATGAGCCCACCACCCACTTTGGTCCGCTAGCACCCGATTTCGGAGTTCGGGGTTTCTTTTTCAGCGGCTCCTACAAAAGAAAGCATATGTCAAAAAAAAAATGACAGAACTAACCAGACTACGTGGGACGTCCTTACCTCCATAGGAGCCGATTCTGTTGACACCTCCGGTGACATCGCTTTCCTCTGCCTCTTCGGCACAGAAGAATCGGCCTCAGTGCCGGCACGTCTCTTCGGACGATCAACCGAGGGTTCTGCCTGAGTACCTTTCGAGGATACGACAGGGGTGTCTCGATAACCAACCTCTGGCGGGCGGTACGATCGAGCCTTCGCCAACATATTCTCGGTTGCCTCCAACTGGGTGCCAACGATGAAACTGGTCTCCCTATCATACCCAGGGGATACAACATTCATCGCACAGTAAAATTTGGCAGCTGAGAAAAGAATCGACGGCTGTGGATTCAGAACTGGCATGGTAAAGCGGGCTCCGGTACATCCGGCATTGTAATAATGCCAAGCTCGCGCCCCGTCCAGTAGACTCCCGATATACCCCAGGCTGGTACTGGGGTTTCCCAACATCAACTGGGTATAACCGAATTGACGCACGAAACAGCTCGGTAAGTACGGTTCCAGGTAACAATAGTTCTTATTCCTGTACACCAAATGGGATGGCCGGATGCTTTGCAACCAACGAAATCCTCACTGAGACAGAGTTGTTACATCTGCACCCGAATCAGCTAAATCTTTATTTGCTTCGAAGCCGGTAAAAATAGGACCAACTTTCGTGATCTTCCATCCTTGAAGGTAGGACAAAACCTTCCTACAAACAGGAACGCCCGTATGCAGCCACTTCCTCTGGTAGAAGCGGCGAAGAAATGCGTCTCCGGCTACGTGGTCTTCTTCCTGGCCCGAACTTATCACATTGGGATGGTGCAAAATCAACCACCCCATCAGATAGTGAAATGGCAGCTCGGCACGAGAAAAGTTGCCGTTCTTACCTCGTTCGTGAACAACATCACTTGCGAATTCTCGTAGACCTCGCAACAGGTTGCATACCATCGCAGGGAGTAGAGCCAAGGGATGGCCAAAAACCAACTTCACAGCTGGCAGGATCAGGTTTCGGGTCACCCTCTCCATCGAGCCTGACCCGCCCGAAAAGACATAATCCCGGAGCCAGATCATCAGATAAGCAGCTAACACTGCTTTCGATGACATCCGGTGAGTGAGGTGCCAGAAACAGCTATAGGAGTGTTCGTCCGATTCTCGGTCCACATTTTTCTGGGGACTCTTTTCATTCAATCTGCTCATTTCAGATAGCACCTTGGTACTAGAAAGAGTTGGCAGAGTCGTGAACTGAGAGGGATCCTCCTTGTCTTGCTCAAAGACGAAATTCCTCCAAGCAGTCACGTGGGGCTGCGCTCCGCCCCTATCCCTCTTCTGTATATAATAATGGTGGCTTGCCACTTCCTTGAAGACAACCATCATCTCTTCTTCCTTGTCCCCCAGGACTTGGAACTCCTTGTTGGTCAGGAAGTACTCCTCATAGGGTTCTGATCCCCAAGGAAGCCTCGACACCTCGTACATTTCACGAAGTGTAAGCCCTAGTTCCCCCATCGGGGTAAAGAAGGTCCCAGTCTGGGTGTTAAACATCTCCAAAAGCGCAAAGAACATGTGCCTATTGATGTCGACGCCCTCCTGGGTAGCACGAATAGCGACCGTCAGCCTAATCTCTCGGAGTTCGGTTCAAAACTGCGTCGGAATCCAGAGTGTCAGCTTGTCCCATTTGGATACATAATGACACCAACCCTCGACCCAAAAATCACCCTTCGGGTATGACCGCTTCGATGACAGCATACGGTTTACGAAAGTCGAAGCACCAAAGGCGAAAGTGTCGGCAGGGACGTCATTGTAAATACTTCTGGGACGTAGAGTTTGCCAGGTGAAAGAAGACCCAGCCCACGTGGCGGCCAAAGTATCCCTCTGGTTCGAGGTAGCATCGATTCTGATGGTGCCCGCCACCGCTCCCCCCTGAGACGGGGTTAACTCCCATGACATCCTCCTCTTGGAAGCAAGACGGCAGAAAGACGTCAAAGGCCAGTGACGCTCGAGCTGCTTCATGAACATGTGCACCCCTTTGGCTGAGAGGAACCAATCTTCCTTGATCCTCAGCACCTTCGCTTCAGTAGAAGTGAGGCGATCCCCAAACAGGAACTCAGGCTTCAGGAAAGTCTCATTTCCAGGAACGGCAGATTGCAAACTGCCACGCTCCATCATCCGTTAGAGGAACACATACAGTTGTTCCTTGATTTGAATCATTCTCTCGGAAGACTGATCCAGCATGATGACAGCTTAGGTAGGATTTATTACCTCCTCGTTATAATTAACTTCTATCTGACAGAGAGTAGCGTCCAGCAGTACCTCGTTCAAGAGCGGGACGGTCATCGAAACTGGCGATCAGAGAAAGATGATAAAAACTCAGATATGTTAAAACAACAAAGAATATTTATCTGAGCCGAGTTCTAATCAGAAGCACACACACTGAACCCAAGCTCAGGCACATCTGAAGAAAAGCTTCGGCGCATCATCAGGACTCGAGGTCCATATGCGTCAGCAGAAAGGCTTCGGCGCATCATCATGACTCGAGGTCCATGCGCGTCAGCAGAAAGGCTTCGACGCATCATCAGGACTCGAGGTCCATGCGCGTCAGCAAAGAAGCTTCGGTGCATCATCAGGACTCGAAGTCCATGTGCGTCAGCAAGAAGCTTCGGAGCATCATCAGGACTTGAGGTCCATGCGCGTCAGCGTATGTGAGTTCTAAAAAGACTTCCTCAAAATACTAACGATACGACAAGGATGACAAACCCACCAATCACCGCCGGCCGAACGTCGACGGGCGTCCTGGGACAACATCAACGTCGGCCTCTGCAGGCTCCTTACCCCGGCCTTGACCTCGGCCAGCACCACCGTGAGGAGTCTTGGGAGCCATTTCGTAAAAAGAAGTTAGGGTTTTGAAACAAGAACTCCAAAGAAGAAAAATGCTTTTTGGCAGTAAGTAAAGAACTCTCTCTCTCTACCAGACGCCTATTTATAGGCTTGGTCGCACGCGTGAACCGATGAAGGGTGACGTCAGCCGCCGCCTGGGGTTCTACAAAGTGATAACTGCAAATAATCCAAAAAGATCATCATTAAATCTTTTTGTTTATTTCGAAGCGTTATCATTTGCATTTAAAACTTAGAGGAGCATGCGCCTCATCACAGATGTGCGGAGCAATCATGCGCCCTGAACAGTTGTGTGCCCCATTGAAGACCATACCAAGCTTCTTATTCAAAGTATTCCAAAACTTGACAGAAAGTTTTAAAAACTTTGAAGGGGGTCTTGTAGAAGCATGGAATTTCAGGCGCATCTATATGACAGAATTCCTATGCGCCTAACATTACATGAGCTAGGGAACATCAAAGGAAGTACTTGGCACAGCAAGACAGCAAAAGTATAGAAATCAAAAGGATTTTTTTATTTCATATAAAAGTCTATTACATGTCTAAACAAGGCTTTACAAAGGAGAATTTCTACAAAAAGAAAGAATCCTAAGACTATAGCCAGACACAGCAAACTGCCATGTGCCTTTTGCCCGGCGCATCATCCGTCAGACGCATCACTTCAGCGTCTCAGTTAGGCGCGTGTCTTCAGCGTCTCAGTTAGGCGCATCTCTTCAGCGTCTCAGTTATGCACATTATGTAGTCTCAGCATATGCGCTCTACTTCGACCCGATCAAGTGCTTTGACTAATGAAGCATTTATTGAGCAGAACTAGGGTGGGCGATCAACCCCACTCTAGCTGGAGGAAGATCTCTCCAAAGCCCAAGAAATAGGAGAGCACCGTAACTCCGATATGCGGCTAAAGGAGCAGCTTTCCACACAACCATAGTGGGCAACACCCCACTCTTGCAGGAGGAAGAGCTCTCCAAAGCCCAAGGAAGATGGGAGCACCACAATTCTGATCTGCGGCTCTTCCGAAATAACGGAGACGAGGCTCGAGCATCCCGATCTTTGGAAGCAACAGGCACCTTCCGCCTGCCTCAGAGGCCCTCGATTCTGACTTTTGGATGTAACAGTCACCTTCAAGTGCATTAATGAAGGCAATTCGTCGCATCTTCACCCTTGGAAGCATCTTGTCAACAGAATGTGCTCGAGCAAATAAGTTTATTCGGAAAGACGTGAGAGAACGAGAAGCAAACTCTCTCCTTGCTGCTATTTATAGGCCGGGCAAATCAAACCCATGTGCCAATTGACGGGCTCTCCGAATCCCGTGTAATAAATTTGTATTTATGGTGATGAACCTGACGCTTCGAATTCGGCCAAGTCAAGAATGGCTATTTAAAGCACTCGAGGAACGCAACAGTCGGACAAATAAAAATGCGTCATGCAAATGGATGCGTCGGTCAGATACCGTGCATCGTACAGACGCGTCCGTCGGTACCAAGCACCCTGTATGGATGCGCCCAACAAAGCATGCGTCCAAATCAACATGGACACATGTGTAGAAGCATAGAAATGAACAGGAAATCATATACGGCTCAAATCCTGAGAAGCCACCCTCATGCGGCTCAGATTTCAGAGGCCATACCTATGCGGCTGCCATCTTCATGCGGCTCAAATGTTGAAAGGCCACGCAGCCTTAACACGTGGCCAGCCTTATGCGGTTCAGTTGGAAACTACTCTCATGCGGCTCAGATTTCGGAGGCCATACCTATGCGGCTGCCACCTTCATGCGGTTCAACTCCTGAGAAGCCACCTTCATGCGGCTCTGCCAAGACATCCTGTCTCTGTTAGGACACGTGGCAGAAGATTAGTTTCTCCCACGTCCCTACGACTCGTAGCATAATGATGGTTGGACACGTGGCACCAAATCAATCAAGATTTATCCACTCAGATTTGTTACTATCAACAACCAGATTTAGTGCAATCATCATAATTACCTGGGTCAAATCAGATTTGTTACAATCAAGCAGATTGAACATGTGGCAAGATATCTAAGCTTGCCATAACAAATCACAAAGATTCTTGGCAATCAACATTAATTGCCCATACAGATTTGGCGCAATCAACATTAATTGCCCAGATTTGTTGCAATCAAGATTAACGGCCCAGATTAATTGCCAACCAAGCAGGATCAAAGAAAATGGTAATTAATCCCCAAACCGTCGACTTTTCAAGAGAAAATCATTGCAAACCCTAATGATCACACTCTACTCCTATAAATAGCAAGGTGCCATTCCCTTGCAAAACCCTGGAGAAAAAAGAGCGAGGAGGAGAAGAAGAAAGCACAGAGAGAGAAGGACCAGGCCGGACACACAGAGATACAAAGGCACGTACAGAAGAGTCTCCCCACCCATTCCGAGAGCATTTCTTCATCAGAGCCAAGGCTACGTCCGATCGTCCAAGAAGTAAGGCAGAGCTGCCGTCACTTTTTCGAGCCTCTACCGTCACCCCCCAGAAAAAAATAAACAATTGTACTTAGATTGCTGTACCTAGGTTTTTGTCCCTAGGCTTTCTTTGTACAAGCGAGTTTGTATTATGAGTCTAAGTTCAGTCCTCCTATAAAACTGTTCTGTACTTTTATAATTAATGGCAAATACGATGGCGACTCTGCAGGAGACTAACTTCTCCACGGCTGAGGAGTTGGTGACGCAATCGGATGCAGCCAAACTTGGCTCCACTCAACAAATGCTGGTCGCCCGGTTCGACCAACATGCGTTTGAAGAAATGCTCTCCGACGGGAGCGCTGGCCCGGTCCAGCGGCGAGCCCGCACGAAGAAGGCCCACAGGGAGTGGAGGCCCAAATCATTCGCTCCTCCCTAAGCTCTCGAAGGAGTACTCTCTGTTGCCCAAAACAGCAGGAAAGACTCTCTTATGGCCCCACTTCAGACCATAGAGGACTCTGCTGTCCCCAAGTCCGACAGAGGAAAATATTATGATGATGGACTTGCAGAGGCAAAGGATAACTCTACACGGTCCAGAAAGAAGCCGTAGAAGGGTGCTAGCCGCATGAAGATTCATTCGGCCACAAAAGCCAGCCGCAGACAGAAGGCTCATACGGCCAGTGCTGCCAGCCGGATGGAGGATGCTTATGCGGCCACTATAACTTCCAACCGCATGAAAGAGGCCCACGCAGCCACTACAGCTCCCAGTCGTATGTAAACCGCCAGCCGCATGCGGGCTGCTTATGCGGCCACAAATGCCAACCGCATGCAGACAGGCTATGCGGCTAAAAAGCTCAGCCGCAGGCTATCTGTTTCATGCGGCTCGGGCTCAGTCTTCGACCGCCTCTCAGGCGATCCTGATCCCAGATACTCTCATGTGCCAGTTCTGTGGACTCTTCCTACTACGCACTCTCAGGTGCTAGAAGGAAGAAGTCTCGGGCAGCGCGGACTCATCGAGCTCAGACAGCTGTCCTAACTTTTGACTATCAGGGCATCCCGCTGACTATTACGCAGGCCCTTGATGGAAAGTTGTATAAAACTATCAGTGTCCAGCCCCCGATGGCCAATGAACGGGATAGTTATCAAGAATCTCCCAATAATGATCAAGGGCAAGTACTCGTACTACCCCCACATCAGAAAGCAGGCAGAACGCCAACACACTCATATGCTCAGGACTCCCGGGCCCATAAAGCGAGTGACTTGTGTGACGTGATCCTTCACAAGCGCAAGGAAAAATAAAAAGCCTCGGTGTGCAGGGAGTCCTTCCATGGACATCACTGCACCCAAGTCATTGTTAACTGTTGCTGCAACAATACGGCAGTACAAGAAGACCGGCGGTCCGTCTTCCAACGACTGCAACACCCAAGCTCGAAAGACGAGGCGCTTCTTGTTGCCTCCTGCAATTCTGCTTACAAGGTCCCTGGCAGCGGGAGAGGGAAGAAAACAAACATCTCTAGCCCAAAACTCTCAACTAAGAAACTCTCTTCTAGGCAGTCGTCCACTTCCGATACGGGAGGAGTTTTCCAAGGTACTCGCTCAAATACGAAATCTGCCACATTTGGAGGTTCGTCATCCACATCTCTGGGAGGTGCTGGAGCCGGGGGTAGCACTCCTCCAAACATCTACGACAATCCGGTGTTCCAAGAAGATAATCCAGGGAAAACGATTCCTCTAACAGATGCAGCAGGTTCCGACATCCCCGAGGATGTCCAAAACTCTCGAGACGAGGCAAGCTCTGAAGCTGGGGGTACCACTCCTTTCGAGTCCGAACCAGAGGAGAACATTCCCACATACCCCGACGACTTTTCTGTACAAGGATATGACTCAGAGGGCACGTCTTCCACTGTTCTTTCCATCTCTCATGTGAGGATGGTATTCATGACAGACAGCAACCAAGACGGTTCCAGTGATCGCCAACACATCGACACTTTGGAGGCCATACTGCATGCCTTGGTCAAGTCTGTGGACGAGATCAAAGCGGCCCTTCCAACTCTGCAAGAAAGGATGCTTGGCCTGACAAGCTTGGGTCCCACGATAAATGCGGACTCAAACTCGGCTGTGCCAAACCCGGGCGACAACCCTCCAACAACAACGGCTCCCACTGCTGCAGACGAGGCCAGGGAGGCATGACGAGAGGTCCAGGAGCTCCGTGCCATGTTCCACGCTCGAGAAACTTGCCAAGACCTCAGGATATGACAACCGTATCCGGCTGCATGGGGAGATGTTCCCTTCCCACCAATGTATAAACCATTTAACATCAATCTGTATGATGGGAAGACATCTGCAAGCAGGTATATCACCTACTTCGAAGTCACAACTGACCATCTGCCTCATGACGACACCATTCTCACGTGGCTGTTCATTAGAGCGTTTGAAGGGGTCGCCCTTGACTGGTACCGTAACTTGCCGGACAACTGTATCCGTTCCTTCGTCGGCTTCAAGCGTATGTTCCTAGAGAGGTTCTACGAAGTTGGACAAGACGTGACGATGTCCACCCTCGTGGATGTTATCCAGGGAGAAAAAGAGCTGACAAGGAATTATATCGAACAGTTTCGTCAAACTGCGATAAAGTTGCCTTCCGGTAACCCTGATTCATCCTTAATTGAAATTTGCCAAAAGTGGCTGCTGCCCACAAGCAGCCTCTGGATGGGCGAAAGTCATTTTAAGGATTGGATGACTTTCATTATCAGCGCCACTAGTACAGAAGACAAATTGAAGAAAGCTCGCCAACTGGGATTACACGTCTCAGAAGGAGAGGATAAGGGCAAACGCCCTAACACCAACAACAATAATGGTGGTAACCCCTCCAACAATCGAGACAACAAGGGCAAGCAGGCTATGGTGGCCGACACAGCTCCGAAGCCTGAACCGAAGCCGGCAAAGAAGCAGTGGCCTCAGATGACCTACTCCTTCGAAGACGGCCATGTCAATCCCATCTTGGACATACTCATACAAGGAGGTCGAATTCAGCTCCCTCCTCCAAGACGTGAGCCTCATCCTGCAGAGATGGAAGGCCCCAAGTACTGCTACTATCATCGCTATGTCCACCATGCTACACAAGACTGCTACCAACTAAAGTGATACATCCAACATCTCATCGATTCTAAGACCTTAGCCATTGATTTCGAAGAGGTGACCGTAGCAGCCAACATGGTGTCAGTATAATTCGACAGCTTTCCTCTGACAAAAACTCAAGATGGAGTAGTGCCCGTCCCTTGAGCAAGGATGGAAGTCGCTAACCTTCCACCTCCTCGAGACCAGGCTGCCGGTCTAGTGCCCGTTACCACATCACGAGGGGAGATCATGTGGGTCCATCCGGATCTGGTACCTGAAGTGACTCAGTCCGTACCACCCTCCACCAGTAAGAAAAAGAGTAGGAAATTTAAATTATACCGTACAATCTCGGCAGAGGTCGAAGAAGATACGACAGTAGTTGTCCGGTCGGGTGCACAATCCCAACCTCCACCAGGTAATTCGGCTGAAGATCATCAGCCAGCTACTGCTGATGCTCCAGGACCTTCTCAACCTCCGACGACCGACAAGCCTAGGCCGAAGGAGACTCGCTTTGACAAATCCCTTCGAAAAGAGACGCCACATGGGCTGGAAAGGCCCTACAACTTTGACATCTTGGCACAATTGGCCAACACACCAGCTAAATTGTCGCTATACGAGCTTCTGAGACTCTCTAAAGATATTTACGTCGTGCTGAGCAAGGCACTCCAGAATATCGATGCATATCTGGCTCAGTCCAATCTCACTGGGGAAAATTCACCTACAGATCTTCAGGACCGTACTTGCACAGGTGCAATGCCCAACATTGTCTTCACTCTGCAGGATATGCTTATCAAGACCAACTTGTACGATCGCTCTCTGTATTATACTGGGTACATTGGCGATACCAAGGTGGATCGTATGCACATTGACCCCGGTTCTTCTATAAACATCATCTCGAAGAGCCTGCTACACCATCTGTGCATCCTAATGCATCGCCTAACACCGATAAGCACCGCCATTAGCGGTTTCAATTCAGGCAGAAGCTATCTGATAGGAAAGATTCGTCTGAAATACCAAATCGGCGATCTTCAATCAGAAGTGACATGTTATGTCATAGATGCGGATACTTCCTACAATATTCTCCTGGGACGTCCTTGGATACATGATTACATGAACATGCCTTACACACTGTACCAGTACTTCAAGTACGTCGATAAGCATGGCTTCGTGAGGACATAATTTGCTGACATTGATCCCTTTAAAGGGGTCAAATCCTACTACTCTAACTCATGCTTGTATGAGAAGTCGAAAAGGCACCTTGTCGAAGAAGATACTCAAGCTCCAACTGAGGCGGCAACTGGATCGGAAGAACCTCTAACAATCTACCTCCAAGCCCGCAAGCCTGGCAGAACTGCACCCCTTACGGCCACTCTGCGTAAGGACGCAATCAGCCTCTCTGCACAGGAGGAGCAGATGATAATCCGACTACCAAGGTCTGGCCAAGTGCTAAGACCCAAGACATAGCCACTAACAATCAGGCTACCTAGAGTGAGTCAGCAACAAATAGAGGAGCTCAATCCCTTTGTCAAGCCGATGATGATTCGTCTTCCCCGAATAAATCGGCAGCCGAATGCTAAGTCGGGGACTGCTAGCCAGCCAATAACTCCCTGCCCAGTACCAAGCACTAAACTGGGGGTGGCTAGTATGCCAACGACTCCACGTTCTGCTCCACCCACGGAGCCCCTGATGATTAAGCTGTCCAAGTCATCCTTCTAATCTACATTGACACAGGGGGTGGTTGAAGAAGATCCAGAGCTGGCCAAGTATGTGGCTGCTCACACTGATGTTCCGTCTGCAGATGATGTAATCCCACTGGAAAAGATACCTTATTTTATCAATAAAGGGCTATCTTTGAACTACCTCGAGCTTAATAAGCTTTGTACAATGTATGCTATGGAACACGATATAGGCACCCACTCGCACACACAGGTAAAAAATATCTACACCACAAACCAACATACTCCAGTGGAAGACGCTTACTGCATAGTCAAGGGAGCGAATCATCCAATCATCTTCGAGCGGAAGAATGATCCGCAACCCTTCAGGATAGAAGAAGTTGATCTCGAACCCGACACCGGGAGACTGCCTCTTTATCTGTATAGCTTCCAATCCAAGTACCTCATGCAAAAACAAGGGTATGATCTGGAAACTACACCAGGTTTGAACTATGGCACGAGACGGCGGTTATCCTTACAATTGTCGGTCTCCTCTGGGAAACCACGAGATTACTACAACAAGACCAGATGTGGGCTAGGTTATGTTACACCTGCAACAACCCCGAAGAGCTCCGATGAGGAGTACGAATGTCACTGTCATTCGTCTGAGTCGCCCACTTCTGATTCAGACGTCAGTATTGGAGAAATGTTCAGGCAAGTCTGGTCCGTCAATATGGCATTTGTCGACGCCTACGAAGAAGATGAAGACATTCCTGAACTTCTTGAGTTAGCGCCGTGGGCACAACAGCTAGATGCGCAATGGGAGAAGCAGTTCGAACAAAGAGAGCCTTCCATCGAAGATAAGGTTGTACAAGTTGATCTCGGTGATGAGTCCTCTCCAAAGCCCATCTTCGTCAGCAAGAATCTGACAGACGAAGAGCGGGAATCGCTACTGCAATTCGTCAGAGAATACATCGACATGTTCGCCTGGAGCTACGAAGATATGCCAGGACTGAACCCAGAGGTTGCACTTCACAAACTCAATATTCGTCCGGACGCAAAACCGGTCAAGCAACAGCAACGACAGTTTTGCCCCGACATCATGAATGCCATTGAAGCTGAGGTCAACAAACTGATAGCTAGCGACTTCATCCGCGAGGAACACCATCCTAACTTGGTCGCCAATATAGTACCAGTCCTCAAAAAGAATAGAAAGATTCGGATCTACGTCGACTTCCACAATCTGAACGAGGCATGTCCCAAAGATGAATTTCTTCTCCCTATCACAGACATCATGATTGACAACACATACGGCTTTGAGCGTATGTCATTCATGGATGGTTTTTTAGGGTACAAGCAAATCAAGATGTTCCCTGATGACAAAAAGCATATATCATTCCGAATACCAATTGGCACATACTGCTACACAGTCATGCCTTTCGGTTTAAAGAATGCTGGCGCCACCTATCAAAGATCTATGAGCATCATCTTTAGAGACCACCTGCATAAGACAGTGGAATGCTACTTCGACGACATCGCCGTCAAAAGCTGCTCTAAGGAAGATCATCTGCATGATCTGAGGACAGTGTTCGACCTGATGGGAGCACATAATTTGAAGATGAATCCCACAAAATCCTTCTTAGGCGTATCTAGCAGAAAGTTCTTGGATTTTATTATTACTTTCCAGGGTATCCATATAGACCCTGAGAAGACAAAGGCAATCATGGAGATGAGTCCTCCGAAAAATCTTCGTGAACTCCGAGGCCTTCAAGGAAGGCTGGCCTACATCAGGAGGTTTATTTCTAACCTCTCCGTACGATGTCAGCCATTCACCCACCTCATGAAAAAGGGCATTTCATTCGTATGGGATGAAGAATGTCAGCGTGCCTTCGACAGCATCAAGGAATACCTGACAAACCCTTCAGTCCTGGTGGCCCCGGTTGCTGGAAAACCATTCCTGCTCTATGTGCGAGCTATGGAGCATTCTCTCGGTGCTCTACTAGCACAAAATAATTATGCAGGCCATGAGCAAGCTATATATTACCTCAGTCGAATGATGATGGGGCCGGAGCACCGATATACTGCCGTAGAAAAGGAATGCCTTGCTTTGGTGTTCGCCATTCAGAAGATGCGACACTACATCATGGGACAAACCATCCATGTCATATCAAGAGTTAAACCCCTCAGGGTCCTCATGACTAAGCATGGCGCACTCAGCTCTCGCCTCGCTATCTGGGTGATATTACTGTCCTCCTACCACATGATCTTCGTTCCACAGAAAGCGGTTAAAGGTCAAGCTCTGGCAGACTTTTTAGCAGCTCATCCAGGTTCAAAATCAACAAGAATAGACGAAGAGGTTCCAGATGAGGTCGCCAATTCAAATGCAGTCTCCCATGATGCCATCTGGCGAATATTCTTCGACGGCGCTTCCAGAACTGGGCCCAAGGGCAACATCGTCGCTGGAGTCGGAGTAGTACTGATCTCTCCCTCCGGGCTGGTGATCAATCGTGCCTACTCCCTCACGGAGCCCTGTTCAAACAATGTGGCCGAGTACAACGCTTTAGTCATTGGACTCCGACTCGCAAAAGAGCTGGGGGTAGAGTATCTAGAAGCATACGGCGATTCGCAGCTAATCGTCAACCAGATTCGGGGCTCATACGAGGTTCGCCATGAAGACATGATCCCCTATCACCAAATAACAATAGACATCATCTCGTCCTTGGATGGGTTCTTCATAGAACATGTTCCCAGACTCCAGAATATTGAAGCCGATGCCCTAGCAGGCCTTGCCGCTTCCTTAGCAGTCTCGAATTATGCTCACCATCTGGTTGACATAATAGGTCGTGAATTGGTCTGCCCCAAGAATAAAATTCAATGTGTTGAGAGTTACTCCACTCTGGCGGTCCACGAAGTACCAGACTGGAAATAGCTATTCATTGACTTCGTAGTCTACGACATCCTGCCAGAGAATCCAAAGAAAGGCACTTCTATCAGAAGACGTTCCCTCAGATTCTTCTACGATACAGAGACGAAAATGCTGTATCGTCGATCATACGATGGATTACTGCTTCGATGTCTATCAAACACAGAAGCCAAAGAAGCTGTACGTGAAGTACACGACGACGTCTGCGGGGCCCATCAGCCTGGCCCAAAATTGCAAGACCGCCTTCGCCGAATGGGCTATTACTGGCCCACGATGGTTGCGGATGCAATAGATTATACACGAAAGTGCAAAGCCTGTCAAGTCTATACAGATTTCATCCATCAAACATCCGAGTTTCTACATCCAACGGTGGCATCCTGGCCATTCGAAGCATGGGGAATGGATATCATTGGTCCAATCACCCTATCCTCATCTAGAGGACATCGCTTCATACTCACAATCACAGATTACTTCTCTAAATGGGCAGAAACTGTTCCACTCACAGAAGTGAAGACATCAAACGTGATTAGCTTCCTCAAGCATCACGTAATCTACCGCTATGGACTTCTCCGAAGGATCATCCATGACAACGGTCCGCAGTTTGCAAGCCACGCCTTTTATCGGTTCTGCGACAAACACCGAATCCAGAATGTTGCTTCAACGCCATACAATCCAACAGCAAATGGGTTGGCAGAAGCATTCAATAAAACTATAATCAAGCTGCTCAAGAAGTTCGTGTCTTCCAACAGATGCGACTGGAATGAGAAGCTTGGCGAATGCTTATGAGCATACCGTACTACATTACGAACGGCCACTGGAAACACACCATTCTCTCTGGTATATGGGAGTGAGGCAGTTCTCCCACTAGAGACTCAAATCTCTTCGCTCCGCGTCGCCTTCACCTACCGATTGACAACAGATGATAATCATCATCACCGACTACAAGAGTTGGAGGCCCTAGATGAGAAGCGCCTGTTAGCTCAACAACGAATTGAGCTGTACCAAGCCCGAATCTTCGGAGCTTTCAACAAGAGGGTTAAAATCAGAACATTCCAAGTGGGCGATCTCATTCTGGCAGTACGGAGGTCGATGGTTATGACTCACAAAACTGCCAACAAATTCTAGCCAAAGTGGGAAGGCCCATTCATCATCGAGGCTGTATTCTCCAATGGAGCTTATCGCCTCGCGAAACAAAATGGAGACTTGCTCATGTTGCCCATCAATGACAAGTTCCTAAAGAAATATTATGTCTGAAACGACATCCTCCAAATCTCCTAGGGTGTTGAGTTATGTACCCCCCGGTATCGCTGAACTCACATTCTGATTCCAAATCTTCCAGATTGTCGAGTTATGTACCCTCTGGTACCGCTGAACTTACATTCTGACTCCAAATCTTTCAGATTGTTGAGTTATGTACCCCTTGGTACCGCTGAACTCACATTCTGACTCCAAATTTCCCAAAATGATTAGTTATGTACTCTCCGGTACCGCTGAACTCACATTCTGATTCCAAATTTCCCAGAATGATGAGCAATGTACCCCCTGGTACCGCTGAACTCACATTCTGACTCCAGATCTCCCAGATTGTTGAGTTATGTACCCGCAGGTACCGCTGAACTTATACTCTGATCACTACAGATGAATCTATATCGCATCTTTTAGGTAGTAAGTCACGTATGATCATACCTCTGAACTTTCTTCCTAAAAGAGCTCCCTCCTCATGATCCAATACCCGCACTTTCAGTGCATAAACAGGGTAACAGATCCACAAATTTCCTGAAACAACCACGTCGATATTACCTCTGAGTTGTTTCCCTTCCATCAAAAACAAACCGCCCCTCACGTAGAACTTCCATGTCCTCATTACCTCTGAGTTGTTCTATGTACCCCTTTATGGTGTCCACTCCTACCACGTCCTCATTATATCTGAGTAGAAAGATTCCATCGAAGAAACCCTTATATTTACCATGTCCTCATTACCTCTGAGTAAATATGTTGATTCTCTCTTAACCTATTATTCGTATCCAAAACCAGGGTATACCAAGGATAATAGGTCCACAAAAAGTTTCCCAACAAAGCGAATACCAGCAGCAAAACAAAATAGAGCGAATGTATTTTATTCATTCAAAATCAGTTATATTCACAGGACTCTTCAGACAAGAGGATTGCATTGATATCCGAAAGAAGCAAAACACAAGCTACAACTAAAGACAGACAGAAATATCAAGACAAAATACGGACATTTCATGGGAACCCACAAATCCTAGTTGCGGTGACGCATATACCATTCCCTCAACCATTTTTCATATGAAGGATCTATTTGAGTAAGATCCTCGTCCGGAACAGGAGGATCAGAACTCCCATGCTACCACCTTCAGACTGGGGCTCCTCCTTTGCAGCAACTTCCACGTTGGGAGTGTTTCCCTCCCCTATAGACGCCAGCTCTTCTTTTTGTTCCTCCATTCTTGGTATCACCTCCTCCTTAACAAGCGATGACTCTTGTTTAATGAAAGGAGGCAGCAGCTCTTCCTTCACAATGATCTCAGCCTTCGGCAGTGATGTTGCAAGAATCAAAGATAAAAGAAACAAAGTTAGAAGATGGCCGGGGCATTATGCGACCCAGTCCAGATGAGTTTATGCGGCTCATTTCAGAGCAGGGCTTCATGCGGCTCATTTCAGAGGAGGGACTTATGCGGCTCTGTTCGCCAGGTCCTTATGCGGTTCAGTTCGTGGAGCGTTTATGCGGCCACCAGACAAACTCCTATGCGGCTCGGACATGGGGTATACCCTCCATGTGGCTTGGCCATGGGACGTACATGCGGCACACACAAGTTGAACAGTTTAAAGACTTGTGCATAAAATATGCAACAGAGCCATATTTGTTAGGGTTTTCGAAGCACACGATCCTCGCAAAGTCCTTACCAGCAATGGTGGGGTGGACGTCAGGGTGGACTTCAGGCACCGCAGCCGATGTAGAGGCCACTCCCTTACCCTTCGCCGTAGCCTTGGAAACTTTGGAGGCCAACGTTGATCGAAGAAGAAGAAGAAGAGGATGACAGTTAGGGCAAGAAGAGCTTAAATTGGAAAAGAGAGTAAAGAGTTTCTTTCTCTAAAATTACTCTTATTTATAGGAGACCAAAGGGAAGACACGTGGATCGATGAACGCTTCGGGTTGTGTGCTGCAGGCAAAACCGACTCCTAGGATTTCGTTCCCTCTTACAAAGGAGATTCATCAAAGCAAAAAATCTAAATATTTAATGAACCGACTCTTGGAATTCTCCAAAAAGACGGCTCCAAATCAAAATGAATCAAGAGCAATTAATGCCGCCTACGTGGCAGAAAGGACAGTATGCGGCCAGAAGTGATCCATACGGCCAGAGCGGTCTATGCGGCTAGACAGTCTATGCGGCTAGAGCGGTCCATGCGGCCAGGCAGTCCATGCGGCCAGGAAAGCCATACGGCTAAGACGTCCATGCGGCCAGAATATCTTAAACGGCCAGGAGAGCTTATGCGGACATCGTCATGCTTCTCATTCAAAGTATTTCAATTTTTTAAATTGAAAACTTTGAAGGGGGTCTTGTAGAAGCATGGAAATGAACAGAAAATCCTATGCGGCTCAAATCCTGAGAAGCCACCCTCATGCGGCTCAGATTTCAGAGGCCATACCTATGCAGCTGCCATCTTCATGCGGCTCAAATACTGAAAGGCCAAGCAGCCTTTACACGTGGCCAGCCTTATGCGGTTCAGTTGGAAACCACTCTCATGCGGCTCAGATTTTGGAGGCCATACCTATGCGGCTGCCACCTTCATGCGGTTCAACTCCTGAGAAGCCACCTTCATGCGGCTCTGCCAAGACACGCTGTCTCTGTTAGGACACGTGGCAGAAGATCAGTTTTCTCCATGTCCCTACGACTCGCAGCATAATGATGGTTGGACACGTGGCACCAAATCAATCAAGATTTATCCACTCAGATTTGTTACTATCAACAACCAGATTTAGTGCAATCATCATAATTATCCGGGTCAAATCAGATTTGCTACAATCAAGCAGATTGAACACGTGGCAAGATATCTAAGCTTGCCATAACAAATCACAAAGATTCGTGGCAATCAACATTAATTGCCCATACGAATTTGGCGCAATCAACATTAATTGTCCAGATTTGTTGCAATCAAGATTAACGGCCCAGATTAATTGCCAACCAATCAGGATCAAGGAAAATGGTAATTAATTCCCAAACCGTCGACTTTTCAAAAGAAAATCATTGCAAACCCTAATGATCACACTCTACTCCTATAAATAGCAAGGTGCCATTCCCTTGCAAAACCCTGGAGAAAAAAGAGCGAGAAGAAGAAGAAGAGAGCACAGAGAGAGAAGGACCCGGCTGGACACACAGAGATACAAAGGCACATACAGAAGAGTCTCTCCACCCATTCCGAGAGCATTTCTTCATCCGAGCCAAGGCTACGTCCGATCATCCAAGGAGTAAGGCAGAGCTGCCGTCGCTTTTTCGAGCCTCTACCGTCACCCCAAAAAAAATAAACAATTGTACTTAGATTGCTGTACCTAGGTTTTCATCCCTAGGCTTTCTTTGTTCAAGCAAATTTGTATTATGAGTCTAAGTTCAGTCCTCCTATAAAACTGTTCTGTACTTTTACAATCAATGGCAAACAACATGCACCCAATGGAATACAGATCAATGCGCCCACTCAACAGCCCATCACTCGTCAAAGAACATTAAATGCTGAAGTCTGACACGACAGCAGACATACCTCGATGACAGAGCAGCAACAGCTTTTATAGAAAATGAAGCATCACTGACGTCAGCGTCATCATTACTCTCTTCCGGCGGTTACAAGCCATGTGGCTGCCCAACCATTAGCATGTGCCTCCGCGGCCATGCGGCCAAACCTCTGTATGCGCTTCAAGAGCCGTATACCTCAGGCCTTCCTCTGATCCCTTAAGACAGAGGTCAAGTCACTACTGAAGCTTCGTATGTGCCTCAAAAACCGTGCGCCCAGATTGGTTCGTAACTCCTGAAGGTTGCGAGCCAAAGTCTTCTCATGCTCCCAATCCCAGACGCATCCTATCAGATTACCCTCCACCAAATCTGAGATCTTTGAGCTATGGACACGCGCCACGTGTCCTTTAACTCAATTCAGCATATGAAGGGGTGCTAATCATCCAAGATCTCAGCAACAGAAAGATCCTCTCTCCTGCTACGTGCCAGCCCACAAAAGCAGCATGAAAGATTTAACCCACAAATGATGGTGCATCATCCATGCGCCTCCCACAGCATCAACCACGTGGCGTCTCCACGTACAGGCGCATCCTACATATGCGTGCATGAGCAGCCAGCCTGCAAGCTATAAATAGAGAAATCATTTCCTTCTTTCAGAGGAACGAACACACACCTACGGACAGAGACCTTCATACACACAGTAAGAGAGGCAGATACAGTCACTCAACGTCTTCTTCCTCTCCGCAAGCTCTAACACCAAGAGTAACTCAGACCTTCAGAGAACCGAGAATCGTCGTCAGATCGTCAACGGAGTCAACGCATTACCACTTGCTCCATCGACACAGGGACCCAGATAAACAAAAGCGTACTCCTAGGACTACATCTAAGTCCTATATTGTAACACTGTTCTGTTTGTAATTGAAATTGTATCAAAAGATTTTAATGACAAACAGTGGAGATTCAGTTGTTGCTAAGATCTTGGATGGTTAGCACCAATTCGTAGGTAGAACTTAGTCAAATGACATGTGGCGCATGTTCATGGCTCAAAGATCTCGAATTTGGTAGATGATGTTCTGTTTGGATGCACCTAGGATCTGACGCATGGGGTGACTTGGTCTATGACTCTTAGAGATCACAGACAAGTCTGGGCGCATGGCTTCTGAGGAGCATGCAGATCTTCGAGTGCATGGCTGTGGAGGTGCATACAAAGACTTGGCTTCTGTCATTTAGGGGCCAGGAGTAAGTTGGGGCACATAGATTTTAAGGTACATGTAGACTTCTAGGCGCATGGTTGTGAAGGCGCATGCGAATGATCGGCCAGCCATGTGGCAAGGAAAGCTGTAGCCGACAAAAGCAGGTAATAATGATGCTGACGTCTGCGGCTCTTTGTTTTCTACAAAAAGTTGCCAACCGTTCAGTCTTCGGAGAACGTGCTACCAACTCTGTCATATAGCATTAAATGGTTGATGAGTGACGAGTTGAAATGGGCGCATCAGTTTGTGCCCCACTAGGCACATGGGTCTATGTCCCATTGGACGTATTGGTACGAAGCGCATGGTGTGACGGCACAACTGCCGTATTGTGCATCTTCATTGGCCCGTCTGTTGAGTTCTTTGAGGCATTAATGG
This sequence comes from Iris pallida, assembly GCA_029216955.1. Taxonomy (NCBI): domain Eukaryota; kingdom Viridiplantae; phylum Streptophyta; class Magnoliopsida; order Asparagales; family Iridaceae; genus Iris; species Iris pallida. Next base: position 10,115,159 of record JANAVB010037417.1, read on the forward strand.
ATGTTTTGAGTTGGCTGAATATAAAGAGGCAGATTCGTCGTTATTAATGCAAATTCATTACACAGAATATGAGGAGACTGCTACTTGGCATATGGGCGAGGGTTGCTCCAGCCTATAAATAGCTTTGTGAAGCATTTGGCTTTCACTCATGGAGACAAACTCGATCGGTCTCCTACCTTGATGAGTTGTTGATCTCCTCGTTCGCAGAAGCTTCGACAATGAACTTCTTCCGAAGACGAAGATGTGTCGAGTTGGTTTATTCACCATCGGCCCTATTTTTGTACAAGCTTGTGAAAGTGCTTGTTCCGTCCAAATACTGAGATCGTCATGTCCTAACATAGGCTGAAGGTGCCTGTTCTATCCAATGATCGAGGCAATCGTGTCCCGATTTTTGTTATGTTGGAAGAGCCGCAGATCGGGGCTATCGTAATCTGATTTTGTTAGGCTAGAAGCGCCACTCCTCCTGCTAGAGTACCCGTATGCTGACGAAAATGTGATTCGCTCTGACTATGCATGGAGATGTACCTACGCTGATATGATAGGATGATACGCTTGACAAGTGATGTGCCTGGTTGTGGCACTTGAGTGATACGCCTGACTGTATGTTGAAGTGATGCGCCTGGCTATAGCTTTTAAAATTTTCTCTCTTTGTAAAAGAATTTTCCTTTGTAAAAGAGTTTTAGACATGTAATAGACTTTCATATGGAATAAAAGCCTAATTTTTATGTCTCTACTTCTTTGCTATTTTCTGCTGTGCCAAGTGTTTTGCTGAGTTTTTCGGCGCATGTCAATTTGGGATGCATGAGATTTAGGGTGCATAGGAGTTCTGGCCTTAGATGTGCCTAAAATTCAATGCTTCTACAAGAACCCTTCAAAATTTTCAAAACGTTTTGCCAAGTTTTGGAATACTTTGAACAAGACGCATGGGTAGTTGTTGTTCTAGGCGTATGTCGTTGTCTGGGTGGATGGATCTTCTGGGTGCATGACCGCTCCGTGTATTGCTGTGGGGGCGCATGCTCTTTTTATTTTTAATGCAAGAAGATAACGCCTCAAAGTTTGAAAGATTAATGATAATCTTTTAGAATATATGCAGCCGTCAGTTTTATGAGACCCGAAGAGTTGTGCTGACATCAGCCTTTATCGATTTACGTGCGTGGCTCATACGTATAAATAGGCATGTGCGAGGGAGAGAGAGAGTCTTCTAGTTTTGGTTTCTTCTTCTCCTTCTTTCTCTAGAGTCTTTCGAAAACCCTAGCTTCTTTAGAGAGATGGCTCCTACGACACCCCGCGACAGTGCTGGCCGAGGAAGGAGAAAGGACAAGGAGCCTGTGGAGGTCGACATGGAGGACATCCCTGTCGTCGCAGTGTGTTTGCCATCGAAAATAAGACAAGGTTTTGTTGATTGATAAAACTTTGGTATTTCAATTACAAATAGAACAGTATATAATGTAGGACTTAGACGTAGTCTTAGGAGTACATTTTTATTTTTATCTGGAAACTGTATCGATGGAGCGAGTGGTAATGCGTTGGCTCCATTGACGATCTTAAATACTATAAAGGTTTGGGCTGCTCTGGATGCCGAAGCGTTTGGAGAAGTAGTCGTTACGTGTCTCTTCTTGTCTCTGTATGTAGATATGATGATCTCTCCGTGTGTGTATGGATGAAGGAATGATCATTCTATTTATAGGCAGCAGACTGGTCTGCTCATGCACACATATGTAGGATGCATCTATACGTGGGAAAGCTACGTAGATGATGCTGTGGGGCGCAAGAAAGATGCATCCTGAGTTGAAGTCAAATCTGTTGAACTATTATGTTGGGCTGCGGTGGAGCTGACACGTGACAGTTGTGGAGATTCGATTGTTGCTTAGAACTTGGGTGGTTAGCACCCATTCATAGGCAGAACAGAGTCAAATGATAGGTGGCGCGTGTTCATGGCTCAAAGATCTCAAATTTGGTAGAGGGTAATCTGTCAGGATGCGCCTGGGATCTGACGTATGGGACGACTTGGTCTATGACTCTTAGAGGTCACAGACAAGTTTGGGCACATGGCTTCCGAGGTACATGCAGAGCTTTGAGTGCATGGATGTGGAGGCGCATGTAAAGACTTGGCTTCTATCATTTGTGGATCAGGAATAAGTCAGGGCGCAATGCTTTTGAGGCGCATACAGACTTCTAGGCACATGGTTGTGGAGGCGAATGCGAGTGATCGGCCAGCCACGTGGCAAGGAAAGCTGTAGCCGCCAAAAGCAAGTAATGATGATACTGACGTCTGCGGCTCTTCGTTTCCTATAAAAAGCTGCCAACCGTTCAGTCTTCGGAGAACGTGCTGCCAACTCTGTCACATAGCATTAAATGCTTGATGGGTGACGAGTTGAAGTGGGCGCATCAGTTTGTGCTCCACTAGGCGCATGGGTCTATGTCCCATTGGGCACATCGGTACAGAGCGCATGGTACTGACGGCGCATCTGCCGTATGGCACATCCTTATTGGCCCATCTGTTGAGTTCTTCGAGGCGTTAATGGCTATTTTGACTTGGCTGAATACGAAGAGGCAGATTTATCGTCATTAATACAAATTCATTGCACAGTATATGAGGAGACTGCAACTTGGCACATGGACGAGGGTTGTCCCGGCCTATAAATAGCTTTGTGAAGCATTTAGCTTTCTCTCATGGAGACAAACTCGATCGGTCCTCTGCCTCGGCGAGTTGTTGATCTCCTCGTTCGCAGAAGCTTTGACGACGAAGTTCTTCCGAAGACAAAGATGTGTCGAATTAGTTTATTCACCATCGATTCTGTTTTCGTACAAGCCTGTAAAAGTGTCTGTTGCATCCAAATACCGGGATCGTTGTGTCCCGACACAGGCTGAAGGTGCCTGTTACATCCAAAGATTGGGGCAGTAGTGTCCCAACTTTTGTTATGCTAGAAGAGCCGCAGATCGGGGCTATCGTGCTTCGATTTTGTTTGGCTAGAAGAGCCACTCCTCTTGCTAGAGTGCTCGCACGCTCACGATGAAGTGATTCGCACTGACTATGCACGGGGATGCGCCTACGCTGATATGATGGGATGATGCGCCTGACAAGTTGTAAAATCCCTAAATTTTTGGTATATTTTTATTTATTTTAAAAGACCTAAAAATGAATTTATGCAATTTATGATTTTTATTAGGAATGACCTTAGCCATTGTTTGATTTTGGAGCACAAGACTACCATGAATTTTGGCACGGAAGATGTAGCAGTATGTTTTGACCAGTGTACTAGCCATGCCGGGGGGAGCCTAGCCATAAGTAGGTCCTAACTAGTAAAACCAGGCCAAGTTTCGACTTAATCTCCACCGATAAATTATTATTTATTAAATTGACTTTTGACTTTTAAGAGACCCCGTTAAACCAATTTAGCCCGGATTGGACTCGAACCAAGTCCAAGCCCATGCAGGCACGTGGGAGACCAAATATGGCCATGTAGGCATATATTGTATATGTAAAAATATTTTCTAAATCAATTTTAGATTTTTATGTACAATTTCTAAAATTTTAAATTATTGGTACAAGTATTGTTTTTTTATTATTATTAAATAATGTTTAATAATTGTATAATTTTTCTGGGCCGAGCTAAGGGGTGCAGTATATGTCTGCCATAATCATCATGGAATTATTTTATTATTTTATTATTTTATTTTTATTATTAATGTATCCTTAGGAATTAATTCAATATCTACTTTTAGTTATTTATTAAAATTGATTGTAATATCCAGTAAATTTATATACACGTACATGTGTTAATTATATTAGATATTTGGATGGCTAATATTTTAAATTGTTACTTAGATTTAAATAGATTTTGAGGTATGTATAGATATATACATAGATATATAAAAATATATGTTATATATAAATAAATTAGAATAGGAAAAAAAAGTAGGCTGACGTCATGCTGACGTCAGCACTGTTCCAAAGGAACAGTGCCTTCGTCCAGCCCGAGCCTGGGAACACAGGCTGAGTAACGCCAAAAAAAGAAAAAAAGAAAAAGAAAAAAAAGGATTTAAATCGAATTCTAATCTTGATCAAAAATCTCCCAATAATTAGTCTAATCTATCCCAATTTAAATTCTCTAATGATTCCATCAAATCTAGTATAAATCAAAATTGTAATTGAATTGATAATCGAATGTTAAACCACCAATAACAGCGGATACGAGCGGGGAGGAAGCGGAAGTTCTCCAAATTCCTCTAGATATCTACCATGTTCGTGACGCCTTACCAACCCCGACCTCCCTATGCCTCACTCCGACCGACTGCAAGTCGTCTCCGGCCACCGCACAGCCGGGAAGACCAATACAAACCGAGTAGAACAGAGCCCCTGTTCAGTTAACCGATAGCGAGGTACCATTTTTCTTCGTTGAATTTCTACTTACCTACTCGATCAATTATCGATCCGTCAGTTCCTTTCGATAGCTTACCTAACCCTCTAGATTATCTATCAGGTGGATTGTATAGCTTTGTAATCGATTCGACAGAAAATGAATCAAAAATCGACCGAAAAGAGTTGTCAAACAAAAACAGTTTTCAGAGTTGTTACTCTGTTTTGGAAGCTAGATCTTGATCAGGACATTACAAAATCTAAAAACCTAATTAAACATAGTTTGAGTCAACATATACATGATTAAAACCCACTTTACAGATCCCAATTCAATTAAATAGAAGCTAAGTTATTTGAGTTCAAAGATCCGAGAAAAACTCCTTTTAAAACTAAATTTTTTTTAGAAATCTCCCCGATACGGCGTGCGCCCCGACAAATCGGGCGACGTGGTCGCAAGCTATATGCATCGAAAGGCGCGTATAGATGTTGTTGACGTGTGGAAACTGACGGAACTCAATTTCGTTGCGTGTGCACGACAAAATCAGTGCGTATCCGTCGAGATACCCCCGTATCGACCTTTTGCAAACTTGGCCATAACTTCGTGTACGTTCGTCATATCGAGACGAAACTTGCGCCAATAAGACCGTATCATTTTTTTTGTCCTGTATGCCAAGTTTGGTCCGATTCTGAGAAGGTCGAATGGAACGTCTATTTGGCGGGCCTACGACCCGCTCTAACGGGCGAAGTTGTGCACGGCTCATCGGAATTCAAAACTGGACATACCGTTGAGTTCGTCTCCTCAAACCAGACCCGTAGACATGTAGTTTGACGACTTTAGAGACCATAGGTACTGGCACGCATTTTGGTGCAAAATGGGTCCAACGGCGGATATCATTTTGACCCGAAATTACGATTTTGCCCCTGTTCCAGAATTTAACTTTTGGACAGACGTTTCCTAGGCATATCTTTTATTTCAAACTCATTCATGATGTTTGTTTCAGCATTCGGAGCTTCTTGTGGATTTTGACTTTTTGTGTTGACGATTCTGACTGTTGGATTTTGCTACATCTCGTACCACCCTCAGGCAAGACACCTTGCCATTTGCTGTTTATTTATTTAGCTCATATTTCATGCATCATTTATTTTCTTTATACAAAATAAACTGTGATACATGGCATAACCTGTTAGAACTTACTGTTCATTTATATTTTCTGCTATGTATTATTTTTCTTGCACATTCAACCTAGATTTAAGGGACCACCTTTATGTGTTGCATTCATGGCCTTGACACGTTATACCACGAAGTTGTGTGTCGCATGTAGAACACGGAAGTACGTGATTGGCTGGCCACCAGTACGTATAAGCCGTATGTTAGGAAATAACTGCTAATAGAATTGTATGCTAGAAGACTTAGCAGTTATGAATTTCATTGGGCAGGAAGAACATGATTGGAAGTTGACTACTACCCTATCTATCGTAGACTCGCTCGCTACTGAGGAACGATAGGTAGACTATATGCTATAGACTCGCTCGATACTGAGGAATAGTATATTGTGTTGTGACTTGCTACTGAGGTACTGTATTGGTATTTTCTTGACTTGACCCGGTAGTCATGCGACCATGAACTGTTCTTAAAATGCATTCCACTTAGAATGGTTAGGCTACCTTATCCGTTAGGTACGAGTACTTTTGGTTTGGGTACTTGTATCTGACCGTGGCTTAGAACAATAACTTATCGCGGAATAGTTTGTCATATCTTGTCCTTGTTTGGTTGTAGGTGTGACTTACTACTTCGATGAGAAGGTATTGAACCTTGTTGGGGTGCGGATACCATATTAGATTCATAGCATGGGAAGATACGTCACCGTGAATTAGTTTACCATCTCCTGTCCTTGTTTGGTTGGGGGGATGGTAAGCTCGTTCAATAGGTGTGTATTGGACCATGTTATAAATTCAATTGACTTATTTATTTGAGCAATATTTATTCAGTTTATATGGCATAATATTATGTGTCTTGTTACGTCCCTCTGAGGACCTGGTTATCTCTCCAGGTGTGTGCTCTTGTCTTTCGTAGGTGCTGTAGCTCTAGCTGTGACCATTTCTATTTCTTCGAGGATGATTGCGCTTGGATCGTCTTCGCTTTGCTCGCCAAACTCATTTCATTTTCCATGTGTTTTTTCTTACTTTGTTGGTAGTGGATTTGTCTCCGCCCAACATATTGTATCAAGATAAATCAATGTCATTATATGATAACTTTTATTCATTTATTTTTGTGTGGATGAGATTAGCTATGGTTCTACTGCATTTTACAGCTTACGTATATTTTCTTATACGGCTGGCATGTCTACGTTCCTAGTCCTACGTATTTTGGGACTGGGGCGTTACATATTTTTGTGGTGGCCCATGCAGGTCAGAGCATATCGTATCGGCTATATAACTGTACTGATACGAGCCTGTATATAGGATCAAAAATTAGGAATCTCATCCACATGTTTGATACCTCCCTTGATTCCTCTTCAAACTTTCATTGACTGCTTGACTTGTATCTAGTTTGAAATTGTTCTAACAAAAATTCTATATCTCGTGACAGAAAATAAATCCTCAGAACGGTAGCGCTGCACCACTTGCCATCACTCCCGAAAACTCGGCAGCCCAAGAGGGGCAAATTCACTCACAGCATCCTATAGCAACCTCAACCATGCCTTTTCAGCCAGACCAGACGACCCCACCTACTCACCAGCATCCCCAAGCCTCTGAACCCCAGTTAGTCCAGACTGTTCAGCAGACCCCTGTACCCCAGAGAGGGTATACTCCACCACCCCTTCATCAGAATCTACCTCAAGCTGGACCGCAGATGCCTATGCCCCCGATTGATGGTGATGATACCAATCGGTTCCTTTATACTCTATTGCGGGCTCAGTGGCAGCAAAATGAGCTATTGAGACAAGACATGATGGTCCCACTTAATAGACCCCCATCTCCACCACCAGCCCAAGTACCAACACCTCTACCAAGGCCCCATTCATACGTAGGCAGTATTTCAGATTTCACCCTAATGAAGCCGAAGACCTTCAAAGGTACCGAAGGCCCACTAGAAGTTTTTTCATGGCTTATCAGCACCGAGAAGAAGTTAAGGGCGTCGCAGTTGCCTAAAGAAGATTGGATGTGTAAACCCCCCCCATTTTTTTAAAAATAATTTTTATAATTTTTAGATTTATTTGTTTTTATTTGACGTTAGAAATTTGAGCTTGCATTATATATATTAGGTTATATTTTAAATGATTAATAGTTAATTGTTTAGTTAAATAGTCCAATACTTGCTTAGCCCAACAAATAAATATCCATGCTATCTTGGGCCAAGAATTTTATTCCATGCTATCATGAGCCTAAGGAATGAATTCTTGCTATGAGAGCCCATGGTTGTAGCTTTTCTAACATGAGCACCATCTTTGTGTGAACTAAATGGTGGGAACACATAAGCCATTATGGGTGTAGTGGTAAAATAATTTGTGCATATTTTGTGTATGCTTCATGCATTAACTTTCTCCATTTATTTTTATCTTCGTAACCCCCAAGACTCCTCATTTCATCTTCATAACCTCCATGACTCCTCATTTCATCTTCATAACCCCCATGACTCCTCATTTCATCTTCATAACCTCCATGACTCCTCATTTCATCTTTATAACCCCCATGACCCCTCCTTTCATATTCGTAACTCCCATATCCTTTCACCTTTGTAACCGTTATTTATACTTATATATGTCAAACTTCCTTAAGTCATCCAAGCCATCGACTCCCAAGCCACAATAGTATCTCGAGGTTGTCAACCTCGCTGCACACCGTCCGATCCGATCTTGCAAACCACAACTCGTCTTCGATGAACTGTCGCTACGTATCACTCCTGTGCACCATACATCGCCGACGATGACTTTCTCTCACTCGAGTCCAAGTTTAAATAACATCTTCACATAGGTGAGCTTTTGTTGTTTCTCTTGTATATTTTGTTCATGTAAATTTCTAATAGGAAGATTAAGTAGTTGTGCTGCCAATCACTAGAAGAAGATGGAAATAATTTATAATATCACACCATATATTATTTTCCTAATATTCATAATAGAGAATGGCAGTTGAGTAATATTTTTTTACAAAGATTATTAAGAACAATCGTTTGAAGGGAGGTATGGATAGCAGTAATCTATCTCAATATGGAAGAAGATTTAGAGAAAGAACAATAGAAGTCTACTAATAGGAAGAAGCAACCGTTTCACATATAGGAATTTCTTTTAGATTTAAAGAAGAAGTAGATGAAGAAAAGTAGTAACATGCATAGTTATGTTGTTGATCACATAAAAGAGCATTGGGATTCGAGCTTAGTGATTAGAAATCAATTTATTTTAATTATAGCATTCATTAAGTATTTATACTTCCTTCAATATTAAAGTCTTATCTATTGTGTGCAATGTATGCACTGAATTTTACATCAGTTAATAATATGTATTTTATAAATAAATCCCTTCCCTTTAATCAATTATCAACCAAGCCCTTTTTATCTCTATTTATTTCTTTAAGTGTGATATTTTCAATAATCCTATTTCTTTTTTTTATTTTTGTAAAACTAGACATATATAGAAATACGATCTTATATAAAGCTAAAATACACTTTGAGAAGTATTAATTCTATGGTATAATTATTATAGAGTGAGAAGACATAAGCCTAGGTTGTAATATGTAAGTATTAAATTTTATAGATAGTTGGCAATAAGGACATATATGATTAATTAATATATTAGATTCTTGATTATTTTAGGACTTGGATCTGACTTCGGACACCAGATACCAGCATTTTCGGACAAACCTCCAGGCAAGTGTACCTTGCCAAGTTTTCAGTACATATTCTTTTTTTTTGTTCTATTGTTTCTATCTTCATATATATCATGATATAGGAATAGTTGATACTTCACGTCCGAACAGATTCGAGTGTCAATATCTGTATACGGATATTGGGTATTAACCTTAGATATAGCGTTGCATTGATTATCGTGTTACTTGAGACACGATGGACCTAGGACACTGACACGATCATGAGATAGTCCAAGATATGACATATTCATGGTTTGGATCCTGTGATAGGTTACATGATTATTTACTTGATATTTTTAGTGTTATCTGACATGACTTGATAGAATAGAACATGGGGTGGGGAGAACATTACCGTTATATCAGGCTGTATATATATACATATATTTCTACTCGAATATCCTCGTTTTTATATATGGGATTTGGCTGTTATTCTACTAGTTTAGCCTCGTTTCCATATAGGGACTTGGATGGTATTCTACTAGTATACCTACGTTTCTCTAGCAGAGCGTGGGTGGTTATTTACTTGATATACCCGTATGCCCTTTGGTCCCACGACACGGTGCCTGAGGGCAATAGCCTGCTGAGGAGCTTGTGAGCCTCAGTGGCTAAGCCTGATATCCGAAATATGTTCTCACGTGCATGTCACTTAGACTGGTTAGGGTAGTACCCATTAGTTCATATGTTTTTATTTACTGTTAATTGGCATGTTGTATGTACCTTACTATGTCCCATGAGGACCTGGTGATCTCTCCAGGTATTCGACTGAGCGGAGTTGGTAGCTGATCATGATGGTTGATATTTACTGTTTCAGGTATCTCTGGTGGTTATATATTTATCTCTATTCATTTATATTCTGTTTGTCAGTCTAGTATTTGTAGACTCAAGTTATTTCTTTCCGGTCTATTCGAACAAATGTAGCATGGGGTGCACACTATGTTATATGTTGTTCATTCCTGTATTCTATCTTACTGTGGATTGAGACTTAGATATTATTAATTAATATAGATAGTTGGTCATTACTATACAGCTTATACGTATTCGAGTTGGGCTGGAGTCCACTTGATACATAACTGGCATGTATTCGCATTCCTAGTCCTACGAATTTTTGGACTGGAGCGTTACAGGATGACCACAGTTGATTTATTACTCGAGGACAATGCCCATCATTGGTGGAAAGCGGAGGAGAGGCGCTTGGGTACCCATCATTCATGGGAAGAGTTCTACAAACTCTTCAACGAGAGGTACTTTCTAATCGCTGCTCGTAATGTATTGTATGAATAGTTCCTCCACCTCAAACAAGGCAACAAGTCGGTTGACGAGTATGATGCAAAATTTAGCCGACTAAGCAGATTTGCTGAGGGATTGATGCCAACGGAGAAGGAGAAGGCAAAAAGGTTTCATAATGGATTAAGGCCCGAGCTTAAAACACACACTACTGTGCAATCCAAAATTTCGCACGCCGCGATATTAGAAGAAGCTAGAAGTCAGGAGATCCTTCACATGGAGGTACAACAAACTCAAAGATGCTATGCCCCGATAGACCTTCCATTTCAACTTGGTTCAGGAGGCCCCCAACGACGACTTACTGCACAATATCAACAGCAAGCCGTGCCTTACCAAGTTCCAAGTACAATAACCTGCCAGTTTTGTGGAAGGAGAGGCTACCAGCAGAAGGACTGTCGTCGGCGACTAAAGTGTTGCTTCAATTGCAGTTCCAGTGAGCATAAACTTCGAGATTGTCCCAACTGACACACCCCACACAGTTTAGCTCCAGCACCATCACAGTAACAGTTACGAGGGCCAATAACTCTCGGACCAGGTGTACCACAACCACTAGCTCTAGAAGAATATCAGGAGGGACTATCCTTGGTAAGTCAGACACCAGAGCATAGGCCTGCTAGCGAAGAAGTGAATAATCTGAGGCAAGGACAAGCATTCACCATGACAGTGCTAGACACCCTCCCCGAGTTGACAGATACCACAGGTATTATTCTAGTTAATACATTATTGATTCACCTTCATTAGTGTCCTATTCATGCATAAAATAGTTATCTCGTTCTTCCTAAAACATATTAGGATTAAAGTTAGAAATTGCACTGCAAGGTACTACCTACAAACATCTTTAGTAATCTCAGCAACCGTAGCATAGACCGACTTGCTTAGAATAGCGATTAAGAATTTTGTCAAAAAGGATTTTTCAAGACATGCCTTAGAGTTAGACACTTTTTGTAGACCTTGTATATGTGAAATGACCTATGGTCCCATCACACTACTAGCTTAACTCTTGTAAGTTGGATAGAATACCTCACGACCCAACAAAGCCTTTGTCCTTGTGACCCGTGTTGATAAGTTACTCAGACCATAAATTCAGAGGACCCTAACTTAGCTAGTCAACCAAGCCAACTGCACAGGTCCAAACGTCGGGCGGAACTTAGATTTTAAAAGATCCTGGACTATTTAATTTCCTTTATCATTCTTCTTTACTTATATTTTGACTATCTTATGATGCAAATTAGCTTGGCTTTGCAAGCTTATTCTTTTACCAAGCTTGATCATGACATATTTTATTGGGTGCACCCACTAACATATTGTCTAATCAGAACTATAGAAGCATGGAATTTCACAACCAGAAAGCCCATGCGCCAGGCATTTTATGCGCCAGAACTCAGACAGCTAATCAAATAAGCCATAGACATTCGAAGAAGGACTTTTTATTTATATATATAAAAGTCTATTACATGTCTAGAAAAAGTTGTACAAAGGAGAATTTCTACAAAGGAAGGATCCTAGATCTACAGCCAACAGCCACCATGTGCCTTCCAGATAGGCGCAGCAACCACCATGCGCCTTCCGATAGGCGCAACAGTCACCATGCGCCTTCCAGATAGGCGCAGCAACCACCATGCGCCTTCCGATAGGTGCAGCAGTCACCATGCGCTGTCAGCCAGGCGCAGCAGATGTCATGCGCCTCCAGCCAGACGCATCCTACCATCTCTTCAGCAGCTCAGTTATGTGCTTCCAGCTCAGTTATGTGCATCCAGCTCAGTTATGTGCATCCCTTCAGCAGCTCAGTCATATGCAACTCTTCCAACCAGGCTCACCTGGCCGAGCAGAGCCCAGTTATGTGCTGCTCTTCCAGCCAGGTCACCTGATAAGTGCTTCGATTACACAAAGCATTTAACCCTCTGGCTGGAACCAAGGAAGAGAAGAGCACGGCAACGCTGTGGCCAGGGAAGGCTTCGAAAGAGCCTCCAAAGACCAAGGCAGACCGTGATCGAAATCATGGCACAAACACAATCAAAGTGGGCAGCACCCACTTTGAAGGAAGAGAGAACCTAGCAACGCCATTCCGATCTACGGCTCTTCCGGAACAACGGAGACGAGGCCCGAACATCCTTATCTTTGGATGCAACAGGCACCTTCCACCTGCCTCAGAAGCCCTTGACTCCGTCTTTTGGATGTAACAGTCACCTTCAAGTGCATTGAAGACAACACGACGTCTCATCTTCACCCTCGGGAGCACTTCGTCAACAGAATGCACCCGCATATCCAAGTTCATGTTGGAATTACGAGAGGGAACGAGGAGCAAACCTTCTCTCCATGCCACTATTTATAGGTCGGGCAAATCAAACCCATGGGCCAAGTGGATGACTCTCTAAATTCTGTGCAATAAATTTGTATTAAATGGATGAACCGGACGCCTCGAATTCAGCCAAACGGCTATTTATAGCACTCGAGGAGCGAGACAGCCGCGTCATTAAAGGACATATCGGATGCGCCAGCCAAACAGCGCATCACACGGACGCGCCCTCCAGCATCAGACGCATCACACAGACGTGCCCTACAGTACCCGGCGCATCACAGAGGATGCGCCCCCCCTCACATCTCCATGCCGAGTGGAACACCAACCAATGTGCCCACTCAGCTGTCCATCGAACGTCACAAACATTAAATGCTGAACTGACACCAGAGTTGGCAGCACACTTTCCAAAGTCTGAACAGTTGACAGCTTTTTCAGAGAACGAAGCGTCAGCAACGTCAGCATCATCATGACTCTATTCCGACGGCTACTGCCACGTGGCCATCCGCATGCGCCTCTACGGCCATGCGTCCAAATCGCCATGCGCCTCTACGGCCATGCGTCCATACCAGCATGCGCCTCAGACCCTTCACTGATCCCTAAAGACAGAAGAAGAGTCTCCAGTTGAAGCTTTGCATGCGCCACAAAAGCCATGCGCCCCAGACTGATCTCTGATCCCGAAAGACAGAAGGAAAGTCGCCTGCATGCGCCTCAAAAGCTATGCGCTCTAAACAGTTTATAACCCCTAAAGGTTATGAGCCGCAACCTCCTCCTGCGCCCAATCAAGGCACAGCTCGCCAGATTACTTTCCCCCCAAATCCGAGATCTTCAAGCCATGAGTCGACGACATGTGTCCTTTGACTCAACTCGTCCAAGATTTCATCAACAGAAAGATCTTCTCCTCTGCTACGTGCCGGCTCACAACAGCAGTATGAAGAGTTCTCCCTCCCAATCAGGGCGCATCATCCGTGCGCCCCTATCAGCAACTTCCACGTAGCGTCCCCACACACCGGCGCATCCTACATGCGCGCATGAGCAGCCAGCCTGCAAAACTATAAATAGAGGGATCTTCTCCTTCACACACAAACAGAATCCACAACGAACATACAAGGAATCATCAGAGAGGCAGATACAGACACTCAACGTCTTCCTCCTCTCAGCAAGCTCCAGCACCCAGAGTAATCCACACCTTCAGAGAACCGATAACCGTCGTCAGCCCGTCAACGGAGTCAACGCATTACCACTCGCTCCATTGGCACTAAGAACCCAGCTTAAACAAAAGTATACTCCAAGGACTACATCTAAGTCCAACATTGTAACACTGTTCTGTTTGTATTAAAGTTTTCAATCAAACAATTTTAATGGCAAACAAGCTGGCGACTCTGCTGGGGACTTCTTTCTCCTCTTCCGGGAAAGTCGTGTCACAGGCCGACGACGTGAAGGTGGGCTCCTCCCACAAGATGTTGGTCGTGCGCCTCAATCAACAGGCGTACGAGGAGTTCATTTCTGAAGGAAGTACGAGTCCTTCGAAGCGGCTGCCAAAGCCGAAGAAGATCCGTACGGCCTGGGTGCGCAAGGTCGACGCCTCGGGCACCACCACTGAAGGGGATGCAGCAATTCAGCCTTCCCTTCCTGCTGACGTTCTCAGCAACCAAGGTGCGTCCGCCGATGCAGCACATCTCTTGGGGAAGCGTGCGGCCGACCACGTTCCCCAGCTATCTCCCTCTCAGGCGACGAAGATACGTCGACGGAGCAGGGGCGCAGCTAATGCCCCACGCATCACCTCTGATGCGTCACAAAAAACCTCTGTCTTTGACAGACTCACTCGCTGTAATGGCGAGGAGAATTTGGATGCTGAGTACTATGCGCCCCAGCGGGCTGGTACGAAGAAATCCAAGGCGGCACGGGCCATGTGCCACAAACGTGCTATGCCAGCAGCCGGCCAGAGGCACGCGTTCGTCATCACGCGCGCTGCCGATGGCAAGCTGTACAAGGTTGACTCAAGTGCTTCTGCACCAACAACGAGTCGATCTTCAAAGTCCTCATCTCGCTTGGGCGCATTTACTGCGTGCACAACCAAGTCGAGTAAGGCAAACTCGGTGGTCTTGAACTCCCGCGCCTTCTCTGGTTGTGCATTTGAGGTTCGTTCAAGTCACTTCAAATGTTGTGGTTCCCCCACTACTGATCGTGATGCCTGCTTGGTATTAGATCAGTGGGCGCAGCACTCACCTGACCACCCCGGCGTTTGGCCTTGCCATACGTCTGAAGTGGGTGTGAAGGCACCACTCTCCTCCAATGACCTGCACAACGTGATCACTCACAAGCGCCGGTCAGGAGAGTCGACCAACAAGCACGATGCGCCTCTTACGGGGCATACTTGTGCGGTGGTCACCATCAACTGCTGTTGCAAGGCGGCAGCTCCACCAAGACAGTCGGTCTTCCAACGGCTGCAATCATCGACACCTCTCCGACGTCGCCTTGGGACGAAGGTGTCAACAGAAGAGGAGCCAAAGGTTGCTTCATGCAACGTGGTCTCCAACTCCTCATCAATCCGGAAGACGACTGCCAATTCCTTGTCTTCATCCAAAAGCCAGCCGAGGAAAACCAAGGCAGCTGTCTCGACCTCTGGAGTGTTTGAAGGCACTCGGTCGAGGAAGAAGTCCTTGGAGGAAGCTGGGGGTAGCCAGACCCTTGTTGAGCCTCCTTCCGAAGACGAAGATGTCCAAAGCACAGCTGCGGCGGATCTTCATCATCAAGGCGAGATTACTCTCCCTGAAGCCCCTCAAAATGAGGATGTCCTCCAGGACACTGCCGGGGGTAGTTCTGGAAACGAAGAGGTCCTTCAAGACGGAGCTGAGGGCAAGCAGACCCTTGCAGATGCGCCTATTGGAGATAAACTCCAGAATGTGGCTGGGGGTGGCCCAACACCAGGAGAAGTGACTCCCCCGCATGAGAGTGAGGTCGAAAGTGAAGCCTCAACCAATCCATCCACTCCTGGCCGTGTCAGGACAGTATACATGGCTGGGGATGATGTCGAGTCTGATGCACCGTCACAGGACATAGTCCAGCGCATAGACTCATTGGAGGGAGGACTCAAAACCCTCTCTGTCTCTATGCAAGCACTGACCCAAACAGTATTTGAGATGCGGTCAGCCTTGATCAGGACACCTTCAACTGGTCCTGACCCAGGTGCTAATGGGGAGTCGAGTGTGCCCCTCCAACGGGCGCCCTCAGATACAGAAGCACCTCGGACCTCGGAGCCCTCAAATGCTCCAATCCAGATGGTACCTCCTTCCCCGACTCCTAGCTCTACGGAGGATGTGGTCGAAATGATCAAAGACCTGCGGGAGCGCTTCGAGTCCAAGAACAGGCAAGAGGAACGCCAGAAAATGGGCATTCCCCAGCTTTATCCCCTCGAGTGGAACAAGGTGGTTTATCCCCCGAAGTATAAACCACAAACACTCACCCCATACGACGGGAAGGACTCTCCGCGACGGTACCTGACGTACTTCCAGTCATAGACAGGGCATCTTTCGAAGGAGGATGCGCTCCTCACCAGTATCTTTGTCGGGACCCTGAAAGGAGTGGCGTATGACTGGTACTGCAGCCTCCCCGACAATTCCATATTGTCCTTCGATGACCTGACGCGCCTCTTCCTCGACCGCTTCTACGACGACGGAAAGGACATGACGATGGCGTCTCTCATAGAGATACGTCAGAAGGAGAAGGAAACGGTTCGGGCGTTCATCAAAGGCTTCCGACAGGCCTGCTTCAGGCTACCTCCAGGCATGGCAGAACATGTGCTCCTCTTCGCTTGCAGCATGAACATGTTGCCTGCAGTGAAGCTCTGGCTCAACTCTACTCCCCCTCCTGACTGGAGCTCCCTGATCATCGAAGCTGAAGCTGCAGAAAAGAAGGCGGCCAATGCACGTCTTCTGGGTGTCAGCTTCCCCGCCTTCGACGATAAGGGGAAAAAGTCCGCAGCTAACAGCTCCGGACGAGAAGCAAAGGGAAAATAGACATTGACTGTTAATGCCTCGAAAGGCGCATCTGTGCCTACTCAGAAACCTCCACTGGCACCGAGACCCAAGGAGGTTTATTCATTCAATGATGACGACACCCTGCAACTTTTTGAGATACTGAAGCAGGACGACAAGATCAAACTACCGGACCCAAAACGGCCCGATAAAGTCGGAAAAGTGGACAACCCGAGGTACTGTCACTACCATCGGTTTGTCGGACATCCGACCAAGGACTGTTACGTCCTCAAGAATTACATCCAGCGCATGATCAATGCGGATGTAATCTCTGTCGACTATGAAGAGAAGACGGTATCAGCCAATGTGGTTTCGCTTCAGTTCGGCACCTTGCCGCCAACTACCACACAAGATGGCGTCGTCCCCATCCCTAAGGCGACAATGGAGGTGGTAAACTTACCACCTACCCGTGACAATGTGAGTGGACTCACCCCGCTCACCACATCTCGAGGAGAGGTCCTCTGGGTTCACCCCGACCTCGTCTCCGAGGTGACTCAATCGGAGGTACGCCCTACCTCCAAATCAAAAGGCAGGAAGATCAAGTCTTGCCGCACAGTCTCTTCTTCAACAGAAGAGGCACTTCCAGTGCAAACACGTGCACAACAGAACTCCCAATCCGGCGAAGCCGCCGCCGAGGTGGTGCCTCCTAGCACCATTGTAGAGCCCAAAAATTCGTAATACGTATTTTATACGTGTTCGTATTTCTGACCTGTATTTTTTATTTTTTTCTTGATTAGTTAATTATGGTTTATTTCATATTTAGGATTGTGGTTTAATTGTCATTTATTATTCATGAATTAATTCTAATTAATGGAGCTTGGTTTATTGAGTATTTTCTGGTCCATCCTGGCATTGCATTAGCTCAGTTTGGCCTAGCTTGGTTCGGGTTGGGCTTGGATTGGTTTGGCTTGGTTTGGGTTAGCATGAACCACTCCTACCTACCACCCTCTTCTCCTTTAATAGCAGCCACCAACCTTCTCTCTCCTCCCTAACTCTCATTTATTTCTTCTTCTTCCTTCCTTCCTCTCCTTCTTCCACCGACACCACCATAGGCAAGTACATCTTGCTCTCACTTGAGAACTCATTTTGATGGTTCTGATGGCTTCCTAGCAGGATTCTAAACCACTTTAGAACTTGAAAATTTTTATTTTGGTGCATGAGCTTTGTAGATCTAGGAAATGCTTTCTTGGAATTTTGAAGTTTTGATCTAGATAACTTCTTCATTTGCAAGTTCTGATGGTTCCATGTGGTTGGGAATTTCCTTCTACCTAATTTCGACCTTTGGAAACTTGGATTCGGACTTGTTTTGACCAAGTTATGAGTATTTGAAGTTTGGGTTCATCCTTGCTGTTCTTGCTGTTCTTGCTCTTTGGAGAAGACAGTGAGCAGTGGCAGAGCTTCTTAGCTTATGCCACGCAGCCTTGGGTACGCTTCCTGTTGGAAGCGTGTCTTCCTTGAGCGTGCGTGACTTTTCACGCAGCTGCTCCCTTGAGTGTGCGTGACTTTTCACCCACGCTGCTCTCTCAGCGTGCGTGACTTTTCACCTATGCTGCTCCTGTAGCGTGCGTGACTTTTCACCCACGCTGCTCTCTCAGCGTGCGTGACTTTTCACCTATGCTGCTCCTGTAGCGTGCGTGACTTTTCACCCACGCTGCTCTCTCAGCGTGCGTGACTTTTCACCTATGCTGCTCCTGTAGCGTGCGTGACTTTTCATGTACGCTGCTCTCTGAGCATGCGTGACTTTTATGTACGCTGCTTCCTTGAGCGTGCGTGACTTTTACGTACGCTGCCCCCCTGACCCCTTGCTTGACCCATTGGTTCTTGGAGTTTTGGTCTTAATTCTTTTAGCTTGGTTTTTCTATGGCTCTGTATATTGATATTTTATTAGATATTTTACGCCCATTTTATATCCTTACGCCTTCTGTCATGAACTTGATTTTACTTAATATGTTTGGAATGACTATTGCACATGGCTTGGTATGACAAGGCACTAGCATAACACGACAATGACCCGTAGTGGTGCACTCCTGACATGACCTACCTGACATGATAGTGGCCCGTCGTGGCACACTCCTGACAAGTACCCTGACATGATTTATCTTGATAACTTAACTTGACTTGCCTTGACACCGTGGGTGGTTCTTTCTTGCTTGCTTGTTAATCCACTTGTCCTGTCGTGCATCATGTCTAGGATGGGACTCCCGAGTACCACGGTCAGGAGTACCTACTAAAATGGATTAAGGTTAATAACTAGAATAACACAGTAGCCATGAAGAGATGACACAGCTACAGGCAATCCCGTTACCTTGGGCGCTCTTGGGATCTGTAGCCTGCCGTCGAGTAGGGCACATTTCCAGCGCACCGTCGAGTGTTGCACCCTCTAAGTCACCTAAGGGTACATTTGTCTTCTGGGCGATGTACCCACCTGAATTCAACCCTAATCTTTCGTCCTGGGTAGCCTGGATGGTCTGCAGGGCTTGTGGCTGTGGAACAATCTCACTGCATCTTGTTAGTAATTAGGCTTGTGATAACCCTAGTTAGTTAATGTAGAAAGCCGTAGGCAATGATTGGCCGTGATTACTTGGATGGAGTTTGGTCCAGTATAGTATTGTCTAGAAGTGATTGATTGCAAGATTGTACCAGAATGATTGAATGATTGTCACTCCAGATAGTCACTCTAATGCCTTGTACCCTCCAGATTGTCACCATAATGATTGTCTTTCCAGAATATTACTTGACCTGCTTTCTTACATTTATCTTGCCGATAAATGGTGAGAGAAACCAAGTTCCGTTCAGACGAAGGGTTACAACCCCGGTCCTTGTTTTGGTTTACGGGTTGTAACCTAGCTATCTGAATAGTCCCATGGTTATCTCATCGTATATCATCCTGACATGCTTCTCCATATGTCCTATCTTTTAGTGATTCTAGGCAAGATTGTCTTTTATAATTACCCATCATGCTTTTTCTTAAATTACTGTCTCTTATTATGTAATTATACTCTTGTGCTAATTGCTGGTTTTAGTTCTTAAGTGAAGCCTCCTTTGTGGCACTTGCTCTTTCTGGGGTCTAATCCAGCTGGTTTTGTATGGCCAGATACCGGAGCAGCAACAAAGGATCTACCTGTCTTCCAGTCCGATGGTGACCACCAGGCGTAACCAGGGCAATGAGTGGGTTTTATTTTGCTCTCCCACTCCCTTGTAAAAATATTCTTTTGAGGCGTTTAGCCGCCGAGCAAGTGTTAGCTCGTTTGCAACTTTATTTACTGTCTGCCTACGGGCTGTAATCATGATTGGCAACTCGAGGTTGATCATGTATGACTTAACTCTTGCTAGTCCTTACATTTTGTACGACTAGCTTCATGATCATCTGGATATGTAATGTTTGGGATGCCTTACAATTGTATATTTGGTGATCTGATATCTTGTGATTGTTATTAGTTGGTTGAGATTGAGACAATAGGCTATTTTATAACCTTAGGAGACTGATGGCTTGTAGATAAACCCTCATATTTCTAGACAGCCGTGACCGTATAGTGGAGTGGATCCCATTTTATTATACGTAGCTGGCTATGTCTGCCCCCGCTCTCCAGTATTCTGGTTCTGGGGCGTGACATGGTTTAAGTGGTGGCCCATGCAGGTCTTGTCAATCAAGAAATGTGAGGGTTTACCAAATAGATGTCTCAATCTGTACTCGCCTTTGATCTCCACTCGTATCTTCTTATCTCCTTGGATTCCTGACTTGATAACATGCTTGCATCATTGTTCTATCTTGGTCCTTCCTTAATATCCCTGATGTCATTGCTTCTGTAATATCGTTCCTGTTGATCAGCCAGAAGGAGCTCAGCCAGGCAGCCCAGCAACAGCAGGAAGATCAAGATCAGTCCTCAGCAGCCGCCTCCCAAGCCATGCCTTCTAGAGAACCAGTGCCCCCAGTCCAGCCAGTACAGCCAGCAGGGTCAGAGGATGGGGTCTTGATAGGGCTCATCCGTGAGTTGCTTGCATCTCAAGATCGTCGAGGTGATGCCTTGCAGCAAGCAGTACAAGAAGCTATGAGCGGAAGTAGTCCTCGAGGGAACAGTGCGGTCAACAATTTCAAGCGCCTGAACCCTCCCTTCTTCGACGGCAGCGAGGATGCTATTGCTGCAGATGCCTGGCTACAGGACATTGAAGTTATCTTGGAGGCAGCCAGGACCCCTGAAGCAGAGAAGGTGACGGTGGTGCGCCTGCAGTTACTAGATCTAGCCCACAACTGGTGGGCTATGCAAGCAGCGAGTCTGGGCACTCCTGTCATGTGGGCAGTATTCAGTGATATATTTCAGACCAAGTACTTCGACGCGGTGGCTAGATATGACCTGCAGGCCAGGTTTAGTAATCTCAGGCAGATGAGTAGGACGGTCGACGGATATGCGACCGAGTTTTCAAGGTTGAGTCGGTTTGCTCCCACCTTGGTGGCAACCGAGCTAGACAGAGCACAACGATTCCAGCAGGGGCTCCATTTGGAGATTATATTGGCAGTAGAGCAGTTTGAGCACAGAACTTTTGATGCCGTCTTGCGAGCAGCGAGGAGGCATGAGTACACTTCCCAGAGGATAGTAGACATGACCAGAGATCGGAAGCGGCCCCATAGTCAAATGAACCAGTCTTTTGCACCACCTCCAGCAGCCAGAACTTTAACTATTGGGACTCCGAGGCGAGTAGCTTCAGTTACGTCGGACCAGCACCCAACCCAGACGTACTCCCAGCAGAAACAGAAGCAAGCGCAGTCTTCCGTTATGGGCTGTTCTTATTGTGGCAAGCCTGGACACGTGATAGCAGAGTGTCGCAGGGCATTGGGATTATGTTTATTGTGTGGAGCACCGGACCATAGGGTGGGGTCCTGCCCATTCAGAGTTGATTCAGCACCACCCGTATCTAGTCCCTCAGTTATGGGACCAGCACCAGCACAAGCACCAGAACCAGCTCCAGTTCTCCAACCACAGCAGCTTCCGTTCCCAGGTCCATTGCCGTCTCAGGCCCAAGCTTTCCGGCAGCAGAGGCCTCAGCAGTTCGCCCTGGCCCAGGCCCAGATCCAGAGTCGGCGGAGAGGTATCTGTAATCTATTGTCTTGCTTTCCGCCGTTGTTATACGGGACACGTGTCGTGTTTCATGTGCCCTAATTACAATGGTATATCCCGGGTCCGAGCCATGTTCTAGATCATTCGAAAAGGTTACGGTTATTGGTACCAACAACCTTTTCGTATGAGGAGAGGCCCGTGCCCATGTTTGACCAAAGAGAGAGACCTCAAGCGCAAGGCTATCACTTTAGTTCGTGTTGCTTGAGTTCATCGCTCCTTGGAGGAGTCAAACGTGGGAGTGTGAGGATGATATCCGATCACGTCATCCCAATCGGTTTGGCTCGTGAGGTGTAATTTCTTTCTTATACCTTGCACTTCGATTCCTTGCTTACATGTATGATTGCATGATTGATTGGTAGCATAGATTGCTTGCGATAGTATAGCTTGTCCTTACATCTCTAGCCTCTTGATTAAATTTCGAGGACGGAATTCATTTAAGGTGGGTAGGATGTAGAGCCCCGAAATTCGTAATACGTATTTTATACGTGTTCGTATTTCTGACCTGTATTTTTTATTTTTTTGTTGATTAGTTAATTATGGTTTATTTCATATTTAGCATTGTGGTTTAATTGTCATTTATTATTCATGAATTAATTCTGATTAATGGAGCTTGGTTTATTGAGTATTTTCTGGTCCATCCTGGCATTGCATTAGCTCAGTTTGGCCTAGCTTGGTTCGGGTTGGGCTTGGATTGGTTTGGCTTGGTTTGGGTTAGCATGAACCACTCCTACCTACCACCCTCTTCTCCTTTAATAGCAGCCACCAACCTTCTCTCTCCTCCCTAACTCTCATTTATTTTTTCTTCTTCCTTCCTTCCTCTCCTTCTTCCACCGACACCACCATAGGCAAGTGTATCTTGCTCTCACTTGAGAACTCATTTTGATGGTTCTGATGGCTTCCTAACAGGATTCTAAACCACTTTAGAACTTGAAGATTTTTATTTTGGTGCATGAGTTTTGTAGATCTAGGAAATGCTTTCTTGGAATTTTGAAGTTTTGATCTAGATAACTTCTTCATTTGCAAGTTCTGATGGTTCCATGTGGTTGGGAATTTCCTTCTACCCAATTTCGACCTTTGGAAACTTGGATTCGGACTTGTTTTGACCAAGTTATGAGCATTTGAAGTTTGGGTTCATCCTTGCTGTTCTTGCTGTTCTTGCTCTTTGGAGAAGACAGTGAGCAGTGGCAGAGCTTCTTAGCTTATGCCACGCAGCCTTGGGTACGCTTCCTGTTGGAAGCGTGTCTTCCTTGAGCGTGCGTGACTTTTCACGCAGCTGCTCCCTTGAGTGTGCGTGACTTTTCACCCACGCTGCTCTCTCAGCGTGCGTGACTTTTCACCTATGCTGCTCCTGTAGCGTGCGTGACTTTTTACCCACGCTGCTCTCTCAGCGTGCGTGACTTTTCATCTATGCTGCTCCTGTAGCGTGCGTGACTTTTCATGTACGCTGCTCTCTGAGCGTGCGTGACTTTTATGTACGCTGCTTCCTTGAGCGTGCGTGACTTTTACGTACGCTGCCCCCCTGACCCCTTGCTTGACCCATTGGTTCTTGGAGTTTTGGTCTTAATTCTTTTAGCTTGGTTTTTCTATGGCTCTGTATATTGATATTTTATTAGATATTTTACGCCCATTTTATATCATTACGCCTTCTGTCATGAACTTGATTTTACTTAATATGTTTGGAATGACTATTGCACATGGCTTGGTATGACAAGGCACTAGCATAACACGACAATGACCCGTAGTGGTGCACTCCTGACATGACCTACCTGACATGATAGTGGCCCGTCGTGGCACACTCCTGACAAGTACCCTGACATGATTTATCTTGATAACTTAACTTAACTTGCCTTGACACCGTGGGTGGTTCTTTCTTGCTTGCTTGTTAATCCACTTGTCCTGTCGTGCATCATGTCTAGGATGGGACTCCCGAGTACCACGGTCAGGAGTACCTACTAAAATGGATTAAGGTTAATAACTAGAATAACACAGTAGCCATGAAGAGATGACACAGCTACAGGCAATCCCGTTACCTTGGGCGCTCTTGGGATCTGTAGCCTGCCGTCGAGTAGGGCACATTTCCAGCGCACCGTCGAGTGTTGCACCCTCTAAGTCACCTAAGGGTACATTTGTCTTCTGGGCGATGTACCCACCTGAATTCAACCCTAATCTTTCGTCCTGGGTAGCCTGGATGGTCTGCAGGGCTTGTGGCTGTGGAACAATCTCACTGCATCTTGTTAGTAATTAGGCTTGTGATAACCCTAGTTAGTTAATATAGAAAGCCGTAGGCAATGATTGGCCGTGATTGCTTGGATGGAGTTTGGTCCAGTATAGTATTGTCTAGAAGTGATTGATTGCAAGATTGTACCAGAATGATTGAATGATTGTCACTCCAGATTGCCACTCTAATGCCTTGTACCCTCCAGATTGTCACCATAATGATTGTCTCTCCAGAATATTACTTGACCTGCTTTCTTACATTTATCTTGCCGATAAATGGTGAGAGAAACCAAGTTCCGTTCAGACGAAGGGTTACAACCCCGGTCCTTGTTTTGGTTTACGGGTTGTAACCTAGCTATCTGAATAGTCCCATGGTTATCTCATCGTATATCATCCTGACATGCTTCTCCATATGTCCTGTCTTTTAGTGATTCTAGGCAAGATTGTCTTTTATAATTACCCATCATGCTTTTTCTTAAATTACTGTCTCTTATTATGTAATTATACTCTTGTGCTAATTGCTAGTTTTAGTTCTTAAGTGAAGCCTTCTTTGTGGCACTTGCTCTTTCTGGGGTCTAACCCAGCTGGTTTTGTATGGCCAGATACCGGAGCAGCAACAAAGGATCTACCTGTCTTCCAGCCCGATGGTGACCACCAGGCGTAACCAGGGCAATGAGTGGGTTTTATTTTGCTCTCCCACTCCCTTGTAAAAATATTCTTTTGAGGCGTTTAGCCGCCGAGCAAGTGTTAGCTCGTTTGCAACTTTATTTACTGTCTGCCTACGGGCTGTAATCATGATTGGCAACTCGAGGTTGATCATGTATGACTTAACTCTTGCTAGTCCTTACATTTTGTACGACTAGCTTCATGATCATCTGGATATGTAATGTTTGGGACGCTTTACAATTGTATATTTGGTGATCTGATATCTTGTGATTGTTATTAGTTGGTTGAGATTGAGACAATAGGCTATTTTATAACCTTAGGAGACTGATGGCTTGTAGATAAACCCTCATATTTCTAGACAGCCGTGACCGTATAGTGGAGTGGATCCCATTTTATTATATGTAGCTGGCTATGTCTGCCCCCGCTCTTCAGTATTCTGGTTCTGGGGCGTGACATGGTTTAAGTGGTGGCCCATGCAGGTCTTGTCAATCAAGAAATATGAGGGTTTACCAAATAGATGTCTCAATCTGTACTCGCCTTTGATCTCCACTCGTATCTTCTTATCTCCTTGGATTCCTGACTTGATAACATGCTTGCATCATTGTTCTATCTTGGTCCTTCCTTAATATCCCTGATGTCATTGCTTCAGTAACATCGTTCCTGTTGATCAGCCAGAAGGAGCTCAGCCGGCAGCCCAGCAACAGCAGGAAGATCAAGATCAGTCCTCAGCAGCCGCCTCCCAAGCCATGCCTTCTAGAGAACCAGTGCCCCCAGTCCAGCCAGTACAGCCAGCAGGGTCAGAGGATGGGGTCTTGATAGGGCTCATCCGTGAGTTGCTTGCATCTCAAGATCGTCGAGGTGATGCCTTGCAGCAAGCAGTACAAGAAGCTATGAGCGGAAGTGGTCCTCGAGGGAACAGTGCGGTCAACAATTTCAAGCGCCTGAACCCTCCCTTCTTCGACGGCAGCGAGGATGCTATTGCTGCAGATGCCTGGCTACAGGACATTGAAGTTATCTTGGAGGCAGCCAGGACCCCTGAAGCAGAGAAGGTGGCGGTGGTGCGCCTGCAGTTACTAGATCTAGCCCGCAACTGGTGGGCTATGCAAGCAGCGAGTCTGGGCACTCCTGTCATGTGGGCAGTATTCAGTGATATATTTCAGACCAAGTACTTCGACGCGGTGGCTAGATATGACCTGCAGGCCAGGTTTAGTAATCTCAGGCAGATGAGTAGGACGGTCGACGGATATGCGACCGAGTTTTCAAGGTTGAGTCGGTTTGCTCCCACCTTGGTGGCAACCGAGCTAGACAGAGCACAGCGATTCCAGCAGGGGCTCCATTTGGAGATTATATTGGCAGTAGAGCAGTTTGAGCACAGAACTTTTGATGCCGTCTTGCGAGCAGCGAGGAGGCATGAGTACACTTCCCAGAGGATAGTAGACATGACCAGAGATCGGAAGCGGCCCCATAGTCAAATGAACCAGTCTTTTACACCACCTCCAGCAGCCAGAACTTTAACTATTGGGACTCCGAGGCGAGTAGCTTCAGTTACGTCGGACCAGCACCCAACCTAGACGTACTCCCAGCAGAAACAGAAGCAAGCGCAGTCTTCCGTTATGGGCTGTTCTTATTGTGGCAAGCCTGGACACGTGATAGCAGAGTGTCGCAGGGCATTGGAATTGTGTTTATTGTGTGGAGCACCGGACCATAGGGTGGTGTCCTGCCCATTCAGAGTTGATTCAGCACCACCCGTATCTAGTCCCTCGGTTATGGGACCAGCACCAGCACAAGCACCAGAACCAGCTCCAGTTCTCCAACCACAGCAGCTTCCGTTCCCAGGTCCATTGCCGTCTCAGGCCCAAGCTTTCCGGCAGCAGAGGCCTCAGCAGTTCGCCCTGGCCCAGGCCCAGATCCAGAGTCGGCGGAGAGGTATCTGTAATCTATTGTCTTGCTTTCCGCCGTTGTTATACGGGACACGTGTCGTGTTTCATGTGCCCTAATTACAATGGTATATCCCGGGTCCGAGCCATGTTCTAGATCATTCGAAAAGGTTACGGTTATTGGTACCAACAACCTTTTCGTATGAGGAGAGGCCCGTGCCCATGTTTGACCAAAGAGAGAGACCTCAAGCGCAAGGCTATCACTTTAGTTCGTGTTGCTTGAGTTCATCGCTCCTTGGAGGAGTCAAACGTGGGAGTGTGAGGATGATATCCGATCACGTCATCCCAATCGGTTTGGCTCGTGAGGTGTAATTTCTTTCTTATACCTTGCACTTCGATTCCTTGCTTACATGTATGATTGCATGATTGATTGGTAGCATAGATTGCTTGCGATAGTATAGCTTGTCCTTACATCTCTAGCCTCTTGATTAAATTTCGAGGACGGAATTCTTTTAAGGTGGGTAGGATGTAGAGCCCCGAAATTCGTAATACGTATTTTATACGTGTTCGTATTTCTGACCTGTATTTTTTATTTTTTTTCTTGATTAGTTAATTATGGTTTATTTCATATTTAGCATTGTGGTTTAATTGTCATTTATTATTCATGAATTAATTCTGATTAATGGAGCTTGGTTTATGGAGTATTTTCTGGTCCATCCTGGCATTGCATTAGCTCAGTTTGGCCTAGCTTGGTTCGGGTTGGGCTTGGATTGGTTTGGCTTGGTTTGGGTTAGCATGAACCACTCCTACCTACCACCCTCTTCTCCTTTAATAGCAGCCACCAACCTTCTCTCTCCTCCCTAACTCTCATTTATTTCTTCTTCTTCCTTCCTTCCTCTCCTTCTTCCACCGACACCACCATAGGCAAGTGTATCTTGCTCTCACTTGAGAACTCATTTTGATGGTTCTGATGGCTTCCTAACAGGATTCTAAACCACTTTAGAACTTGAAGATTTTCATTTTGGTGCATGAGTTTTGTAGATCTAGGAAATGCTTTCTTGGAATTTTGAAGTTTTGATCTAGATAACTTCTTCATTTGCAAGTTCTGATGGTTCCATGTGGTTGGGAATTTCCTTCTACCCAATTTCGACCTTTGGAAACTTGGATTCGGACTTGTTTTGACCAAGTTATGAGCATTTGAAGTTTGGGTTCATCCTTGCTGTTCTTGCTGTTCTTGCTCTTTGGAGAAGACAGTGAGCAGTGGCAGAGCTTCTTAGCTTATGCCACGCAGCCTTGGGTACGCTTCCGGTTGGAAGCGTGTCTTCCTTGAGCGTGCGTGACTTTTCATGCAGCTGCTCCCTTGAGTGTGCGTGACTTTTCACCCACGCTGCTCTCTCAGCGTGCGTGACTTTTCACCTATGCTGCTCCTGTAGCGTGCGTGACTTTTCACCCACGCTGCTCTCTCAGCGTGCGTGACTTTTCACCTATGCTGCTCCTGTAGCGTGCGTGACTTTTCACCCACGCTGCTCTCTCAGCGTGCGTGACTTTTCACCTATGCTGCTCCTGTAGCGTGCGTGACTTTTCATGTACGCTGCTCTCTGAGCGTGCGTGACTTTTATGTACGCTGCTTCCTTGAGCGTGCGTGACTTTTACGTACGCTGCCCCCCTGACCCCTTGCTTGACCCATTGGTTCTTGGAGTTTTGGTCTTAATTCTTTTAGCTTGATTTTTCTATGGCTCTGTATATTGATATTTTATTAGATATTTTACGCCCATTTTATATCCTTACGCCTTCTGTCATGAACTTGATTTTACTTAATATGTTTGGAATGACTATTGCACATGGCTTGGTATGACAAGGCACTAGCATAACACGACAATGACCCGTAGTGGTGCACTCCTGACATGACCTACCTGACATGATAGTGGCCCGTCGTGGCACACTCCTGACAAGTACCCTGACATGATTTATCTTGATAACTTAACTTGACTTGCCTTGACACCGTGGGTGGTTCTTTCTTGCTTGCTTGTTAATCCACTTGTCCTGTCGTGCATCATGTCTAGGATGGGACTCCCGAGTACCACGGTCAGGAGTACCTACTAAATGGATTAAGGTTAATAACTAGAATAACACAGTAGCCATGAAGAGATGACACAGCTACAGGCAATCCCGTTACCTTGGGCGCTCTTGGGATCTGTAGCCTGCCGTCGAGTAGGGCACATTTCCAGCGCACCGTCGAGTGTTGCACCCTCTAAGTCACCTAAGGGTACATTTGTCTTCTGGGCGATGTACCCACCTGAATTCAACCCTAATCTTTCGTCCTGGGTAGCCTGGATGGTCTGCAGGGCTTGTGGCTGTGGAACAATCTCACTGCATCTTGTTAGTAATTAGGCTTGTGATAACCCTAGTTAGTTAATGTAGAAAGCCGTAGGCAATGATTGGCCGTGATTGCTTGGATGGAGTTTGGTCTAGTATAGTATTGTCTAGAAGTGATTGATTGCAAGATTGTACCAGAATGATTGAATGATTGTCACTCCAGATTGTCACTCTAATGCCTTGTACCCTCCAGATTGTCACCATAATGATTGTCTCTCCAGAATATTACTTGACCTGCTTTCTTACATTTATCTTGCCGATAAATGGTGAGAGAAACCAAGTTCCGTTCAGACGAAGGGTTACAACCCCGGTCCTTGTTTTGGTTTACGGGTTGTAACCTAGCTATCTGAATAGTCCCATGGTTATCTCATCGTATATCATCCTGACATGCTTCTCCATATGTCCTGTCTTTTAGTGATTCTAGGCAAGATTGTCTTTTATAATTACCCATCATGCTTTTTCTTAAATTACTGTCTCTTATTATGTAATTATACTCTTGTGCTAATTGCTGGTTTTAGTTCTTAAGTGAAGCCTCCTTTGTGGCACTTGTTCTTTCTGGGGTCTAACCCAGCTGGTTTTGTATGGCCAGATACCGGAGCAGCAACAAAGGATCTACCTGTCTTCCAGCCCGATGGTGACCACCAGGCGTAACCAGGGCAATGAGTGGGTTTTATTTTGCTCTCCCACTCCCTTGTAAAAATATTCTTTTGAGGCGTTTAGCCGCCGAGCAAGTGTTAGCTCGTTTGCAACTTTATTTACTGTCTGCCTACAGGGCTGTAATCATGATTGGCAACTCGAGGTTGATCATGTATGACTTAACTCTTGCTAGTCCTTACATTTTGTACGACTAGCTTCATGATCATCTGGATATGTAATGTTTGGGACGCCTTTACAATTGTATATTTGGTGATCTGATATCTTGTGATTGTTATTAGTTGGTTGAGATTGAGACAATAGGCTATTTTATAACCTTAGGAGACTGATGGCTTGTAGATAAACCCTCATATTTCTAGACAGCCGTGACCGTATAGTGGAGTGGATCCCATTTTATTATACGTAGCTGGCTATGTCTGCCCCCGCTCTCAGTATTCGGTTCTGGGGCGTGACATGGTTTAAGTGGTGGCCCATGCAGGTCTTGTCAATCAAGAAATATGAGGGTTTACCAAATAGATGTCTCAATCTGTACTCGCCTTTGATCTCCACTCGTATCTTCTTATCTCCTTGGATTCCTGACTTGATAACATGCTTGCATCATTGTTCTATCTTGGTCCTTCCTTAATATCCCTGATGTCATTGCTTCAGTAACATCGTTCCTGTTGATCAGCCAGAAGGAGCTCAGCCGGCAGCCCAGCAACAGCAGGAAGATCAAGATCAGTCCTCAGCAGCCGCCTCCCAAGCCATGCCTTCTAGAGAACCAGTGCCCCCAGTCCAGCCAGTACAGCCAGCAGGGTCAGAGGATGGGGTCTTGATAGGGCTCATCCGTGAGTTGCTTGCATCTCAAGATCGTCGAGGTGATGCCTTGCAGCAAGCAGTACAAGAAGCTATGAGCGGAAGTGGTCCTCGAGGGAACAGTGCGGTCAACAATTTCAAGCGCCTGAACCCTCCCTTCTTCGACGGCAGCGAGGATGCTATTGCTGCAGATGCCTGGCTACAGGACATTGAAGTTATCTTGGAGGACAGCCAGGACCCCTGAAGCAGAGAAGGTGGCGGTGGTGCGCCTGCAGTTACTAGATCTAGCCCGCAACTGGTGGGCTATGCAAGCAGCGAGTCTGGGCACTCCTGTCATGTGGGCAGTATTCAGTGATATATTTCAGACCAAGTACTTCGACGCGGTGGCTAGATATGACCTGCAGGCCAGGTTTAGTAATCTCAGGCAGATGAGTAGGACGGTCGACGGATATGCGACCGAGTTTTCAAGGTTGAGTCGGTTTGCTCCCACCTTGGTGGCAACCGAGCTAGACAGAGCACAGCGATTCCAGCAGGGGCTCCATTTGGAGATTATATTGGCAGTAGAGCAGTTTGAGCACAGAACTTTTGATGTCGTCTTGCGAGCAGCGAGGAGGCATGAGTACACTTCCCAGAGGATAGTAGACATGACCAGAGATCGGAAGCGGCCCCATAGTCAAATGAACCAGTCTTTTACACCACCTCCAGCAGCCAAAACTTTAACTATTGGGACTCCGAGGCGAGTAGCTTCAGTTACGTCGGACCAGCACCCAACCTAGACGTACTCCCAGCAGAAACAGAAGCAAGCGCAGTCTTCCGTTATGGGCTGTTCTTATTGTGGCAAGCCTGGACACGTGATAGCAGAGTGTCGTAGGGCATTAGAATTGTGTTTATTGTGTGGAGCACCGGACCATAGGGTGGTGTCCTGCCCATTCAGAGTTGATTCAGCACCACCCGTATCTAGTCCCTCGGTTATGGGACCAGCACCAGCACAAGCACCAGAACCAGCTCCAGTTCTCCAACCACAGTAGCTTCCGTTCCCAGGTCCATTGCCGTCTCAGGCCCAAGCTTTCCGGCAGCAGAGGCCTCAGCAGTTCGCCCTGGCCCAGGCCCAGATCCAGAGTCGGCGGAGAGGTATCTGTAATCTATTGTCTTGCTTTCCGCCGTTGTTATACGGGACACGTGTCGTGTTTCATGTGCCCTAATTACAATGGTATATCCCGGGTCCGAGCCATGTTCTAGATCATTCGAAAAGGTTACGGTTATTGGTACCAACAACCTTTTCGTATGAGGAGAGGCCCGTGCCCATGTTTGACCAAAGAGAGAGACCTCAAGCGCAAGGCTATCACTTTAGTTCGTGTTGCTTGAGTTCATCGCTCCTTGGAGGAGTCAAACGTGGGAGTGTGAGGATGATATCCGATCACGTCGATCCCAATCGGTTTGGCTCGTGAGGTGTAATTTCTTTCTTATACCTTGCACTTCGATTCCTTGCTTACATGTATGATTGCATGATTGATTGGTAGCATAGATTGCTTGCGATAGTATAGCTTGTCCTTACATCTCTAGCCTCTTGATTAAATTTCGAGGACGGAATTCTTTTAAGGTGGGTAGGATGTAGAGCCCCGAAATTCGTAATACGTATTTTATACGTGTTCGTATTTCTGACCTGTATTTTTTATTTTTTTCTTGATTAGTTAATTATGGTTTATTTCATATTTAGCATTGTGGTTTAATTGTCATTTATTATTCATGAATTAATTCTGATTAATGGAGCTTGGTTTATGGAGTATTTTCTGGTCCATCCTGGCATTGCATTAGCTCAGTTTGGCCTAGCTTGGTTCGGGTTGGGCTTGGATTGGTTTGGCTTGGTTTGGGTTAGCATGAACCACTCCTACCTACCACCCTCTTCTCCTTTAATAGCAGCCACCAACCTTCTCTCTCCTCCCTAACTCTCATTTATTTCTTCTTCCTTCCTTCCTTCCTCTCCTTCTTCCACCGACACCACCATAGGCAAGTGTATCTTGCTCTCACTTGAGAACTCATTTTGATGGTTCTGATGGCTTCCTAACAGGATTCTAAACCACTTTAGAACTTGAAGATTTTCATTTTGGTGCATGAGTTTTGTAGATCTAGGAAATGCTTTCTTGGAATTTTGAAGTTTTGATCTAGATAACTTCTTCATTTGCAAGTTCTGATGGTTCCATGTGGTTGGGAATTTCCTTCTACCCAATTTCGACCTTTGGAAACTTGGATTCGGACTTGTTTTGACCAAGTTATGAGCATTTGAAGTTTGGGTTCATCCTTGCTGTTCTTGCTGTTCTTGCTCTTTGGAGAAGACAGTGAGCAGTGGCAGAGCTTCTTAGCTTATGCCACGCAGCCTTGGGTACGCTTCCGGTTGGAAGCGTGTCTTCCTTGAGCGTGCGTGACTTTTCATGCAGCTGCTCCCTTGAGTGTGCGTGACTTTTCACCCACGCTGCTCTCTCAGCGTGCGTGACTTTTCACCTATGCTGCTCCTGTAGCGTGCGTGACTTTTCACCCACGCTGCTCTCTCAGCGTGCGTGACTTTTCACCTATGCTGCTCCTGTAGCGTGCGTGACTTTTCACCCACGCTGCTCTCTCAGCGTGCGTGACTTTTCACCTATGCTGCTCCTGTAGCGTGCGTGACTTTTCATGTACGCTGCTCTCTGAGCGTGCGTGACTTTTATGTACGCTGCTTCCTTGAGCGTGCGTGACTTTTACGTACGCTGCCCCCCTGACCCCTTGCTTGACCCATTGGTTCTTGGAGTTTTGGTCTTAATTCTTTTAGCTTGATTTTTCTATGGCTCTGTATATTGATATTTTATTAGATATTTTACGCCCATTTTATATCCTTACGCCTTCTGTCATGAACTTGATTTTACTTAATATGTTTGGAATGACTATTGCACATGGCTTGGTATGACAAGGCACTAGCATAACACGACAATGACCCGTAGTGGTGCACTCCTGACATGACCTACCTGACATGATAGTGGCCCGTCGTGGCACACTCCTGACAAGTACCCTGACATGATTTATCTTGATAACTTAACTTGACTTGCCTTGACACCGTGGGTGGTTCTTTCTTGCTTGCTTGTTAATCCACTTGTCCTGTCGTGCATCATGTCTAGGATGGGACTCCCGAGTACCACGGTCAGGAGTACCTACTAAAATGGATTAAGGTTAATAACTAGAATAACACAGTAGCCATGAAGAGATGACACAGCTACAGGCAATCCCGTTACCTTGGGCGCTCTTGGGATCTGTAGCCTGCCGTCGAGTAGGGCACATTTCCAGCGCACCGTCGAGTGTTGCACCCTCTAAGTCACCTAAGGGTACATTTGTCTTCTGGGCGATGTACCCACCTGAATTCAACCCTAATCTTTCGTCCTGGGTAGCCTGGATGGTCTGCAGGGCTTGTGGCTGTGGAACAATCTCACTGCATCTTGTTAGTAATTAGGCTTGTGATAACCCTAGTTAGTTAATGTAGAAAGCCGTAGGCAATGATTGGCCGTGATTGCTTGGATGGAGTTTGGTCTAGTATAGTATTGTCTAGAAGTGATTGATTGCAAGATTGTACCAGAATGATTGAATGATTGTCACTCCAGATTGTCACTCTAATGCCTTGTACCCTCCAGATTGTCACCATAATGATTGTCTCTCCAGAATATTACTTGACCTGCTTTCTTACATTTATCTTGCCGATAAATGGTGAGAGAAACCAAGTTCCGTTCAGACGAAGGGTTACAACCCCGGTCCTTGTTTTGGTTTACGGGTTGTAACCTAGCTATCTGAATAGTCCCATGGTTATCTCATCGTATATCATCCTGACATGCTTCTCCATATGTCCTGTCTTTTAGTGATTCTAGGCAAGATTGTCTTTTATAATTACCCATCATGCTTTTTCTTAAATTACTGTCTCTTATTATGTAATTATACTCTTGTGCTAATTGCTGGTTTTAGTTCTTAAGTGAAGCCTCCTTTGTGGCACTTGTTCTTTCTGGGGTCTAACCCAGCTGGTTTTGTATGGCCAGATACCGGAGCAGCAACAAAGGATCTACCTGTCTTCCAGCCCGATGGTGACCACCAGGCGTAACCAGGGCAATGAGTGGGTTTTATTTTGCTCTCCCACTCCCTTGTAAAAATATTCTTTTGAGGCGTTTAGCCGCCGAGCAAGTGTTAGCTCGTTTGCAACTTTATTTACTGTCTGCCTACAGGCTGTAATCATGATTGGCAACTCGAGGTTGATCATGTATGACTTAACTCTTGCTAGTCCTTACATTTTGTACGACTAGCTTCATGATCATCTGGATATGTAATGTTTGGGACGCCTTACAATTGTATATTTGGTGATCTGATATCTTGTGATTGTTATTAGTTGGTTGAGATTGAGACAATAGGCTATTTTATAACCTTAGGAGACTGATGGCTTGTAGATAAACCCTCATATTTCTAGACAGCCGTGACCGTATAGTGGAGTGGATCCCATTTTATTATACGTAGCTGGCTATGTCTGCCCCCGCTCTCCAGTATTCCGGTTCTGGGGCGTGACATGGTTTAAGTGGTGGCCCATGCAGGTCTTGTCAATCAAGAAATGTGAGGGTTTACCAAATAGATGTCTCAATCTGTACTCGCCTTTGATCTCCACTCGTATCTTCTTATCTCCTTGGATTCCTGACTTGATAACATGCTTGCATCATTGTTCTATCTTGGTCCTTCCTTAATATCCCTGATGTCATTGCTTCAGTAACATCGTTCCTGTTGATCAGCCAGAAGGAGCTCAGCCGGCAGCCCAGCAACAGCAGGAAGATCAAGATCAGTCCTCAGCAGCCGCCTCCCAAGCCATGCCTTCTAGAGAACCAGTGCCCCCAGTCCAGCCAGTACAGCCAGCAGGGTCAGAGGATGGGGTCTTGATAGGGCTCATCCGTGAGTTGCTTGCATCTCAAGATCGTCGAGGTGATGCCTTGCAGCAAGCAGTACAAGAAGCTATGAGCGGAAGTGGTCCTCGAGGGAACAGTGCGGTCAACAATTTCAAGCGCCTGAACCCTCCCTTCTTCGACGGCAGCGAGGATGCTATTGCTGCAGATGCCTGGCTACAGGACATTGAAGTTATCTTGGAGACAGCCAGGACCCCTGAAGCAGAGAAGGTGGCGGTGGTGCGCCTGCAGTTACTAGATCTAGCCCGCAACTGGTGGGCTATGCAAGCAGCGAGTCTGGGCACTCCTGTCATGTGGGCAGTATTCAGTGATATATTTCAGACCAAGTACTTCGACGCGGTGGCTAGATATGACCTGCAGGCCAGGTTTAGTAATCTCAGGCAGATGAGTAGGACGGTCGACGGATATGCGGCCGAGTTTTCAAGGTTGAGTCGGTTTGCTCCCACCTTGGTGGCAACCGAGCTAGACAGAGCACAGCGATTCCAGCAGGGGCTCCATTTGGAGATTATATTGGCAGTAGAGCAGTTTGAGCACAGAACTTTTGATGTCGTCTTGCGAGCAGCGAGGAGGCATGAGTACACTTCCCAGAGGATAGTAGACATGACCAGAGATCGGAAGCGGCCCCATAGTCAAATGAACCAGTCTTTTGCACCACCTCCAGCAGCCAAAACTTTAACTATTGGGACTCCGAGGCGAGTAGCTTCAGTTACGTCGGACCAGCACCCAACCCAGACGTACTCCCAGCAGAAACAGAAGCAAGCGCAGTCTTCCGTTATGGGCTGTTCTTATTGTGGCAAGCCTGGACACGTGATAGCAGAGTGTCGTAGGGCATTAGAATTGTGTTTATTGTGTGGAGCACCAGACCATAGGGTGGGGTCCTGCCCATTCAGAGTTGATTCAGCACCACCCGTATCTAGTCCCTCGGTTATGGGACCAGCACCAGCACAAGCACCAGAACCAGCTCCAGTTCTCCAACCACAGTAGCTTCCGTTCCCAGGTCCATTGCCGTCTCAGGCCCAAGCTTTCCGGCAGCAGAGGCCACAGCAGTTCGCCCTGGCCCAGGCCCAGATCCAGAGTCGGCGGAGAGGTATCTGTAATCTATTGTCTTGCTTTCCGCCGTTGTTATACGGGACACGTGTCGTGTTTCATGTGCCCTAATTACAATGGTATATCCCGGGTCCGAGCCATGTTCTAGATCATTCGAAAAGCTTACGGTTATTGGTACCAACAACCTTTTCGTATGAGGAGAGGCCCGTGCCTATGTTTGACCAAAGAGAGAGACCTCAAGCGCAAGGCTATCACTTTAGTTCGTGTTGCTTGAGTTCATCGCTCCTTGGAGGAGTCAAACGTGGGAGTGTGAGGATGATATCCGATCACGTCGAGCCAATCGGTTTGGCTCGTGAGGTGTAATTTCTTTCTTATACCTTGCACTTCGATTCCTTGCTTACATGTATGATTGCATGATTGATTGGTAGCATAGATTGCTTGCGATAGTATAGCTTGTCCTTACATCTCTAGCCTCTTGATTAAATTTCGAGGACGGAATTCTTTTAAGGTGGGTAGGATATAGAGCCCCGAAATTCGTAATACGTATTTTATACGTGTTCGTATTTCTGACCTGTATTTTTTATTTTTTTCTTGATTAGTTAATTATGGTTTATTTCATATTTAGCATTGTGGTTTAATTGTCATTTATTATTCATGAATTAATTCTGATTAATGGAGCTTGGTTTATTGAGTATTTTCTGGTCCATCCTGGCATTGCATTAGCTCAGTTTGGCCTAGCTTGGTTCGGGTTGGGCTTGGATTGGTTTGGCTTGGTTTGGGTTAGCATGAACCACTCCTACCTACCACCCTCTTCTCCTTTAATAGCAGCCACCAACCTTCTCTCTCCTCCCTAACTCTCATTTATTTCTTCTCCTTCCTTCTTTCCTCTCCTTCTTCCACCGACACCACCATAGGCAAGTGCATCTTGCTCTCACTTGAGAACTCATTTTGATGGTTCTGATGGCTTCCTAGCAGGATTCTAAACCACTTTAGAACTTAAAGATTTTCATTTTGGTGCATGAGTTTTGTAGATCTAGGAAATGCTTTCTTGGAATTTTGACGTTTTGATCTAGATAACTTCTTCATTTGCAAGTTCTGATGGTTCCATGTGGTTAGGAATTTCCTTCTACCCAATTTCGACCTTTGGAAACTTGGATTCGGACTTGTTTTGACCAAGTTATGAGCATTTGAAGTTTGGGTTCATCCTTGCTGTTCTTGCTGTTCTTGCTCTTTAGAGAAGACAGTGAGCAGTGGCAGAGCTTCTTAGCTTATGCCACGCAGCCTTGGGTACGCTTCCTGTTGGAAGCGTATCTTTCTTGAGCGTGCGTGACTTTTCACGCAGCTGCTCCCTTGAGTGTGCGTGACTTTTCACCCACGCTTCTCTCTCAGCGTGCGTGACTTTTCACCTATGCTGCTCCTGTAGCGTGCGTGACTTTTCACCCACGCTGCTCTCTCAGCGTGCGTGACTTTTCACCTATGCTGCTCCTGTAGCGTGCGTGACTTTTCACCCACGCTGCTCTCTCAGCGTACGTGACTTTTCACCTATGCTGCTCCTGTAGCGTGCGTGACTTTTCATGTACGCTGCTCTCTGAGCGTGCGTGACTTTTATGTACGCTGCTTCCTTGAGCGTGCGTGACTTTTACGTACGCTGCCCCCCTGACCCCTTGCTTGACCCATTGGTTCTTGGAGTTTTGGTCATAATTCTTTTAGCTTGGTTTTTCTATGGCTCTGTATATTGATATTTTATTAGATATTTTACGCCCATTTTATATCCTTACGCCTTCTGTCATGAACTTGATTTTACTTAATATGTTTGGAATGACTATTGCACATGGCTTGGTATGACAAGGCACTAGCATAACACGACAATGACCCGTAGTGGTGCACTCCTGACATGACCTACCTGACATGATAGTGGCCCGTCGTGGCACACTCCTGACAAGTACCCTGACATGATTTATCTTGATAACTTAACTTGACTTGCCTTGACACCGTGGGTGGTTCTTTCTTGCTTGCATGTTAATCCACTTGTCCTGTCGTATATCATGTCTAGGATGGGACTTCCGAGTACCATAGTCAGGAGTACCTACTAAAATGGATTAAGGTTAATAACTAGAATAACACAGTAGCCATGAAGAGATGACACAGCTACAGGCAATCCCGTTACCTTGGGCGCTCTTGGGATCTGTAGCCTGCCGTCGAGTAGGGCACATTTCCAGCGCACCGTCGAGTGTTGCACCCTCTAAGTCACCTAAGGGTACATTTGTCTCCTGGGCGATGTACCCACCTGAATTCAACCCTAATCTTTCGTCCTGGGTAGCCTGGATGGTCTGCAGGGCTTGTGGCTGTGGAACAATCTCACTGCATCTTGTTAGTAATTAGGCTTGTGATAACCCTAGTTAGTTAATGTAGAAAGCCGTAGGCAATGATTGGCCGTGATTGCTTGGATGGAGTTTGGTCCAGTATAGTATTGTCTAGAAGTGATTGATTGCAAGATTGTACCAGAATGATTGAATGATTGTCACTCCAGATTGTCACTCTAATGCCTTGTACCCTCCAGATTGTCACCATAATGATTGTCTCTCCAGAATGTTACTTGACCTGCTTTCTTACATTTATCTTGCCGATAAATGGTGAGAGAAACCAAGTTCCGTTCAGACGAAGGGTTACAACCCCGGTCCTTGTTTTGGTTTACGGGTTGTAACCTAGCTATCTGAATAGTCCCATGGTTATCTCATCGTATATCATCCTGACATGCTTCTCCATATGTCCTGTCTTTTAGTGATTCTAGGCAAGATTGTCTTTTATAATTACCCATCATATTTTTTCTTAAATTACTGTCTCTTATTATGTAATTATACTCTTGTGCTAATTGCTGGTTTTAGTTCTTAAGTGAAGCCTCCTTTGTGGCACTTGCTCTTTCTGGGGTCTAACCCAGCTGGTTTTGTATGGCCAGATACCGGAGCAGCAGCAAAGGATCTACCTGTCTTCCAGCCCGATGGTGACCACCAGGCGTAACCAGGGCAATGAGTGGGTTTTATTTTGCTCTCCCACTCCCTTGTAAAAATATTCTTTTGAGGCGTTTAGCCGCCGAGCAAGTGTTAGCTCGTTTGCAACTTTATTTACTGTCTGCCTACGGGCTGTAATCATGATTGGCAACTCGAGGTTGATCATGTATGACTTAACTCTTGCTAGTCCTTACATTTTGTACGACTAGCTTCATGATCATCTGGATATGTAATGTTTGGGACGCCGTACAATTGTATATTTGGTGATCTGATATCTTGTGATTGTTATTAGTTGGTTGAGATTGAGACAATAGGCTATTTTATAACCTTAGGAGACTGATGGCTTGTAGATAAACCCTCATATTTCTAGACAGCCATGACCGTATAGTGGAGTGGATCCCATTTCATTATACGTAGCTGGCTATGTCTGCCCCCGCTCTCCAGTATTCTGGTTCTGGGGCGTGACATGGTTTAAGTGGTGGCCCATGCAGGTCTTGTCAATCAAGAAATGTGAGGGTTTACCAAATAGATGTCTCAATCTGTACTCACCTTTGATCTCCACTCGTATCTTCTTATCTCCTTGGATTCCTGACTTGATAACATGCTTGCATCATTGTTCTATCTTGGTCCTTCCTTAATATCCCTGATGTCATTGCTTCAGTAACATCGTTCCTGTTGATCAGCCAGAAGGAGCTCAGCCGGCAGCCCAGCAACAGCAGGAAGATCAAGATCAGTCCTCAGCAGCCGCCTCCCAAGCCATGCCTTCTGGAGAACCAGTGCCCCCAGTCCAGCCAGTACAGCCAGCAGGGTCAGAGTATGGGGTCTTGATAGGGCTCATCCGTGAGTTGCTTGCATCTCAAGATCGTCGAGGTGATGCCTTGCAGCAAGCGGTACAAGAAGCTATGAGCGGAAGTGGTCCTCGAGGGAACAGTGCGGTCAACAATTTCAAGCGCCTGAACCCTCCCTTCTTCGACGGCAGCGAGGATGCTATTGCTGCAGATGCCTGGCTACAGGACATTGAAGTTATCTTGGAGGCAGCCAGGACCCCTGAAGCAGAGAAGGTGGCGGTGGTGCGCCTGCAGTTACTAGATCTAGCCCGCAACTGGTGGGCTAGACAAGCAGCGAGTCTGGGCACTCCTGTCATGTGGGCAGTATTCAGTGATATATTTCAGACCAAGTACTTCGACGCGGTGGCTAGATATGACCTGCAGGCCAGGTTTAGTAATCTCAGGCAGATGAGTAGGACGGTCGACGGATATGCGGTCGAGTTTTCAAGGTTGAGTCGGTTTGCTCCCACCTTGGTGGCAACCGAGCTAGACAGAGCACAGCGATTCCAGCAGGGGCTCCATTTGGAGATTATATTGGCAGTAGAGCAGTTTGAGCACAGAACTTTTGATGCCGTCTTGCGAGCAGCGAGGAGGCATGAGTACACTTCCCAGAGGATAGTAGACATGACCAGAGATCGGAAGCGGCCCCATAGTCAAATGAACCAGTCTTTTGCACCACCTCCAGCAGCCAGAACTTTAACTATTGGGACTCCGAGGCGAGTAGCTTCAGTTACGTCGGACCAGCACCCAACCCAGACGTACTCCCAGCAGAAACAGAAGCAAGCGCAGTCTTCCGTTATGGGCTGTTCTTATTGTGGCAAGCCTGGACACGTGATAGCAGAGTGTCGCAGGGCATTGGGATTGTGTTTATTGTGTGGAGCACCGGACCATAGGGTGGGGTCCTGCCCATTCAGAGTTGATTCAGCACCACCCGTATCTAGTCCCTCGGTTATGGGACCAGCACCAGCACAAGCACCAGAACCAGCTCCAGTTCTCCAACCACAGCAGCTTCCGTTCCCAGGTCCATTGCCGTCTCAGGCCCAAGCTTTCCGGTAGCAGAGGCCTCAGCAGTTCGCCCTGGCCCAGGCCCAGATCCAGAGTCGACGGAGAGGTATCTGTAATCTATTGTCTTGCTTTCCGCCGTTGTTATACGGGACACGTGTCGTGTTTCATGTGCCCTAATTATAATGGTATATCCCGGGTCCGAGCCATGTTCAAGATCATTCGAAAAGGTTACGGTTATTGGTACCAACAACCTTTTCGTATGAGGAGAGGCCCGTGCCCATGTTTAACCAAAGAGAGAGACCTCAAGCGCAAGGCTATCACTTTAGTTCGTGTTGCTTGAGTTCATCGCTCCTTGGAG
The DNA here is from genome assembly GCA_029216955.1 of Iris pallida. NCBI lineage: Eukaryota > Viridiplantae > Streptophyta > Magnoliopsida > Asparagales > Iridaceae > Iris > Iris pallida. The sequence goes on from JANAVB010037417.1 coordinate 10,156,895, forward strand.
GAGTCAAACGTGGGAGTGTGAGGATGATATCCGATCACGTCATCCCAATCGGTTTGGCTCGTGAGGTGTAATTTTTTTCTTATACCTTGCACTTCGATTCCTTGCTTACATGTATGATTGCATGATTGATTGGTAGCATAGATTGCTTGCGATAGTATAGCTTGTCCTTATATCTCTAGCCTCTTGATTAAATTTCGAGGACGGAATTCATTTAAGGTGGGTAGGATGTAGAGCCCCAAAATTCGTAATACGTATTTTATACGTGTTCGTATTTCTGACCTGTATTTTTTATTTTTTTCTTGATTAGTTAATTATGGTTTATTTCATATTTAGCATTGTGGTTTAATTGTCATTTATTATTCATGAATTAATTCTGATTAATGGAGCTTGGTTTATTGAGTATTTTCTGGTCCATCCTGGCATTGCATTAGCTCAGTTTGGCCTAGCTTGGTTCGGGTTGGGCTTGGATTGGTTTGGCTTGGTTTGGGTTAGCATGAACCACTCCTACCTACCACCCTCTTCTCCTTTAATAGCAGCCACCAACCTTCTCTCTCCTCCCTAACTCTCATTTATTTTTTCTTCTTCCTTCCTTTCTCTCCTTCTTCCACCGACACCACCATAGGCAAGTGCATCTTGCTCTCACTTGAGAACTCATTTTGATGGTTCTGATGGCTTCCTAGCAGGATTCTAAACCACTTTAGAACTTGAAGATTTTCATTTTGGTGCATGAGTTTTGTAGATCTAGGAAATGCTTTCTTAGAATTTTGAAGTTTTGATCTAGATAACTTCTTCATTTGCAAGTTCTGATGGTTCCATGTGGTTGGGAATTTCCTTCTACCCAATTTCGACCTTTGAAAACTTGGATTCGGACTTGTTTTGACCAAGTTATGAGCATTTGAAGTTTGGGTTCATCCTTGCTGTTCTTGCTCTTTGGAGAAGACAGTGAGCAGTGGCAGAGCTTCTTAGCTTATGCCACGCAGCCTTGGGTACGCTTCCTGTTGGAAGCGTGTCTTCCTTGAGCGTGCGTGACTTTTCACGCAGCTGCTCCCTTGAGTGTGCGTGACTTTTCACCCACGCTGCTCTCTCAGCGTGCGTGACTTTTCACCTATGCTGCTCCTGTAGCGTGCGTGACTTTTCACCCACGCTGCTCTCTCAGCGTGCGTGACTTTTCACCTATGCTGCTCCTGTAGCGTGCGTGACTTTTCACCCACGCTGCTCTCTCAGCGTGCGTGACTTTTCACCTATGCTGCTCCTGTAGCGTGCGTGACTTTTCATGTACGCTGCTCTCTGAGCGTGCGTGACTTTTATGTACGCTGCTTCCTTGAGCGTGCGTGACTTTTACGTACGCTGCCCCCCTGACCCCTTGCTTGACCCATTGGTTCTTGGAGTTTTGGTCTTAATTCTTTTAGCTTGGTTTTTCTATGGCTCTGTATATTGATATTTTATTAGATATTTTACGCCCATTTTATATCCTTACGCCTTCTGTCATGAACTTGATTTTACTTAATATGTTTGGAATGACTATTGCACATGGCTTGGTATGACAAGGCACTAGCATAACACGACAATGACCCGTAGTGGTGCACTCCTGACATGACCTACCTGACATGATAGTGGCCCATCGTGGCGCACTCCTGACAAGTACCCTGACATGATTTATCTTGATAACTTAACTTGACTTGCCTTGACACCGTGGGTAGTTCTTTCTTGCTTGCTTGTTAATCCACTTGTTCTGTCGTGCATCATGTCTAGGATGGGACTCCCGAGTACCACGGTCAGGAGTACCTACTAAAATGGATTAAGGTTAATAACTAGAATAACACAGTAGCCATGAAGAGATGACACAGCTACAGGCAATTCCGTTACCTTGGGCGCTCTTGGGATCTGTAGCCTGCCGTCGAGTAGGGCACATTTCCAGCGCACTGTCGAGTGTTGCACCCTCTAAGTCACCTAAGGGTACATTTGTCTCCTGGGCGATGTACCCACCTGAATTCAACCCTAATCTTTCGTCCTGGGTAGCCTGGATGGTCTGCAGGGCTTGTGGCTGTGGAACAATCTCACTGCATCATGTTAGTAATTAGGCTTGTGATAACCCTAGTTAGTTAATGTAGAAAGCCGTAGGCAATGATTGGCCGTGATTGCTTGGATGGAGTTTGGTCCAGTATAGTATTGTCTAGAAGTGATTGATTGCAAGATTGTACCAGAATGATTGAATGATTGTCACTCCAGATTGTCACTCTAATGCCTTGTATCCTCCAGATTGTCACCATAATGATTGTCTTTCCAGAATGTTACTTGACCTGCTTTCTTACATTTATCTTGCCGATAAATGGTGAGAGAAACCAAGTTCCGTTCAGACGAAGGGTTACAACCCCGATCCTTGTTTTGGTTTACGGGTTGTAACCTAGCTATCTGAATAGTCCCATGGTTATCTCATCGTATATCATCCTGACATGCTTCTCCATATGTCCTGTCTTTTAGTGATTCTAGGCAAGATTGTCTTTTATAATTACCCATCATGCTTTTTCTTAAATTACTGTCTCTTATTATGTAATTATACTCTTGTGCTAATTGCTGGTTTTAGTTCTTAAGTGAAGCCTCCTTTGTGGCACTTGCTCTTTCTGGGGTCTAACCCAGCTGGTTTTGTATGGCCAGATACCGGAGCAGCAGCAAAGGATCTACCTGTCTTCCAGCCCGATGGTGACCACCAGGCATAACCAGGGCAATGAGTGGGTTTTATTTTGCTCTCCCACTCCCTTGTAAAAATATTCTTTTGAGGCGTTTAGCCACCGAGCAAGTGTTAGCTCGTTTGCAACTTTATTTACTGTCTGCCTACGGGCTGTAATCATGATTGGCAACTCGAGGTTGATCATGTATGACTTAACTTTTGCTAGTCCTTACATTTTGTACGACTAGCTTCATGATCATCTGGATATGTAATGTTTGGGACGCCTTACAATTGTATATTTGGTGATCTGATATCTTGTGATTGTTATTAGTTGGTTGAGATTGAGACAATAGGCTATTTTATAACCTTAGGAGACTGATGGCTTGTAGATAAACCCTCATATTTCTAGACAGCCGTGACCGTATAGTGGAGTGGATCCCATTTCATTATACGTAGCTGGCTATGTCTGCCCCCGCTCTCCAGTATTCTGGTTCTAGGGCGTGACATAGTTTAAGTGGTGGCCCATGCAGGTCTTGTCAATCAAGAAATGTGAGGGTTTACCAAATAGATGTCTCAATCTGTACTCGCCTTTGATCTCCACTCGTATCTTCTTATCTCCTTGGATTCCTGACTTGATAACATGCTTGCATCATTGTTCTATCTTGGTCCTTCCTTAATATCCCTGATGTCATTGCTTCAGTAACATCGTTCCTGTTGATCAGCCAGAAGGAGCTCAGCCGGCAGCCCAGCAACAGCAGGAAGATCAAGATCAGTCCTCAGCAGCCGCCTCCCAAGCCATGCCTTCTGGAGAACCAGTGCCCCCAGTCCAGCCAGTACAGCCAGCAGGGTCAGAGGATGGGGTCTTGATAGGGCTCATCCGTGAGTTACTTGCATCTCAAGATCGTCGAGGTGATGCCTTGCAGCAAGCAGTACAAGAAGCTATGAGCGGAAGTGGTCCTCGAGGGAACAGTGCGATCAACAATTTCAAGCGCCTGAACCCTCCCTTCTTCGACGGCAGCGAGGATGCTATTGCTGCAGATGCCTGGCTACAGGACATTGAAGTTATCTTAGAGGCAGCCAGGACCCCTGAAGCAGAGAAGGTGGCGGTGGTGCGCCTGCAGTTACTAGATCTAGCCCACAACTGGTGGGCTATGCAAGCAGCGAGTCTGGGCACTCCTGTCATGTGGGCAGTATTCAGTAATATGTTTCAGACCAAGTACTTCGACGCGGTGGCTAGATATGACCTGCAGGCCAGGTTTAGTAATCTCAGGCAGATGAGTAGGACGGTCGACGTATATACGGCCGAGTTTTCAAGGTTGAGTCGGTTTGCTCCCACCTTGGTGGCAACCGAGCTAGACAGAGCACAGCGATTCCAGCAGGGGCTCCATTTGGAGATTATATTGGCAGTAGAGCAGTTTGAGCACAGAACTTTTGATGCTGTCTTGCGAGCAGCGAGGAGGCATGAGTACACTTCCCAGAGGATAGTGGACAGGACCAGAGATCGGAAGCGGCCCCATAGTCAAATGAACCAGTCTTTCGCACCACCTCCAGCAGCCAGGACTTTAACTATTGGGACTCCGAGGCGAGTAGCTTCAGTTACGTCGGACCAGCACCCAACCCAGACGTACTCCCAGCAGAAACAGAAGCAAGCGCAGTCTTCTGTTATGGGTTGTTCTTATTGTGGCAAGCCTGGACTCCCATCCAAAAGTTGGGCTACAATCGGACTCGACGGGGGTTAGGCTATGTCATGCCACCATCAACCCCAGAGAGTTCAGATGCAGAAGACGTAGAACATTCCCACTCGTCCGAAGCATCGACTTGGGATTCCGATACCAGTATCGGATCAGTCTTCAGGAAAGTGCTGTCAGCTAACATGACGTCAGCACAACCTCAAAAAGGTGAAGGCGAAGACCAAGCGCCAGAACCCTTCGAAGAAGAACCCTGGGCCCAACGCCTAGGGGAACAATAGGAATCTCGTTTTGAGCTTCGTGAACCTCCTACCGAAGATGAAGTCGAACAGATCGACCTCGGGGATGGGTCTTCTTCCAAACCCATCTTCATCAGTAAAAGCCTAGAAGGAGAAGATCGAGAATCTTTAATCCAACTGGCTAAAGAATATATCGACGTCTTCGTCTGGAGCTATGAAGACATGCCGGGACTCGACCCACAGATCGCAATGCATAGGTTGAACATCTTACCTGATGCCAAACCTATCAAACAACAACAGCGACGCTTCCGTCCAGACATCATGAATGCCATCGATCAGAAGGTAGACAAACTCTTGACCAGCGGCTTCATCCGTGAGGAACAACACCCGGATTGGGTAGCCAACGTCGTTCCTGTCACCAAGAAGAACGGGAAGATACGAGTCTGTATCGACTTCAGGGATCTCAACTCTGCTTGCCCGAAGGACGAATTCCCGCTTCCAATTACTGATGTGATGATCGACAACACATGTGGCTTTGAGAGCATGTCCTTCATGGACGGATATTCAGGCTACAATCAAATCAAGATGTTCCCCGATGACGCGAAACACACGTCATTCAGGACTCCAAAGGGTGTTTTCTGCTACACAGTAATGCCCTTCGGCTTGAAGAATACCGATGCGACATACCAGCGAGCTATGAGCACCATCTTCCGTCAACATCTTCGCAAGACAGTCGAATGCTATGTTGACGACATCGCAGTCACGAGCCGCCTCAAAGGAGATCACCTACAGGACCTGAAGACGGTCTTCGATCTCATGCGGGCACATCAACTCAAAATGAACCCCGCTAAATCCTTTCTGGGGGTTTCTAGCGGCAAATTCTTGGGCTTTGTCATCACAGCGAAAGGCATTCATGTTGATCCTGAGAAGACCAAAGCCATCCTCAACATGGACCCTCCGAAGAACCTTCGAGAACTTCGGGGCCTACAGGGACGTCTGGCATATATCCGGAGGTTCATAGCAAACCTTTCCGGTAGATGTCAACCCTTTACTCAGCTCATGAAGAAGGGAGTCTCTTACGTCTGGACAGAGGAGTGCCAAAAGGCTTTCGACGACATCAAGGCTTACTTAACAAGCCCACCAGTCCTGGTAGCGCCAGTCGCTGGCAAACCATTTCTCCTCTACGTCCGTGCCATAGATCATTCTCTTGGCGCTCTGCTGGCTCAAAACAGCGATACAGGCTTCGAGCAAGCAATCTACTACCTCAGTCGAACACTCATCGGGGTCGAACACCGGTACAATCCCGTCGAAAAGGAGTGCTTGGCTTTGGTGTTTGCCATCCAGAAGACTCGTCATTATGTCTCGGGTCAGACAATTCATGTCATTTCTCGAGTCAATCCGCTTAGAGTCCTCATGACAAAGCCAGGATCATTGAACTCCCGGCTGGCTACATGGGCAATCCTACTAACACCGTACAACATGGTGTTTGTTCCGCAAAAGGCTGTCAAGGGTCAAGCTCTGGCTGACTTTTTAGCTGCACACCCCATCCCAGAATCCTCAAAACTCTATGAAGATATCCCGGATGAGGTCCAAGAATCCAACGTCACCGAAGGAAGCTCCGTTTGGCGGATGTTCTTCGATGGCGCTTCGAGAACAGGCCCCAAAGGCCAAATCATCGCAGGAGTGGGGGTAGTCTTAGTCTCCCCCGATCAGCTGGTCATCCAGCGTGCGTACTCTCTTTCGAAGCCGTGCTCCAACAACGTTGCCGAGTACAACGCACTCGTCATGGGACTCCAGCTCGCACAACAGCTGGGGGTCGACCATCTGGAAGCCTACGGTGACTCAAAACTCGTCGTAAACCAGGTTCGGGGACAATACGAGGTTCGCCATGAAGATTTAATCCCTTATCATGAAGTCGCGTTGAATATCATTTCAACCTTCACCGGGTTCTTCATCAAACATGTCCTCCGTTTACAAAACTTGGAGGCCGATGCTCTGGCTGGCCTCGCAGCCTCATTGGCAGCGCCCCTTGGGACTCAACACTATGTCACGGTGACTGGCCGAGACCTGATTTATCCCAGAAACAACCTGTGCTTGCATGTGGCCCACGCCATGCCGACGAACACTGGGGTTAATGTCCGAGACTGGAGGTTCCCGTTCATCGACTTCGCTGTCTACGGAATCCTTCCAGAGGACCCGAAGGAAGCCGTCTCAGTCAGGAGACGCTCTCTTCGATTCTACTACGATACAGCTACCAAAATGCTGTACCGACGCTCCTTCGATGGGCTCCTCCTTCGATGCCTGTCCAACGAAGAAGCAGCCAAAGCTCTTCAAGAAGCTCATGACGGAACTTGTGGAGCTCATCAACCCGGTCCTAAGTTGCAAGATCGACTGCGACGTATGGGCTACTACTGGCCAACCATGGCTGCCGACGCTGTCGAATATGCTAAGAAGTGCCACGCATGCCAACTTCATGCAGACTTCATACATACACCATCGGAGCCGCTACATCCTACAGTCGTCTCCTGGCCCTTCGAAGCCTGGGACATGGACATTGTAGGGCCAATCACCCCTCCTTCATCGAGAGGATACCGTTTCATCCTGGCCATCACCGACTACTTCTCCAAATGGGCGGAAGCAGTTCCACTAGCAGAAGTAAAAAGCTCCAGGGAGGTCAGCTTTATCAAACACCATGTCATTTACCGTTTTGGAGTACCCCGGCGGATCATCCATGACAATGGTCCTCAATTTATCAGCCACATTTTCAGCAAGTTCTGTGACAAAAATCGCATTCAGAACGTGGCCTCAACCGCCTACAATCCGGCAGCAAACGGATTGGCTGAGGCATTCAACAAAACTATCGTTAGGCTGCTCAAAAAGGTCGTGTCATCCAACAAATGCGACTTGGACGAAAAGCTTGGCGAATGCCTTTGGGCCTACCGCACAACGGTACGGACCCCAACAGGCAATACTCCATTCTCCCAGGTCTACGGGAGCAAAGCAGTACTGCCTCTCGAGATACAGATACCTTCGCTCCGCGTAGCAATCACAAACAAACTCACAGAAGAGGACAATCAACGTCGTCGTCTGCGGGAACTGGAGGCACTTGACGAAAAGCGTCTCCTAGCTCAACAACGCATCGAGCTCTACCAAGCCCGTATATCACAGGCTTTCAATAAGAAGGTCAAACAGAGGACTTTCCAAGTTGGCGACCTGGTTTTAGCAGTCAGAAGACCAATGGTGTTGACCCACAAGACACCAGGAAAGTTCGAGCCCAAGTGGGAAGGACCTTTCATCATAGAGACGGTATACTCAAACGGTGCTTACCGCCTCGTCAAACCCAATGGGGACTTGTTCATGATGCCCATCAACGACAAGTTCCTAAAGAAGTACTATTCTTGACATCCTCCAGACATGTACTTCCCCAAACAACCTCTTTCTACAAACTCATACGCCTCCGGAACCCAGCTGTTCCGTGGCATCTTCCAGTAGAAAGATAACCACGTCCATATTATCTTTGAGTTGTCTCTCTACACCCTACAAAACAGAATCTTACACTTCATAAGCCTACGCTACCCTTCATGTTTACCACGTCTATATTACCTCTGAGTAAACATCTTGTACAAACAACCCCTGCGTTATTGTACATTGATCGCAGAACTTCTACGTCCATATAACCTCTGAGTTGTTCAGCGTATCCCCCAAGATCATTCCTACCACGTCCATAATACCTCTGAGTAGGGAGATTCTATTATTTCAAACCCAATGATTGCCATGTCCACATTACCTCTGAGCAAACATAATGGTTCCTTCAAACTTATTATCTGTACCTGAAAACCAAGGTGCGCAAAAGATAATAGGTCCACACAAATCATCAAGTTCATGACAACAAAAGATGAACACATCACAGAAAAGGTTGTAGACTTCTTTATTCTTCTGAAAAAAGGAGTACAAGAAGCTACATCATCCCCCAGTAAGGGTTGCAAAAGAACACAAAAGAAAAAGGGAAAAGCTATGGTCCCTGAATCTTCCCAGGATGGGCTGAGAGCTCCCTGACTCGAAGCTTTAAGTCGACTGTGCGGGCCTCCACCGTCGCCAGGACTCGTCGCTCTGCTTCTTGGCGCATCAATTCAACGGCCCCAGCGGAAGTATCACTTGCATGCTTCTCATCAAGCTGTTGTCGTTGCTGCGCCAAGGCAAGAGTCCGCTGAGTGAAAGTCGCTTCATCCTTCTTGAATGCTGCATGTTCAGCCCGGACACGCTCGACCTCTAACTGGAGTCGGGCCCGTTGGTCTTCAAGGCGGCGCATCTGGGTGTCGATATCCGCGATATTAGCTTCCAATGTAGCTCGAGTTTCCACCGTCGTCTTTATGGACTGATACAACTGCTCTACCGCAGCCTTAGTCTCAGCCACCTCGCGCTCCCAAACGCCCACGGTGGCCTGGTATGAAGACTCGATCTCGGCAATCAGCTTTCCCTTCTCCGCATCTATCAGGACAGAGAGGTCGTTTCGCTGGATGCGTTGAAGTTCCGCGAGTCGCTCATCCAGCTCAATCACTGAAGCCTCCAGAATTTCGGCCATGTGGTCGTGGCCTTGGGGAATACGAATCAGCTCGATGCAGGGCATTGCCAGAGCTTTTGCCGTCGTAAAACTCCTATTGGCATCCATCACAGCAGATACACCCTTCTGCAACATTTTGTATACCCCCTCGACGAGGAATTTTACATACTCGTCTGCATCCGCCAGGACCTGCGGCGTCATCGCGGGAGTTGGAGGAGCTACTACAGTTTGCGGACCGGAAGAAGATCCGCCAACCTCAACCAGCGAGGCTTGAACCTCGGCATCAATGTGCTCTTCATCAACAGGGGCTGGACTGCTAGCCCGAGGAGCCGAAGCAACAGAAGGGGCCGGCACAGGCATCGAGATGGTCCCCCAAGTAGAAGGAGCGACACAGGGTTCTACACCCTTACCCTTCTCAAGTCCGGAGGAACCACCGATGTCAACAGCCACCTCTTCTACCCCCAACGTCCTATCAACAGTTGGTACCTCCCTTGGCAGAATAGGGAGATTATCACTTGTCTCTTGACCCGTCGCAGCGATCTTGACTGGCAGACGGGTCTCATCATCGAGTCCCTCAACAGGGACAGAATCTGTCGCTACCTCCTGAGTGGTAGCCGCCTCAACTTCCACGGTTGAAGCCGGGGTAGGATTCGGCAATGATGCAGCCGACCTCTCCTCATCATGATAAAGAGGGGATTCAACCCTCTCATCTGTCTCAACCATATCTGCTGTCCCCGCAGCAGATTCTTGCAAGACCGGAGGAACGTCATCGGAAGGCGACGAACTCCAGTCCACTTCACCATCAGGATGCCTCGAGTCCGCAGGACCCTCAGCATCCAAGGCCTCCATGGCAGATGGTGCTCTCCCAGAAGTTGTTGCGACCTCGAAGTCAGGAGATATTAAAACCTCCGCAGGAACATCTTCGGGACCTTCCTCCACGGAAGACATTAGCATCGGTGGAATGCGCTCATCAGAAGAGCCTGCCACCTCCTTCGGTTTACTAGCGCCCGATTTTGAAACACGGGACTTCTTCTTCAATCCCTACAAGAAGAAGAGCATAAGTCGCCACAATGACGAAAAGAATTGAAATTACGAAATATTCCTTACCTCAGCAGGGATTGATCCTGCTGGCATTATAAGTGGCACTTCCGTAACCTTCGGGGTCGGCGCCTTTCTTGACCTTTTTGGTACAGAAGAAATAGCTTCTGTGTCAGCATGCCTTTTTCCGACAGACGGGTCTTCCACTGGTACTGCAGCAGCAACCCGATACCCCGCCAACTCTGGTAGACGATATGATCGGGCTGCCATCAACATATTCGCTGTCGCCTCCAGCTGGGTTCTAATAATGAAATTAGTCTCCCTGTCATAACCAGGAGACATAGCAGTCATAGTGCAATACAGCTTGGTGGCCGGATATAGGATCGGCGGTCGAGGATTGCGAACTGGCGTGGTGAACTTAACGCTAGTGCATCCAGCGTTATAATATTGCCAGCCCCGGGCTCCATCCAGCAAACTCCCGATGAAGCCTAAGCTACTACTGGGATTCTGCAACATTAACTGGGTATAGCCAAACTGACGAGCAAATCGGCTTGGCAGATAAGGCTCCAGATAACACCTATTCTGGTTGCGGTTGACCAGGTGAGAAGGCCGGATACTCTGCAACCAACGAAAACTCCATTTCGGCAGAGTGACCGCATCTTCGCCAGAGTCAACTAAATCTTGGTCGGCCTCGAAATCTTTGAAGATCGGGCCAACCTTGACAATCTCCCACCCCTGAAGGTAGGACAAGACTCTCCTGCAAACGGGGACGCCAGTGTAAGACCACTTCCTCTTATAGAAGCGGCGAATGAAGGCATCTCCTTCGACATGGTCCTCCTTCGGACCGGGACTCATCACGTTCGGATGATGCAAGATCAGCTACCCCATAAGATAATGGAAAGACAGCTCGGCCCGGGGAAAGTTATCATTATTACCTCTCTCGTGGATCACATCATCGGCAAAGGACCTCAAACCGCACAACAGGTTGCACACCATCGCAGGGAGGAGAGCCAAAGGTTGTCCACAGGCCAACTTCACCGCAGGCAAAATGGGATTCCGATGTACCCTCTCGACGGCACCGGATCCACCTGCAAATACGCAATCCCGGAGCCATATCATCAAGTAGGACGTCAACACTGCCTTGGATGACATCCGGTGCCCGCAGTGCCAGAAACAGCTGCACGTAGCCTTGCCGCCCTCATTAGAGTGTGGAGTCCTTTCGTCCAGCCGGCTTATTTCAGAACTCACTTCCGCGGGCTTCAATCCCTGCGGAGTCGCAAACCGAATCCTCGAAGGATCCGTCAAATCCTGCCTGAAGACGTAGTCCCTCCAAGCAGTCACATGAGGCTGGGTCTTGCCCTTGTCCCTCCGGTGCATCAGATAATGATGGCTTGTCACCTCTTTGAAAACAGCCATCATCTCCGGATCCTTATCCTCCAGAACTTGGATCTCTTCATTTGATGGAAAATATTCCTCGTACGGTTCTGAGCCCCAAGGAAGCTTGGACACTTCGTACATCTCATGAAGGGCCAATCCCAACTCTCCCACCGGAGTAAAGAAGCTGCCAGTCTGGGCATTGAAAAGCTCCAAGAGCGCAAGGAACATAGGCTTATTGAGGTCCACGCCTGCCTGCGTGGCCCGAATGGCGGCTGTCAGCCCGATCTCTTTAAGCTCAACCTCGAACCTTGAAAGCACCCAAGTGGTCAACTCGTCCCACTTCGGGATGTAGTGACACCAGCCTTCGACTCTGAAGCTACCTGTCGGATACATCACCTTTGATGTCAGCATCCGATTTGTAAAGATCGGGGCACTGAAGGGAAACGTGTCATTTGGGACCTCACTGTAGATGCTCCCTGGATGCAAGGCTCGGTAACTGAAGGAAGAACCGGCTCGTAAAGCAGTCAAAGTATCTCGCTGGTTCGAGGAGGCGTCAATTGAGAGGGTACCTCCCAAAGCCCCTCCTTAAGAGGGAGTAAGTTCCCAACCCATCCTTCTCTTCGAAGCAAGACGATAAAAAGCCGTCAGCGGCAACTGGCGGTCAACCTGCCGCATGTACAGAACCATACCTTTGGCAGAAAAGAACCAGTCTTCTTTGACCCTCAGTATCTTCGCTTCGGAAGAGACTAGTCGGTCGCCAAACAGAAAGGCAGGATTTAAGAAAGTTACACCTTCGGATTCAGCAGACTTCAGTCTACTACTCTCCATCATACTCTGGAGGAAAAGAGGCAACTGGGTCTGGATTTGTAGCATTCTCTCACGAGGTTGGTCCTGTAAGATAGCATCCTTCGCAGGGTTGATCACCGCCTCGTCAAAATCAACTCCCATTAGACAAAGAGAAGCGTCCAGGAGGACCTCATTCAACAGAGGGATCGTCATCGACACTGGCACAACAAAGGTGGAAGTCAGGCAAAAAAAAATGATGTGTCAAATAGACTGGCGCATTCCATGCGCGTCAGCATCAGAGCTTCGGCGCATCATCAGGGTGTAAGCCCATGCGCGTCAGCTTGCTTCGGCGCATCATCAGGGCGTAAGCCCATGCGCGTCAGTATTGGAGCTTCGGCGCATCATCAAAGCGTAAGCTCATGTACGTCAACGAAGGCTTCGGCGCATCATCAGGGTTTAAGCCCATACGCGTCAGCAGTCTCGGCGCATCATCAGGGTTTAAGCCCATGCGCGTCAGCAGCCTCGGCGCATCATCAGGGTCTAAACCCATGCGCGTCGGCGAACAAAGACCGCGGCACATCATTAAAGACCCAAGGTCTATGTGCGTTGGTGTACGGAAAAACGAGACTTACCAACCACCTCCGGCCGAACTTCGACAGGCCGTCGGGGAACGTCAGCCGTTACAACTTTCGCAGGTTCCTTCGCTTTCTCCTTCCCCTTGCCGGTACAACCGCGAGGAGTCTTGGGAGCCATTCTCTCAAAGAAGAAAAGGTTAGGGTTTGAAGAATAACTCTAAAGAAAGCAAAGGCACAGAGAAGACGAACTCTCTCTTTCTCTCCAACCCTCACCTATTTATAAGACATGGTCGCACGCGTGAACCGATGACGTGTAATCTCAGCCGTCGCTTCAGATTCTGTGAGGAGATAACAGCAAATACAACCAAAAGATCATCATTAATCTTTTTGGGATACCAAGGCGTCATCATCATCAACTGAAAGGAGCATGCGCCCGAACAAGCATGCGCCCAAAAATCATGCGCCCTGACCTCCATGCTTCTTATTCAAAGTATTCCAAAACTTATTCAAAAATTTTGAAAACTTTGAAGGGGGTCTTGTAGAAGCATATAATTTCACAACCAGAAAGCCCATGCGCCAGGCATTTTATGCGCCAGAACTCAGACAGCTAATCAAATAAGCCATAGACATTCGAAGAAGGACTTTTTATTTATATATATAAAAGTCTATTACATGTCTAGAAAAGGTTGTACAAAGGAGAATTTCTACAAAGGAAGGATCCTAGATCTACAGCCAACAGCCACCATGCGTCTTCCAGATAGGTGCAGCAACCACCATGCGCCTTCCGATAGGCGCAGCAGTCACCATGCGCCTTCCAGATAGGCGCAACAACCACCATGCGCCTTCCGATAGGCGCAGCAGTCACCATGCGCTGTCAGCCAGGCACAGCAGATGTCATGCGCCTCCAGCCAGGCGCATCCCACCATCACTTCAGCAGCTCAGTTATGTGCTTCCAGCTCAGTTATGTGCATCCAGCTCAGTTATGTGCATCCCTTCAGCAGCTCAGTCATGTGCAACTCTTCCAACCAGGCTCACCTGGCCGAGCAGAGCCCAGTTATGTGCTGCTCTTCCAGCCAGGTCACCTGATAAGTGCTTCGATTACACAAAGCATTTAACCCTCTGGCTGGAACCAAGGAAGAGAAGAGCACGGCAAAGCTGTGGCCAGGGGAGGCTTCGAAAGAGCCTCCAAAGACCAAGGAAGACCGTGATCGAAATCATGGCACAAACACAATCAAAGTGGGCGGTACCCACTTTGAAGGAAGAGAGAACCTAGCACCGCCATTCCGATCTACGGCTCTTCCGGAACAACGGAGACGAGGCCCGAACATCCTTATCTTTGGATGCAACGGGCACCTTCCACCTGCCTCAGAAGCCCTTGACTCCGTCTTTTGGATGTAACAGTCACCTTCAAGTGCATCGAAGACAACACGACGTCTCATCTTCACCCTCGGGAGCACTTCGTCAACAGAATGCACCCGCATATCTAAGTTCATGTTAGAATTACGAGAGGGAACGAGGAGCAAACCTTCTCTCCATGCCACTATTTATAGGCCGGGCAAATCAAACCCATACGCCAAGTGGATGACTCTCCGAATTCTGTGCAATAAATTTGCATTAAATGGATGAACCGGACGCCTCGAATTCAGCCAAATGGCTATTTATAGCACTCGAGGAGCGAGACAGCCGCGTCATTAAAGGACATGTCGGATGCGGCAGCCAAACAGCGCATCACACGGACGCGCCCTCCAGCATCAGACGCATCACACAGATGTGCCCTACAGTACCTGGCGCATCACAGAGGATGCGCCCCCCCTCACATCTCCATGCCGAGTGGAACACCAACCAATGTGCCCACTCAGCTGTCCATCGAACGTCACAAACATTAAATGCTGAACTGACACCAGAGTTGGAAGCACGCTTCTCAAAGTCTGAACAGTTGACAGCTTTTTCAGAGAACGAAGCGTCGGCAACGTCAGCACAATCATAACTCTATTCCGACGGCTACTGCCACGTGGCCATCCGCATGCGCCTCTACGGCCATGCGTCCAAATCGCCATGCGCCTCTACGGCCATGCGTCCAAACCAGCATGCGTCTCAAAAGCCATGCGCCTCAGACCCTTCACTGATCCCTAAAGACAGAAGAAGAGTCTCCAGTTGAAGCTTTGCATGCGCCTCAAAAGCCATGTGCCCCAGACTGATCTCTGATCCCGAAAGACAGAAGGAAAGTCGCCTGCATGCGCCTCAAAAGCCATGCACTCTAAATAGTTTATAACCCCTAAAGGTTATGAGCCGCAACCTCCTCCTGCGTCCAATCAAGGCGCAGCTCGCCAGATTACTTCCCCCCCAAATCTGAGATCTTCAAGCCATGAGTCGACGATATGTGTCCTTTGACTCAACTCGTCCAAGTTTTCAGCAATAGAAAGATCTTCTCCTCTGCTACGTGCCGGCTCACAACAGCAGTATGAAGAGTTCTCCCCCCCAATCTGGGCGCATCATCCGTGTGCCCCCATCAGCAACTTCCACGTGGCGTCCCCATACACCGGCGCATCCTACATGCGCGCATGAGCAGCCAGCCTGCAAAACTATAAATAGAGGGATCTTCTCCTTCACACACACACAGAATCCACAACGAACATACAAGGAAACATCAGAGAGGCAGATACAGACACTCAACGTCTTCCTCCTCTCAGCAAGCTCCAGCACCCAGAGCAATCCACACCTTCAGAGAACCGATAACCGTCGTCAGCCCGTCAACGGAGTCAACGCATTACCACTCGCTCCATTGGCACTAAGGACCCAGCTTAAACAAAAGTGTACTCCTAGGACTACATCTAAGTCCTACATTGTAACACTGTTCTGTTTGTATTAAAGTTTTCAATCAAACAATTTTAATGGCAAACAAGAACCGGTGCATGATGGTCTGATCAACCTATTGTACTTCGGTTCGCTATACTTATATTACCTTACGTGGATGGAGACATAGTAAAACTTGCCCCTAGAGTCTCATTCGCGACAGCCTTGTCAATTCTCTTTTGAATTATTTTCGTCGCCCATGAACTTCTTTTTAGTACTCAATCGCATCATCTGGAACCCTTTATTGTTCTTATCTTAGAGAGACGATGTACTGTACTTGAAAAATGGTTCTAAGGTATCACTTTAGTCATGTGGCTATATCCTCGCCTTATACTACTCCTTCTGCCCCTCAACCCCATCTACCATATTATTCCTAAATTTCGTGGACGAAATTCTTATAAGTTGGGTAGGATGTAAAATCCCTAAATTTTTGGTATATATTTTTATTTTAAAAGACCTAAAAATGAATTTATGCAATTTATGATTTTTATTAGGAATGACCTTAGCCATTGTTTGATTTTGGAGCACAAGACTACCATGAATTTTGGCACGGAAGATGTAGCAGTATGTTTTGACCAGTGTACTAGCCATGCCGGGGGAAGCCTAGCCATAAGTAGGTCCTAACTAGTAAAACCAGGCCAAGTTTCGACTTAATCTCCACTGATAAATTATTATTTATTAAATTGACTTTTGACTTTTAAGAGACCCCGTTAAACCAATTTAGCCCGGATTGGACTCGAACCAAGCCCAAGCCCATGCAGGCACGTGGGAGACCAAATATGGCCATGTAGGCATATTTTGTATATGTAAAAATATTTTCTTAATCAATTTTAGATTTTTATGTATAATTTCTAAAATTTTAAATTATTGGTACAAGTATTGTTTTTTATTATTATTAAATAATGTTTAATAATTGTATAATTTTTCTGGGCCGAGCTAAGGGGTGCAGTATATGTCCGCCATAATCATCATAGAATTATTTTATTATTTTATTATTTTATTTTTATTATTAATGTATCCTTAGTAATTAATTCAATATCTACTTTTAGTTATTTATTAAAATTGATTGTAATATCAAGTAAATTTATATACACGTACATGTGTTAATTATATTAGATATTTGGATGGCTAATATTTTAAATTGTTACTTGGATTTAAATAGATTTTGAGGTATGTATAGATATATACATAGATATATAAAAATATATGTTATATATAAATAAATTAGAATAGGAAAAAAAAAGCAGGCTGACGTCATGCTGACATCATGCTGACGTCAGCACTGTTCCAAAGGAACAATGCCTTCGTCCAGCCCGAGCCTGGGAACACAGGCTGAGTAACGCCAAAAAAAGAAAAAAAAAAGAAAAAAAAGAAAAAAAGATTTGATCGAATTCTAATCTTGATCAAAAATCTCCCAATAATTAGTCTAATCTATCCCAATTTAAATTCTCTAATGATTCCATCAAATCTAGTATAAATCAAATTTGTAATTGAATTGATAATCGAATGTTAAACCACCTATAACAGCGGATACGAGCGGGGAGGAAGCGAAAGTTCTCCAAATTCCTCTAGATATCTACCACGTTCGTAACGCCTTACCAGCCCCGACCTCCCTATGCCTCACTCCGACCGACTGCAAGTCGTCTCCGGCCACCGCACAGCCGGGAAGACCAATACAAACCGAGTAGAACAGAGCCCCTGTTCAGTTAACCGATAGCGAGGTACCATTTTTCTTTATTAAATTTCTACTTACCTACTCGATCAATTATCGATCCGTCAGTCCCTTTCGATAGCCTACCTAACCCTCTAGATTATCCATCAGATGGATTGTATAGCTTTGTAATCGATTCGACATAAAACGAATCAAAAATCGACCGAAAAGAGTTGTCAAACAAAAACAGTTTTCAGAGTTGTTACTCTGTTTTGGAAGCCAGATCTTGATCAGGACATTACAAAATCTAAAAACCTAATTGAACACAGTTTGAGTCAACATATACACGATTAAAACCCACTTTACAGATCCTAATTCAATTAAATAGAAGCTAAGTTATTTGAGTTCAAAGATTCGAGAAAAACTCCTTTTAAAACTAAATTTTTTTTAGAAATCTCCCCGATACGGCGTGCGCTCCGACAAACCGGGTGACGTGGTCACAAGCTATACGTATCGAAAGGCGCGTATAGATGTTGCTGACGCGTGGGAACTGACGGAACTCAATTTCGTTGCGTGTGCGCGACGAAATCAGTACATATCCGTCGATATACCCCCGTATCGACCTTTTGCAAACTTGGCCATAACTTCGTTTACGTTCGTCATATCGAGACGAAACTTACGCCAACAGGACCGTATCATTTTTTTGGTCCTGCATGCCAAGTTTGGTCCGATTCTGAGAAGGTCGAATGGAACGCCTATTTGGCGGGCCCACGACCCGCTCTAACGGGCGAATTTGTGCACGGCTCATCGGAATCCAAAACTGGACATACCGTTGAGTTCGTCTCCTCAAACCGGACCCATAAACATGTAGTATGACAACTTTAGAGACCGTAGGTACTGACACGCATTTTGGTGCAAAACGGGTCCAACGGCGGACATTGTTTTGACCCGAAATTATAATTTTGCCCCTGTTCCAGAATTTAACTTTTGGATAGGCGTTTCCTAGGCATATCTTTTATTTCAAACTCGTTCGTGATGTTTGTTTCAGCATCCGGAGCTCCTTGTAGATTTTGACTTTTTGCGTTGACGATTCTGACTGTTGGATTTTGCTACATCTCGTACCACCCTCAGGCAAGACACCTTGCCATTTGCTGTTTATTTATTTAGCTCATTTTTTATGCATTATTTATTTTCTTTATACAAAATAAACTATGATACATGGCGTAACCTGTTAGAACTTACTGTTCATTTATATTTCCTGCTATGTATTATTTTTCTTGCACATTCAACCTAGATTTAAGGGACCACCTTTATGTGTTGCATTCATGGCCTTAACACGTTATACCACGAAGTTGTGTGTCGTATGTAGAACACAGAAGTATATGATTGGCTGGCCACCAGTACGTATAAGCCGTGCGTTAGAAAATAACTGCTAATAGAATTGCATGCTAGAAGACTTCGCAGTTATGAGTTTGTATTGGGCGGAAAGAACATGATTGGAAGTTGACTACCACCCTATCTATCGTAGACTCGCTCGCTACTGAGGAACGATAGGTAGACTATATGCTATAGACTCGTTCGATACTGAGGAATAGTATATGGTGTTGTGACTCGCTACTGAGGTACTGCATTGGTATTTTCTTGACTTGACCCGGTAGTCATGCGACCATGAACTCTTCGTAAAATGCATTCCACTTAGAATGGTTAGGCTACCTTATCCGTTAGGTATGAGTACTTTTGGTTTGGGTACTTGTATCTGACCGTAGCTTGGAATAATAACTTGTAGCGGAATAGTTCGTCACATCTTGTTCTTGTTTGGTTGTAGGTGTGACTTACTACTTTCATGAGAAGGTATTGAACCTTTTTGGGGTCTGGATACCATATTGGATTCATAGCATGGGAAGATACATCACCGTGAATTAGTTTACCATCTCCTGTCCTTGTTTGGTTGGGAGGATGGTAAGCTCGTTCAATAGGTGTGTATTGGACCATGTTGTAAATTCAATTGACTTATTTATTTGAGCAATATTTATTCAGTTTATATGGCATGATATTATGTGTCTTGTTACGTCCCTCTGAGGACCTGGTTATCTCTCCAGGTGTGTGTTCTTGTCTTTCGCAGGTGCTCTAGCTCTAGCTGTGACCATCTCTATTTCTTCGAGGATGATTGCGCTTGGATCGTCTTCGCTTTGCTCGCCAAACTCATTTCATTTTCTATGTGTTTTTCCTTACTTTGTTGGTAGTGGATTTATCTCCGTCCAACATATTGTATCAAGATAAATCAATCTCATTATATGATATCTTTTATTCATTTATTTTTGTGTGGATGAGATTAGCTATGGTTCTACTGCATTTTACAGCTTACGTATATTTTCTTATACAGCTGGCATGTCTACGTTCCTAGTCCTACGTGTTTTGGGACTGGGGCGTTACACAAGTGATGCGCCTAGCTGTGGCACTTGAGTGATACGCCTGGCTGTATGTTGAAGTGATGCGCCTAGCTGTAGCTTTTCAGATTTTCCTTCTCTTTGTAAAAGAATTCTCCTTTGTAAAAGAGTTTTAGACATGTAATAGACTTTCATATGGAATAAAAGCCTAATTTTTATGTCTCCATTTTTTTGCTATTTTCTGCTATACCAAGTGTTCTGCTGAGTTTTCCAGCGCATGTTAATTTGGGACACATGAGATTTAGGGCGCATAGGAGTTCTGGCCTTAGATGCACCTAAAATTCTATGCTTCTATAACTCTGTTCGAGCGGAGGTGCATCTGGTTCACTATTATATGGTATAGATTTCGAGTGTCAGTATGTAGGCTGATACCTCAAGAGCATGGCTTGATCCCTTGCTGCAAGAAAAGTCATTTAGAGGCTTATATGATGTGCTTGAAGTATCCCACCTGCATTGTTTCTTATGGTTTGGGGAACCTAAAAATATCGTGTTCCTTCCACAGATTTATGGTATATCCATACATGTTAATTTATGTGGGCATAACCAACAAACTTGATTTTCTTGTTCATTACCTTATGGTTATTGCACAGGTATACTACCCTGTACCGTCCTGCTACTGTCATGAACCAAGGTATTTCTCTAATACGCCATACATTCTCGATACAACTACTGCTTGGGGTTAACTAAGGTATCATATATGAATTGACACCTGATATATAACTTAACATTTTGATGCGTAGACCAATCCTAGATTCTCTTATACAAGACATTCCACATCTGGACTGGTGCCACTGCTATAAGGTATGGTCTGATACGCAAATCCAAGTGTGTCTCCGATATTAAACCAGATACCTACTGTGGAATCTGATTCTAGGGTCGAGTATGATACCAGTATCAAACAGATACCAAGGTGTTACACCTGATACTAAGGTATCAATGTGATACCAAGTATGCTAAATCGAATACTG
This sequence comes from Iris pallida, assembly GCA_029216955.1. Taxonomy (NCBI): domain Eukaryota; kingdom Viridiplantae; phylum Streptophyta; class Magnoliopsida; order Asparagales; family Iridaceae; genus Iris; species Iris pallida. The sequence goes on from JANAVB010037417.1 coordinate 10,177,746, forward strand.
GATGACATCTCGTGTCTTATACTTAAGATTATAACCTAGCTTTCTTCCTTTGGGCATTAGATCGAATATCTACTTATTTCATAATTAATGGCAGAATTCATAGTTATAAGAGACATGAAGCTTACCTCTAAGAGTTGGGGTGATGCTCGACTTACACCTATGACTCCTCTGGTTCCTTCTTGTCTTCTTTAGTGACAGGAAAGAAGTCGGCTGACCCCACTATATATATATAGATATTGGGGTTGAAAGGAAGGACAGCGAATTAGAGTTTAAAACTTAGATTTGGAGTTGATCATCCAAGTATTTTGAGCTATCATGTATTCGAACAGGGATTTGAATACCAGAGTCGACTTCAAAAAGGGGAGAAGGGTCGGCTATATGTTTAAATTCAAGTGGCAGTTAGGATGTAAATTCTAACTTTCTATTCAAGTCCTTATCAATTAGCATATTTCCAACTTTACCTTTTTCATGGATATGAAAGATAACTAATTAAGTCAAATATTAAGCATAAATTTTTTAATTGTGACTAAAATGAGGATATTTAGGTCTAGAGGTTTACAAATCTACCCCCTAGAAAAATTTTGTCCTCGAAATTTAATAGGCCATGATCTACTAGAATGAATGGTCTAGATTATCGCAAAAGTATTTCAATTATTCATAAGCCAATGCCTAATTTTAATAATACCACTACTATAATCTACTGGGAATTACCGTCAGCTCCTCCTTGTGGCGTTGTCGTATCCTCTATGATCATGGAAAAAGCTTGCCCTCCTTGTGCGGCTGGTAGTGGTGGGGCACTAGCATTTATCTTCGGACAATATCAAGATAAGTGCTGGTTGGATCCACAAGTATAATACAACCCTAACCATTTATGAAAATCTTCTTCGATGTCACCCCTCTTCGTACAATACTGGCAGGTGGGAACATCTTGGTCTCGATATGGGGTTGCTTGTGACTGTTGATAGGTAGTTGGGCATCTCTCGGGTCCTCCTTGTGGTGTTCAGGCTACTTCTGTCGTTGGCTGAGGCTGCTGGTGATACTGCTGCGGTAAAATATTCTTTGGGACATTGGGATGTTTTACCACTCCCGACTGGCCGTTGCCTCCTCCATAAGCATCTCGGTCTCTCTTCGGCTTGTGGCTCAGCTCTTCTTCTAATGCTTGTGTGACCTTCAGGATCTTCTCGTATGTGGTGGCTCGACTGGTGGCGATGGCTAGGCAAATCTCGTGAGATAATCTCTTCCTGAATCTTTGGGACTTGTCTTCAGGGGTGCTGACCATGCTCTCTGCGAAGCGGCTGAGGCGAGAAATCGTTCGCCCTCTCTTTAATTTACGTCGAATCTTTCGTCCTCGCTTGGGCGTGATGACATACAAGTCTGGTATTACACTTGTACAAGGCAAAGACGAAAACAAAATTTATAATCTCCAAATAGGAACACATCGCAGTGGCAGAAGCAGACAAATTAAAGATAATGAGGATGTTCTTACTCATTGAATAGAAAATATTATTTGAATTATAGGAGCAAAAATAAGCAGATAACTTGAAGTCACATGAGATATATAGAATTGTATTCTCTTTATTGATAATTGAAGAAGAGTAGAAGACTTGTAGTAAAATACAATGCTTACAACACATCTCACTTTACATTGATAGCCAACTTGAATTCATTGAATTACAACTGGATATGCCGACTTGACTTGCAACTCACTGGTACAACTGATTAGAATGTTTCATATATTATGCTCTTTATAAACAGAAGACATTATATTTTGCAAAGAGAGCTTCTGTATGCCCAACAAATCTTCGATGCCTCGGGACCGATCAAGCCAATTTTCGTGTACCGAACTTCCAAACACGAGCACCTAAAAATGGTTTGCCTGCGACGGGCGCCACCAAGACTGGGATCTCGTTAGATAAGCTTTAATGTCGTTGAAGGCTTTCTGACATTCTTCCGTCCTGACATAGGAGACTCCCTTCTTCATGAGCTTGGTGAAGGGTTGGCATTTTCCGGAAAGATTCGTGATAAACCTTCGGATGTATGCGAGATGTCCCTGCAGGCCTCGAAGTTCTCTAAGGTTCTTCGGAGGGTCCATGTCAAGGATGGCTTTAGTCTTCTCGGGGTCGACATGGATGCCATTTGCAGTGATAATGAAGCCCAAGAACTTTCTACTAGAAACCCTAAGGAAGGATTTGGCGGGGTTCTTCTTGAGCTGATGTGCTCGCATAAGATCGAAGACTGTCTTCAGATCTTGTATATGATCGCCTCAAAGACGGCTCTTGACGGCGATATCGTCAACATAGCATTCGACTTTTTTGCGAAAGTGCTTACGAAAGATGGTGCTCATAGCTTTTTGGTATGCGGCACCTCCATTCTTCAGGCCAAAGGACATTACTGTGTAGCAGTAAACCCCTTCGGAGTCCTGAACGATGTATGCTTTTCGTCGTCTGGGAACATCTTGATTTGGTTGTAGCCCGAGTACCCTCCATGAAGGACATGCGCTCGAAGCCACATGTATTATCGATCATTACGTCGGTGATCGGGAGTGGAAACTCGTCCTTCGGGCAAGCCGAGTTGAGGTCCCGAAAGTTAATACAGACCCAGATCTTCCCGTTCTTCTTGGTGATGGAGACGACATTGGTTACCCACTCCGGATGTTGCTCTTCGTAAATAAATCCGCTGCCCAGGAGTTTATTTACTTCTTTGTCAATAACGTCCATAATGTTGGGACGGAAGCATCGTTGTTGCTGCTTAACAGACTTAGCATCAGGTAAGATATTAAGCTTGTGCATTACGACATGTCGGTCGAGCCCCGACATATCTTCGTAACTCTAGGCGAAGACGTCAATGTATTCTTTGACCAGTTGGACCAAAAATTCTCGGTCCTTTCCTGCCAACCTCTTGCTGATAAAAATAGGTATGGATGAAGATCCATCCCCGAGGTCGATCTGCTCGACTTCGTCTTCGGTAGGGGGTTCTCGTAATTCAAAGCGATATTTCCATTGTGCGCCTAGGCGTTGAGCCCAGGGTTCTTCTTCGAAGAACTCTATTGTTTGATTGTCGTCTTTATCTTCTGAAAGATGTGCAGATGTCATGTTGGCTGACAGCACCTTCCTGAAGATTGGGCCGACTCTGGTGTCAGAATCCCAAATTGAAGCCTCAGACGAGTGAGAGTGTGCAACGTCTTCTGCTTCTGAACTTTTTAGGGTTGTTGGGGGCGTGATGTAGCCCACCCCCCGTCGAGTACGGTGATAATAGTCTTGTGGATTCCTTTTCGGAACAGGAAGTCGTAAGGAAAGATGTCGGCCCTTGCCATAGTTTAGACCCTGGCCACTTTTCAGGTTGTAGCCTATCTTTTGGATGAGATACTTGGCTCGATCAATGTACCGATAAATTTGCATTTTGCCGATGTCGGGTTCTGGCTCCGTCGGTGGAAGGTCTTGGTGATGCTCAACTTTGCCGAAGATGATCGGTTTCTCATCATGGTTCCGAGGCGAGACTATATAACAGACTCCTTGTTATAGGATGACTCAACTTATATGATTAACAATCATTATTTGTGTTTGCAAGGATTATAGATTATTATCTAGAATATACATGGCATTCCAATATGGAAGACTAGAATAATTGAAAGACTTTATCGATAAAATACGGGATCTTGTCTCGAGGGATTACATCATCAAGGGGCGGTGCGTCCACATTACCGAATATGTACTCTCCGAATTCTTCGTTAGTGAGTACTGGAGCAGCTTGAGGTGGTTCGGGAGAACCTATTGGGAGCTTGGCCTTTGTAAGCTCTGGTGCCGATAGAGATACGTAGGCCTTCTCTTGAATCTTAAGAGGGGCTGAAGACTAAGGAGGTCTGCCTTTAAGCCGCACCTTGAGAGGTGCCTCAGTTGGTGTTCTGGCGACTGGTGCCTTCCTACATAGTTTTGCTACGAAAGGAGCCGACACTTGGTGTCACGACCCGCACCCACTTTTTTGGATACGAGACGTGTCCAAGCCAGCCTACGCCATAGAGTCGACGGAAGAACGCTGTCAAGCCCACAATAAATAAATGTTCAAAATAAACTTTATTTCTCATTCACAGTTCTAATAGATTACAATATTTACATGAATTATATTCGAAGAAAATACAATGTTCTTACATATTTGAAATGACTACAACATAGCTATCTAATCTATAGGTTTTTCCTGCAAATACACCCGAATCTCCCAATGCTAAAGAAGCCACGGCTAACCTGAAAAATGTTGGTTTCCAGTCAGGAATGGAACAAGCACACAAACCAACGACAATGCGAAAACACAATAGAATTCACAAGGCATAAAAATAACATATGTGAGATGAAAGCCAGAAAGTAACTAATGTCATGGCAAGTTGTGAAAAAAACAAGGAAAGCAAGTAAAAGACAACTATCTATGTGTTTTGAAATATCTTGTCCGACATGTGAATGGCTAAGGGGTAAATCCGATACCCTGTACGTGTCGTGTGCAGCTGCTATCAGTCAAGAGTAGACATTTTGAGGATGTTTCTGGGTAGTCCACATGTCTACTAAGATATTTCCCCGCCCATCTAGTACTCATGGAATCAAGTCGCAAGCATGGTAATCATGTATATGACAGTCAAAAGATACAATAAATCCATGATACTAATATCCGTGTGACGAGCGTGTCAACAAGTAGCAAGACATATGTATAAACATGAAACGTAAAAACTACTATAAATCGTAAAGCAATCAGAGAGTGTACTTGCCTGGGTCCTTTATTGGTGAAACCGATAATACCATTGCGTTCGGAATAGTCCAGTTGCCTAGATGAGATGTGAAAGAGTTCGGGTTCGCAAGAAATAGGAATACGGTTAGTCAAGGTCATGAATTAGAAACAATCTAATCTAAGGAGAAAAGGGAATTTGATTAGAATATGTTATCCTTTAGTCAAAAATATATCTTAGAAAATTATTTAAAAGTATTATATGTACTTTCTGAAACAATTTTAGGAAAACATATATATGTGTTTTTAAAACCTTTTTGAGAAAATAGTTATTTTATAACACGTATATAAAACTTTAGTGAAGAAACCATTAATAATTCTTTATAACTTTAGAGAATATTTATCTAAATAAAATTCCAAAATAATAATTGCTTACAAATATAATTTAGGAGTTTATCTAGTATACATTTATTTAGAAATGACAACAATAATACAAATAGTAATAATATCAATACTAGGTACTTATACATGTATTAGTATATCAAAGTATAGTAGTATATTTTATGTATATACTATGACAAAAACCTATATTCCAACAGCATTCATTGCTGTTGAGTATAGAAATAAGAAGAAAAGGAAAGAGGAAGAGCTTACAGTCGAGAGGGAAAGCGCACGATGGTCGGAGCAGAAGAGGGTTTTACAAGGATACATGCATGGGCTTGGATCGATGGAGGGTGGCTTTGGAAATGCGACAAGGGACGAGTGGAGATGGAGGGAGCAGCCAACACTTACCGAGGGAGATCATCGGAGCCCAGCGCTAGGCGTCGGCGCAGGCGACCAACTGTGGCAGGGAGAAACGATCCGATGGTGCGGAGAAACTCCAGTCGTATGGCGCTCGGGGGCGGCAGCTCTGATCTGTGGGGCCGGGCTCGGCTCGGCCGGGGGATCGAGAGGAGCGACAAGACTCACCGGAAGGGACAGTCGGTCGCGTTCGCCTGGCCGTGCGAGGCTCGGTACTGGAGGAGATATTGGGCGGAGCGTGTTCAGTTGGGCAAGGCCGGTGGGCAGATCTGGACGCCGTGCCAGAGGCGGCAGTTAGAGGATGTCGGAAAGGTGCTCACTTCTCGCGACGGACGGAAAAATAGGACGAATGCTCAGCTAGGCACCGGTGGCAGCGGCGGATGGGCCTCGCAGGCTCAGGCCCAGCAGGACACACTGTGGTTTGGTTGCAACCAGACTTCGTTGACGAGAGGCGCGGTTCGCCAGCGGGTGGCAAACCTGGCACGACCACCGGCTGAGATCGCGGGGTCAGGGGACTCTGGCGTCGTCATCCAAGGAAGAGGGTCGTGGGTGGCACAACGTACTGGGAGGCCGAGGACTCAAGCGGCTAGGGTTAGGGTTCTTCTTCTATTATTTTCTAAATTTGTCGTGTCGGGTTTTGTGTCAAATTTTGGAATGTGTCCAATGTTGGACTCGAAAATAGTATTCTGTGGATGTAACGATTGATGCCATAGACACGGACGTACGGGTCCGGACACAACGATGAGGTGGTGATGATGATCGTGGTGGAAGTATTAGTAATGTTGGTGGCGGGTTGTGGTGGACATAGACACAACGACACGGTAGTGATGGTGGTATTGGCTATGGTTATTGGTGGTTGCGGTGAGGAGTTCCGACAAGAAGATGGTGGAGAGGGGAGTGTTCGCCAGGGTGGAGGCAGCTAGATTCGGTGGGTATCGGCGATGATGATGGTGAGGTTGGTTTTGCGGTTGGGAAAACTAAGTCTCCTTAATAGGAGAAGACCATGTTTAAAATCTTAACTAGTTAACAACGTTATCTAAATATATAACCCTTCTTCCTTTCCAATAAATTTAGAAAAATTTAATCTAACCATTTCCATAAATATAATAATATCCAGATTGTATACCTAACAATATCAATTTATTTAAATTACAACTTAGTATTTGTTTTCCATAAATAAATTCACTTTATTTATTGTGTATCTGGGAAAATTACAACTGTAGGAATCCGATCTAGAAGACGATCGCTTTATCCCTTGGACTATACGAAGAAGAAAAGCTCTCAAAATTTTAACAGTAAGTTAGATAACTATGTATCTGTACAATGAATGAGAAAAAGAACTCTATTTATAGAGTCAAAAATAATTGAAAGGATAACTGTCTTCACAGCCTGTGCCTAGTTGAAAATTACGCAGGATTTAACATACGCAAGGTTGTGAGCAGTTACTGGACGTGGCCTGTAACTGTTGGACACATGGCAATCATGCATGAGTCGTATGCAAGTTACAGGACACGCATGCGAGAGATCAGTGGCATGGCTGCTACGTACTCTAATTTGATGAAATCCACGCAGACTTGTTGAAGACGAAATCCACGCAGACTCGGGGCAGAAAGCTTCAAAATCTACGCAAACTTGGGGCAAGAAGCTTCAGAATCCATGCAGGCTTGGGGCAAAAAAAGCTTCACAATCCACGCAGACTTGGGGCAGAAAACTTCAAAATCTACGCAGATGTGGGGCAGAAACTTCAGAATCCACGCTAATTTGAGACAGAAAGCTCAAAATATACGCAGACTTTGGGAAGAAACATATAAGTTCACAATACACGCAGACTTGAGTCAGAAGGCTCAAAATCCACGCCAGATTGAGGCAGGACTGCCAGCTGTCTTGATTCGACGTGCCTCGACTAACACAAAATCTTTGGCAGTGATTGCTTTTGTCAGTCGCATTAAATGACAAAGAACTCTTTTGGTACGCCAACTTGGTGAAGGATGAGTCTTGCTGAAGAAGATTTCGAAAGTCACGCAATAGTCGGCTGTGATCTCTCGAGTTCTGTGCATATGTGGCATACGAGAAGACATTCTTCGACTGTCGTGCTGTCAGTCATAATGACCCTCTGACAAAATGATGAGCTGTCTTCCAGCGTAATTTTTTAAATATTGTCCTGATCAACTCAGCGTGACTTTTGGACTTGTTCTGATCAACTCAGCGTGACTTTCATTTTTAAGGCCTACAAAACCCCTTCAAAGTTTTCGAAAAAAATGATAAATTATTTCGAAATACTTTAAAAATGAGATGATAAAATAAATTTAGTCACGCTGAGATGACATTAAATTTTTGGAAGTCGAAAAGATTTCAAAGTTCTTTGAAAACATCCAAATGAACTTATTAAATGTCATGATGACTCTTCATATTTCGAGACTGATTGCATCCAATTTATGGTGGAATATGAACCGCCGGTAAACTCTGTTATATAAACAGGGAGAGAATTCAGCTTTGATGTTCATCTCCCGTCGATATGACACCGAAGGAGAAAGCTGAGGAAGAAGCAAAAAAGTTAGGTTTTTGTTCCCATGGCGACCCTACTTTTGAGGGTAAGGAACCGGAGTCTTTTGTCTTCGAGTTCAAAGATGACCCGACACAACTAGCCAAGAATTTCTTGAGCTATTTTGGCCTGGATGGCTCGTCTTAACTTCAGATAAAGGAATGGCTTCGGCCCATTTGGAGAAGTAATCGGTTATTGCGAGAATAAACCGTTGACCTTTGGATGACGGCGGATTGATCGGGCCGATAATGTCCATGCCCCATGCTTCGAAGGGCCATGATGCTGCCGTAGGATATAGAAATTCTGAGGGTTGATGAATAAAATCTGCATGGATTTGACAAGCTTTACATTTCTTTGCATATTCGATGGCGTCTGATACCATAGTGGGCCAATAATAACCCATACGTCGAATACGGTCTTGAAGTTTTGGTCCAGGCTGATGTGCTCCACAAATTCCATCATGTGCTTCGCGAATAATTTGTTGAGCCTCGTCACCGGCAACACATCGAAGAAGTAAACCATCATAAGCTCGACGATATAAGGTTTTTGTAGTATGATTGTAATAGAATCTGAGTGATCGTCGTCTGATAGATGCTGCTTCACTTGGATCATCTGGAAGAATATCATACAATACGAAATCTAAGAAAGGAAGTCTCCAATCTTTATCCGTATTTTGATTCTCGGCTGAGTTACTGAAGATGAATTCCATGCTAGAATCAGATGAAGATGATAAAGATTTACGACTGAATCCAAATCCTCTTGTTGTGTTTACATCATGAGATGTTGATTCTTTAATGTCAACTGGAAGTCCTAAGGTCAGGTTATTTTTCGGATGAAACAATTCTCGATTGCGAACAACAATCATTTGTTGCCGTTTAATCGGAATAGCCAATACCGCCGCGAGATTAGCTAGAGCATCAGCTTCTGTGTTACATGCTCGCCTAACATGTGCAATAAAGAATTCTTCAAATGAAGAAGCCATAGATATAGCTGATCTATGATAAGGAACCAGATCTTGATGGCGAACTTCATAAGTACCCCTTATCTGATTGACAATGAGTTTAGAGTCTCCGTATGCCTCCAAATGTTAAATATTCAGATGTTTAGCGAGTTGAAGACCAATGAGTAACGCATTGTACTCAGCTACGTTGTTTGAACACGGCTGATCAAGAGAATAAGCTCTTTGGATAGCAAGACCTTCTGGCGATACAAGAACGATTCCAACTCCAGCGACAATATCACCATTAGGACCTATCCTTGAAGCTCCATCAAAGAATAGACGCCAAGTAGGATCTTCTTCGACAATTTGGTTTGAATCTAGGACTTCATCTGGGATTTCATCATAGAGTTTTGAATTTTCTGGAATTGAATGTGCAGCCAGAAAATCAGCTAAAGCTTGTCCTTTGACAGATTTTTGAGGAATATAGTGCATATCATACTGAGCAAGTAAGATTCCCCAATTAGCCAATCGAGAATTCAAAACACTAGGTTTCTTCATCATGACCCGTATAGGATTGATCCTGGAAATGACATGAATAGTCTGACCAATGATATAATATCGTGTCTTTTGAACAGCGAACATCAAGGCTAGACATTCTTTTTCGACCGGTGAATATCGAGGTTCAGCTCCGGTCATAGTACGACTGAGATAGTAGATGGCTTGTTCATGACCATTTTTATTCTTTTGCGCGAGCAATGCACCTAATGAATGACTCATTGCTCGGGTATATAGGAGGAATAGAATTCCTGAGACGGGAGGTACCAATACTGTAGGGCTCATCAGATATTGTTTTATATCATCGAATGCTTTCTGAAATTCATCATTCCAGATAAAAGAGACACCTTTCTTCATAAGTTTGTTGAATGGTCTGCAGCGTCCTGAAAGATTAGAGATGAATCTCCTGATATAAGCGATCCTTCCTTGAAATCCTCTTAGCTCTTTTAAGGTGCGTGGAGGATGCATCTCTTGGATGACTTTGATCTTCTCGGGATCCACGTGTATACCTTTAGAGGTAATGACGAAGCCGAGAAATTTACCACTAGAGACGCCTAAGAAGGACTTAGTAGGGTTCATCTTTAATTGATGCTTACGCATTAGATCAAATATAGTCTTCAAATCTTGGATATGATCCTCCTTTTGTCGACTTTTGACTGCAATATCATCAACGTAGCATTCGACTGTTTTTTGTAAATGTTCACGGAATATAGTGCTCATGGCTCGTTGATAAGTTGCTCCTGCATTCTTGAGACCGAATGGCATAACTGTATAACAGTATGTACCGATCGGCGTTCTGAAAGAAGTGTGCTTCTCGTCATCTGGAAACATTTTAATCTGATTGTACCTAGAATACCCGTCCATGAATGACATCCGTTCAAATCCACAGGTATTATCGATCATGACATCAGTGATTGGTAGAGGGAATTCGTCTTTAGGACATGCCGCATTGAGATCGCGGAAGTCTATGCATACTCTGATCTTGCCAGTCTTTTTAAGGACAGGAACTATGTTAGCCACCCAATCGGGATGTTGTTCCTCTCTAATAAACCCGGAGGTCAAGAGTTTATTGACTTCAGCTTCAATTGCATCCATGATGTCTGGACGAAATCGTCGCTGTTGTTGTTTGACCGGTTTAGCATTCGGCAAGATATTGAGCTTGTGAGTTGCAATTTGTGGATCAAGTCCTGGCATATCTTCATAACTCCAAGCGAAGGCATCGATGTAATCACGAATGAGTTTGATCATGTCTTGCTTATCAGTTTCTGAAAGACTTTCACTGATGAATATTGGTTTGGGGGATCCCTCTTCACCAACATCTATTTGAACAAGTTTGTCTTCAGTCGGAGGTTCTTTTTGCTCAAATCGGAACTCCCATTGATTATCCAACCTTTGGGCCCATTGTTCTGATTCAGGTGAGATTTCAAACTCGTCTTCGTCTTCATCACTTTCTTCAGAACGGTCAATGGAGACCATGTTGGAAGACAGAATGTTGCAGTAGAAATCACCGATACTCGTATCGGAATCCCAAGAGGTAGTACTAGAAGAATCAGATCTCTTATCTTTGTCAGATTCGGGATCTTCATGAACAATATTGATGAAAGGAATAGGAGCAGTATAGCCCAATCCGTATTTTGTCCTTCCACATTTCAGAGGAGGAATCCGGACAGGCATTTTTCTTCTTTTTCCACTGTTGAGGCCAGTTCTGAAGTCATAGCCCATATTTTTAATGATGTCTTTAGATTGCTGACTATAACGACGTAGTTGTAATCTTCCAGTATCATCATTCTTGTCATCATCTTCTAAATCAGAAGGACTTTGGGGCCCTTTGTAGAAGAATATTGGAATGTCTCCTGGCTTTCTGCTGGGAACTAGAAAGTATGAAGATTGTACAGGTTCTAGGGATACATCTGTATGAACAGTCTGTACAACTCCTATGGTTATTGTGCTCAAGTCATCTAACAAATGTAAATAACTATGAACATAATTACACACATCAACATACTGCAAAGATGGAGACTTTTTATTAAATGTAAAAGCAGCAATATTTACATTGGGAGAAGACTGAGCCTTAGAAATCTTAGTCAAGTCAATGACTAAAGGGGGAGAAGATGAACGAGAAGAAGCGTTGTTTCGATTAAGATCGATAACAAATGGCTCAGAAGAGGTGAGCTCCCTTGAAGCTTGAGATGGAAGAGTAATCCGCCCTCCAACTGGAATTAGCAGAGTATCCTGTTTCACATGTGAAGATGCAGGAACTGCAGTACGCCCACTGACAGGAATGATCAGTGTATCTTGAGTAGACGACTGAGGTAATGGAGAAATTCGTCCACTCACCGAAATGATGAAAGAACTTTCTCTAGAGGGTTTGGGAGATTGTTGTTGAGTAGTTCGACTTTTAACAGGAATTATTAAAGTCTCACTTTGTGAATCCTCTTTCTCCATAGCTTGTATCACCCTTGCATACTCTTCTTTGTACATTCGAGAATCATTGAAATAAGCTTCAACCCTATGGAAGGGATTTATATCAGCCACTTCTTTTTGTACTCTTCCATTGCTATCAATGTATTTAAAATACTGATAAAGAGTAGAAGGCACCACATTATTTTCATGAAGAAAGGGCCTCCCCAAAAGAAGATTATAGGATCCTACGATCTCAATCACATAGAATGTGACTTTGGATCTGAAATCGCCTATTTGAAGCTTTAGATGAATCTTTTCCAAAGGCTCGCTCCTACTTTGATTAAATCACATGATAGTAGTAACTGTCTTGGAAAGCTTGTGAAGAGGGATTTTTAGTTCATCTAACAGACTCTTTGGCATTATGCTTATAGCAGACCCTGGATCAATGAGGATACGATCTATCTTCATCGTGTCGATATAACCGGTATAATAGAGAGGCCGATCATGTCGATTATCCTCCAATAGCATGTCATCTTGTGTAAAGGTGATATTTGGGATAATCTTCAATACACTGTTACAATGTAAGCAAGTGGCAGGTTCTATATCTGGCTTCTTCAATTGTGCAAGACAAGAGTCAGCTTGTAGAAGTGCTTCACTTAACGTCTCCCGAGTCTCTTTAGAAAGACATAGAAGTTCAAAGAGGGACATTCTAGCTGGAGTATTAGCAAATTGAGCTAGAATGTCGAAATTATAAGGCTTCTGAAGTCCAAGAGGAGAGGACTTCTTGATTGGTTTATCAAACCGAGCCTGTTGTTTGCCTTTCTCAAGAGTCGTAGGCTTGGAAGAAACAGGTTCAACTGGGGTAGTTGAAGGAACGGGTACAGTGGATGATTCTTCTTCAGGAGGAACATTAGGAGTGTCTTTATCAACATGAGGGATATCAGGAGTATCCTCAGGATTCTTGGAATAATCCTTTAGATAAGGTTTCCCTGTTCGAGTAGCACCAGCAAGTGCTTCTTCCTTGTCTTTTGGCTCTGTGTCAGAGATAGATCCAAGAGAAGTCATATGACATGACTTAATCTTTCCAGCCTTCTTGGACTTTCGAGAAGTAGTCTTTTGAGGAGAAGGTGATTCAAAATCTGCCACTAGATCAGGATGGATCCACATGATTTCTCCTGTTTCCAAAGTGATTGGCACTAATTCTTCAGACTGTGGAGAAGGAATATTCACTATTTCAAGAGTTGCCTTGGGAATAGGAACGATCCCACTTTCAAGGAGTTGAGGAGGGAAATCTCCGAATTGCATAGAGACGACGTTGGAGGTGACGGTCTTCTCTTTCGGATTAAGAAAAATAGCTCCAGATTTAATCATTTCTTGGATTTTTTCCTTTCAGTACATAACATGTACGAATTGTGTGACCCAACATTCGGTGGTATGGACAGTATTTAGGATGATCTGTCTTACCAGCTTCATCAGGTTTCTTGATTTCAGGTAATTGTATTTTATTACCTTTCAGCAGACATTCAAAGATACCAAGGACATCGTCATCATCGAAAGAGTATTCTTCCTTGGGGCGAGGTGCTCTTGTTTGTTGGGTTGTAGAAATAGGAGAAGTTTGAATAGTTGATGCATCTTTTCCTCTGAAGATTAACTTCAAGAGTTTCTTTTCCCTTGCGAGCATTGTTTTTAGCATTATTGTTAGTACTTTGACCTGCTTCTTTGGGAGTCATCTGCACTCCTAAACCTTTGAAGGTTTCAGCACTAATTTCTGTGGCCTTGGCACTAACTATGAAAGAAGGCCAGTCTTGAAATTGGGTGGATCCTGTCCACATGCTGATGATTGGCAACAAGTTTGATTTGCATGTGTCGATGGTGACAGCATCGGGAGTTCCAAGAGGCATCTTCAGAGCTTCTCTTCGAAATCGTTCAATGAAATCCTCTGTAGTTTCATTATTTTTCTGCTTGATTCTAATAAAAGCAGACATAGTCATGTCATTGAGCCCTTCATAGAACCGTTCAAGAAACATCTGTTTGAAACAGGCAAATGAGGTAATGCACCCATCTGGGAGACTTTTGTACCATTCATAAGCCGTTCCCTTGAGACATCCAACAAACACCCGAGTAAGGAGGGCGTCACTTGGCTGCAATTGATCAGTCATCACTTCAAAGTGATTAATAAACTGACATGGAGAAGTGGTTCTATCATAAAATGAGATAGTAGGAGGTTTGTATTTAGGAGGATACGATACTTGCTTCCATTCTATCGGATAAGGTTGCTTGATGCCTAATCTTTGTAAACCATCCTTCTGTTTGAATGCTTCGAATTGAGTTTTGAGATTCCTCAATTCTTCATTAACAACTCCGGAAGATTGTGGAGTTATAGCTTGTAGAGAATAGTTAGGAGGAGGAACAACATTATAAGCACTACCCCCAGCTCCAGAGAGACTAGGATTTGGTTGAGCTGGTCCAGGAGTGTTGGATTGTACTACTGGAGGAACTTGTACTGGACTCATACCAGTGTCAATTGGTATGGCATCTGGTACAGTCTGTCGATTTTATATCTGAGTTGCCATGAGTTCATACATCGACTTCATAGTGTCAGCCATAGACTTCATTTACTGTTCCAAAGAAGCAATCCTTTGTTCTTGAGGAGTCAAGGAAGAAGAAGGTTCATCAGTATTCCCATCAACCATATAAGTCGTAACTGTACGAGGGATTATTGATGAACTGGTGGATGTTGTTTGTTCTGAATCATTGCTTTGTGCATCAAAGTCAATTATAGGAGAACTACCCCCAGTAGGAAGAGGTGGGAAGTTAGATTCTCCAAGGAATTCAGAATCATCTTCAGAAATCAAAGTTCTCTGTCTAGAGGCCAAGACTCTTGCTCTTGTGCCTCTATATACTCCATCTGGACTATCATCTCTACCCCCAGTATTCCGAGAGGTCATGTTGACTGAAGCAAACAAAGGCTTATCTTCATCAGGCATAAGTTCACACTGAATCCGATTGAAGACAGATTGTCGTTTTGTTTGACATCTGCATTGCATTGTGACTCTCGGCTGGAAATCACATTCATGATCAACATAGTCCTGAACCATTGATTGACATCTGTATTGAATTATGACTCTTGGCTGGAAGTCACATTCAACATGATCCATTGTCATAGAATTATTCCTTCTCTTCTATTGAAGGTGTTCCCGTAGATCTATCTGTGAAGATTGAGGTAGATCAGAGAACACTCCTTGTATATTTTTAGGAGTATATTTCCGGTTCTTGGGTATTGATGGCTCTTGATTATATAGGGAGTGATTAATATGAGCCACATAATTTTTAGCATACTCTGCATCCGGATCTTTTATCTTCATTTCCGATTGATGCGGTTTCTTAACACCAAAAGTACTTCCAAAACGGATTTGATTAAGTTTTGCTCTTAGATTAGTTGGAGGTAACACATTGGTTTTGGAAACTTGGAGTTTTCCTTCCATTGATCTAGATATTTGCAGAGAAGGAAGAGTTGAACCACCCCCTTGATTAGGAGTTGGTAACAGACCTTTTCTAGACAAATTCTGTGCCCAATTCGAAGAAGTCGTAGAAGAAGACATTAAAGAATGTTTCTTCTTAGACTTATTCAATTTTTGAGACATAGAATGTCCAGAAGGAAGAGTAGTCAAAAGACTATCTCCTTTTCTTTGACTAACAAAATTGTCAGTCAAAGCTGTTCCTGAAGTAAAAACTACATGAACAGAAGAAACAACTAAAGAGTTATCTCTTTTCGAAGGGACTTTGTGGGGAAGACCACCCCCAGTTCTAGTAGAACTTGGCACAGAAGAAGAGATAGCTAAAGAGTTATTCTTCTTAGATGAAATACACGCTGAAACAGACTTGGTTAAAGAACCAGTACTGTCAGCGTGACTTTTGATTTCAGAAATACACGCTGGAACAGATTTGGCTAAGGAGCCAGTACTGTCAGCGTGATTTTTGATTTTGGAAATACACGCTGGAACAGATTTGGCTAAGGAGCCAGTGCTGTCAGCATGATTTTTGAATTTTGAAATACACGCTGGAATAGATTTGGCTAAGGAGCCAGTGCTGTCGGCATGATTTTTGAATTTTGAAATACACGCTGGAACAGATTTGGCTAAGGAGCCAGTACTTTCAGCATGATTTTTGAATGTGAGATTGCACGCTGGAACAGATTTGGCTAAGGAGCCAATACTGTCAGCATGACTTTTAGAATTGAATTTGCACGCTGGAACAGATTTGGCTAAGGAGCCAGTACTGTCAGCGTGACCTTTGATTGCTGTCATCTTCGAGCGCACAAGAGTGTGCGTGCTTGCAGTAGAGTTCTTGCCAGTGTTAGGAGTAGATACTGTGGCAGAGACTTCACCATTGGCTGCCAACTGATTCTTATGGACATAGACAGAGTGTCCCTTCGACTTGGCAGAGATGATGGAGGCTGAAGTGGGCTTGCCACTCTTAGCCCGCTGTATTTCTTCATAGGCAAATTGATCGAATTGGATCGTCATCACCTTCTTCGTCGAGCCGACTGACGAAGTATCGCATTGAGTTGTTGCCATCTCAGAAGAGGAGATGGTTTTCCCCAGCAGAGTCGCCAATTTATTTTCCATAAATAAATTCACTTTATTTAATGTGTATCTGGGAAAATTACAACTGTAGGAATCCGATCTAGAAGACGATCGCTTTATCCCTTGGACTATGCGAAGAAGAAAAGCTCTCAAAATTTTGACAGTAAGTTAGATAACTATGTATCTGTACAATGAATGAGAAAAAGAACTCTATTTATAGAGTCAAAAATAACTGAAAGGATAACTGTCTTCACAGCCTGTGCCTAGTTGAAAATCACGCAGGATTTAACATACGCAAGGTTGTGAGCAGTTACTGGACGTGGCCTGTAACTGTTAGACACATGGCAATCATGCATGAGTCGTGTGCAAGTTACAGGACACGCAGGCGAGAGATCAGTGGCATGGCTGCAACGTACTCCAATTTGATGAAATCCACGCAGACTTGTTGAAGACGAAATCTACGCAGACTCGGGGCAGAAAGCTTCAAAATCCACGCAAACTTGGGGCAAGAAGCTTCAGAATCCACGCAGGCTTGGGGCAAAAAGCTTCACAATCCACGCAGACTTAGGGCAGAAAGCTTCAAAATCCACGCAGATGTGGGGCAGAAACTTCAGAATCCACGCAAACTTGAGACAGAAAGCTCAAAATATACGCGGACTTTGGGAAGAAACATATAAGTTCACAATACACGCAGACTTGAGTCGAAAGGCTCAAAATCCACGCCAGATTGATGCAGGACTGCCAGCTGTCTTGATTCGACGTGCCTCGACTGACACAAAATCTCTGGCAGTGATTGCTTTTGTCAGTCGCATTAAATGACAAAGAACTCTTTTGGTACGCCAACTTGGTGAAGGCTGAGTCTTGCTGAAGAAGATTGCGAAAGTCATGCAATAGTCGGCTGTGATCTCTCGAGTTCTGTGCATACGTGGCATACGAAAAGACATTCTTCGACTGTCGTGCTGTCAGTCATAATGACCCTCTGACAAAATGATGAGCTGTCTCCCAGCGTAATTTTTTTAAATATTGTCCTGATCAACTCAGCGTGACTTTTGGACTTGTTCTGATCAACTCAGCGTGACTTTCATTTTTAAGGCCTACAGTATTAACGATCAAATTAAATTCTATTAGATAATTCTCTGTATAAAATTGAATAGAATTTGGGTACGAATACATCTAATCGCAAACTATAAATGATTGCTATAAAATAAATATCACATGAATTCAAATATTAAATCAAAACTGATTTACAACATTATTTAAATCTCCGTTTGGTATTACCCAATAAATTAATTTATATATATATATATATATATATATATATATATATATATATATATATATATATATATATATATATATATATATATATTCGAACATAATATATTCGAACATAATCCCAAAATAGATTAAAGTACAATCGATATTGTCAAATACTAATTTAAAACGGACTTCTATAAGTTCGAATCTTAAACGTAATTAATACAATCTAAAATATGATATTTGATAGGAATAATAATTCAAAGTATTGCTTAATATTTTATTGGACGATTAAAACATATAATTCGAATACATCAAATAATTAATTATTACGAAATAATATTCATTGACATCAAACGACTTATTTTAAAATGAATATATTTCCTTGAAATAATATTTAAAATATATATATTCGATAATATCTATTTTAAAACAACTTGGACAAAACCTTTTAGAATTAAACAAAATAATTATTGAATCAAATAAATTCTAGGTTTAATCAAAGTCAATCTATGATGATTTAAAATTTATACTAGCTATTATTAATAACATTAAAATACATTTAGCCCAATAAAAGTTAATATTTTGTAAATAATAATACTTTAAAATAATTCCTTGAAATAACACTCTTACTAAAGGATATTTTGAGACATATTTTAGATTAATTAACATGTCTATTTATATCGTTTATAAAAATCATACGAAAATAGTTTCACAAATATATAAAAATTATGATACAACATATTTTCCAACAAGAAATAAAGTCAATAAAATAATAATAAAAACTAAAATCCGGGAAAAGGAGTTACAAATCTACCCAACTTAGAAATAAATTCGTCCTCGAATTTAAGAAATGTCTAGGATAGATAGGCTCGATAGGTCCGAAGGGAACGGTAGTAACAAAATTTTAAATAAAATTGGTATTGGTTAATAAGATAAGATCAAGGGTAACAAAAACTTTCTTAATAAGAAAAATTTTGTCAAAGGAAAAATGGGAGTAGAAAATAGTAATAACAATAATAATAAATAAATAGATAGGGTTTGATGTTTGAGTCTTGTGGTCTTGGTTCATAAAAGGTTCTAAGTGTTCTCAAAAATTCGACACACGCTAATAATGACCTCAAGGACAATTCATCAATAGGAGCCTCTACCCACCTTAGAAATATTATTCTCAAAATTTTGAATGGCACGATTAGTCATGATTAATGATATAAGAAATGATGCGATCATTGATCAAAATGGGTTAGATCGTAAATATAATTGAACTTTAAGAAAAGATAACACGTGGCACGAGTATAGTCAAAGGGACTAGTCACCATGGTTAAGGATATAATTGAAAGATGATTCGCTAAACTAGAAAAATCGTTAGGCACGATTAACTACTGTTGGAATAAGCATTGGTCAACAATCAACTTCTGACGAAGTCTAGGCATGGTTAAAGTCATTATGATGTAGCTAAGATGTAGTTGCGATTAAGGTTAATTACACAAGTCATCCAAGCGTAATCAAACTTCTGAGAAAATTGGCACGAGCATGAACATGATCAAAATAGTCATGATCATAGTTGGAAAATAAAACTTACTTATAATTTAAGTTGAAATATAGGCGCGATTATGATTTAGCCATGAACAAAAATTGTTTAAGATCGATCAAAATTGAAATCATTGTGGTACGAACAAATAGTTAAGCAAAATTATCTAGGCATGATTATAGAATCGAATTCTAGGATAACATGCGAATTGGCACGATTGAAATAGATTCGAATAGTCTAGTCGTGATCGAAAGGTTGTTAAGGATGGTCCAAATCGAAACCGTCCTAACACGATCGATTGTGTAGGCATCATCATAGAATCATAATCTAGGGGTGATTATGAATCTAGTGGAAGGAAATCAAATTATGTTTAAAAGATAACGATTCGAAAAGAGGAAGATATGGAGGTAAAGAACAACCAGTTTATTGAGAAGTTGGTAACTAGGAATAAGACACAAATCAATTTAGAAACTTAATAGTTATATGCCAATAAGACGTAGTCTCTATGGTATTCGAAACTCGTAAACATAATCATAGTCATTTTACCGAAAATTTATGCCTCGCCAGTGTACAACTAGCTGCATTAAACCCTTGGTTCCATAACTCAAGCTATGTTGCGACAACGAATACCCTATCAACTCTATCTAATCTTGACATAACAACTCAAGGATGAAATAAGACGACCAAGACATAATTTTAATAATGTTCGATTTCCTACGCTTACTTGAATTTATTTCAACTAAGGGATCATGCCACGCTAGTGCGCTGCTAGCTGCTGTGAACCCGCAGTCTCGATAATTTAAATAAGTGACGACAGTGTGCTACTGTCTTGTCTTCGTAAGTCATCAAAAATTATTCCAACAATATCCCCAAGAATATCAAAGGAGTTTAAAATATCATACAAGTTGATAAAGATAGAAAAAATGTAAGTATTTGTTCTCCAAGTATAAGATCAGCTTCTTGAAAAGAAAACAATTGATTAAGAAGGATAATGATCGAAGCCAAAAATAAGTAAAATCTTATAATCCTTATTTTACGGATATTCACCGATTGAGAGAAAACTTTTGAATCCAAAAACTGAACTCGAGATTAATAGACAATTGAGTGAGGAGTTATTTTAAAAATAATTCCTTAGGTCCAAGGAAAAGAATATAAGTGAAACGAACTTATGATATGGCGATATTTTTAGAAAAAGCATAAGATAAAGTTGTACAAATGATCATGATTTGGAAGAAAATGACCGAAGAAAAAAAAATAACATTAAATTTATATTTCTCTAATATTCAAGATCGAGGGAAAATATGTATAAAGCACTGTCTACCTATTATGAATATATTTATACACAAGTATATATGTATAGCCTAAGTAAATCCCAAAAATATCATTCTAAGAGAAGGTTATCCTATTTCCAAGTACAATATAAATTTAAATAGCAATAATATATATATTATATTCAACATATAATTTTTAGAAATTATTCACAATACTAGAAATGGACTACCAATATATATACACATCTATTATATCTACAAGGACGACGTTGGTCGTACAACATGACCACCAGGATTTGGGTTGGGTTCGAGATAGTTTGGAACAACAAGGTCTTCTAAAAGCCAATAATCTTCATAAGTAATTAAATTATTCTTAGGGTTATGTCACGATTTGGCCTAGTTTTCTTAGTTAGTGCACACCTATGACTCGGCCTCCTCTACCATGGCTAGAATACTAGTCAAAGCACTCGACTACACTCTCAGTGTCAGAATTCTTGGTTATCTTGTACTCCAAAACTTAACCGTGACTAAGGCCTTCAATAATAAATATTTATAAAATTCTAAGAATCACATTTTAATTCAAACAATTAAATAAAAGGACATTTTCCAAACTTTCGAAAAGAGGGGTTACGGTCAAGAATTGGGTTGCGGTCAACAATTAAATAAAAAGACATTTTCCAAACAGTCTACCCACTTTAGGTCATATCGTCGTACCAAAATGTAATAGTGTATCTATAAAACCTTCTAGGTCATCTAAATTTAGTGAATTGCATGGGCTAATCGTTAACTACCCAATAATCAAATTAATAAGGGACTCCTATTCCTAGTCGTTCTCCTAAATTAATTCAATCCTAATTGTGAATGAGCATTTCCTAGTCGCAGGCTCGCAGTAGTACGACTAATATGGTACTACCACGAGTTCGCACAATTTGTAAAAACTGACCTGTATGGGCCACCACAAAAACTTGTCACGACCCACATCCGCTTTTTCAAATACGATACGTGTCCAAGCCAGCCTACGTCGCATAGTCGACGGTAGAATGCTGTCAAGCCCACAATAAATAAATGCTCAAAATAAACTTTATTGCTTATTAACAGTTTTAATAGATTACAACATTTACAAGAATTATATTCAAAGAAAATATAATGTTCTTACATATTTGAAATGACTACAACATAGCTATCTAATCTCTAGGTTTGGCCTACAAATACACCCGAATCTCCCAATGCTAAAGAAGCCATGGCTAACCTGAAAAATGTTGGTTTCCAGTCAGGAATGGAACAAGTACACAAACCGACGGTAATACAAAAATACAATAGAATTCACAAGGCATGAAAATAACATATGTGAGATGAAAACCAGAAAGTAACTAATGTCATGGCAAGTGGTGAAGAAAACAAGAAAAGCAAGTAAAAGACAACTATCTATGTGTTTTGAAATATCTTGTTCGACATGTGAACGGCTAAGGGTTAAATTCGGCACCCTGTACGTGTCGTGTGCAGCTGCTATCAGTCAAAAATAGATATTTTGGGAATATTTTTGGGTAGTCCACATGTCTACTAAGATATTTCTCTGCCTATCTGGTACTCATGGAATCAAATCGCAAGTATGGTAATCATGTATATGACAGTCAAGAGATACCATAAACCAATGATACTAATCTCCGTGTGACGAGCGTGTCAACAAGCAGCAAGACATATGTATAAACATGAAACATAAAAACTACTATGAATCGTAAAGCAATCAGAGAGTGTACTTGCCTGGGTCCTTTGTTGGTGAAACCGATAATACCATTGCGTTCGAAATAGTCAAGTTGCCTAGATGAGATGTGAAAGAGTTCGGGTTTGCAAGAAATAGAAATACGGTTAGTCAGGGTCATGAATTAAAAACAATCTAATCTAAGGGGGAAAGGGAATTTGATTAGAATATGTTATCCTTTAGTCAAAAATATATCTTAAAAAATTATTTAAAAGTATTATATATACTATTCTGAAACAATTTTAGGAAAACATATATATGTGTTTTTAAAACCTTTTTGAGAAAATAGTTATTTTATAACATTTATATAAAACTTTAGTGAAACTATTAATAATTCTTTATAACATTAGAGAATATTTATCCAAATAAAAGTCCAAAATAATAATTGCTTACAAATATAATTTAGGAGTTTATCTAGTATACATTTATTTAGAAATGACTACAATAATACAAATAGTAATAATACCAATACTAGGTACTTATACATGTATTAGTATATCAAAGTATAGTAGTATATTTTATGTATATACTGTGACAAATACCCACATTATAACAACATTCATTGTTGTTGAGTATAAAAATAAGAAGAAAAGAAAAGAGGAAGAGCTTACAGTCGAGAGGGAAAACGCACGATGGTCGGAGCAGAAGAGGGTTTTACAAGGACACATGCGTAGGCTTGGATCGATGGAGGGTGGCTTTGGATAGGCGACAAGGGATGTGTGGAGATGGAGGGAGCAGCCAATAATCACCGAGGGAGATCGTCGGAGCCCAGCACTAGGCGTCGGCGCAGGCGGCCAACTGTGGTAGGGGCAGCGATCCGATGGCGCGGGAAAACTCCGGTCGTGTGGCGCTCGGGGGCGGCAGCTCCGATCTGTGGGCACCGGCTCGGCTCGGCCAGGGGATTGAGAGGAGCGGCGAGACTCACCGAAAGGGACACTCGGCCGTGTTCGCCTGGTCGTATAAGGCTCAATGCTGGAGGAGAGATTGGATGGAGCGAGTTCAGTTTGACAAGGCCAGTGGACAGATCTGGACGCCGTGCCAGACACGGCGGTTAGAGGATGTCGGGGATGTGCTCACTTCTCGTAACGGATGGGTAAATGGGGAGAGTGCTCAGCTAGGCACCGGTGGCAGCGACGGATGGGCCTCATCGGCTCAGGCCCGACAGGACACACTTCGGTTTGGTGGCGACTAGACTTCATTGACGAGAGGCACGGTTCGCCAGCAGGTGGCGAACCTGGCACGGCCACCGACTGAGGTCGCGTGGTCAGGGGACTCTGGCGTCGTCGGCCAAGAAAGAGGGTCGCGGGTGGCGCAACGCACGGGGATGCCGAGGACTCAAGCGGCTAGGGTTAGGGTTCTCCTTCTATTGTTTTCTAAATTTATCGTGTCGGGTTTCTGTGTCGAATTTTGGAATGTGTCCAATATTGGACTCGAAAATAGAATTCTGTGGATGTAACGATTGATGCCACAGACACGGACGCACGGGTCCGGACACAACGATGAGGTGGTAATGATGATCGTGGTGGCAGTATTGGTGATGTTGGTGGCGGGTTGTGGTGGACACAGACACAATGACACGGTAGTGATGGTGGTATTGGCTATGGTTATTGGTGGTTGCGGTGAGGAGTTCCGACAAGAAAATGGTGGAGAGGGGAGTGTTCGCCAGAGTAGATGCAGCTAGATTCGGTGGGTGTCGGCGATGATGATGGTGAGGTTGGTTTGTGGTTTGGGAAACTAAGTCTCCTTAATAGGAGAAGACCCATGTTTAAAATCTTAACTAGATAACAAGTTTTCTAAATAGATAACCCTTCTTCCTTTCCAATAAATTTAGATTAATTTAATCTAACCATTTCCTTAAATATAATAATATCCAGATTGTATACCCAATAATATTAATTTATTTAAATTACAACTTAGTATTAACGATCAAATTAAATTCTATTAGATAATTCTCTATATAAAATTGAATAGAATTTGGGTACGAATACATCTAATCGCAAACTATAAATGATTGCTATAAGAATAAATATCACATGAATTCAAATATTAAATCAAAACTGATTTACAATATTATTTAAATCTCCGTTTGGTATTACCCAATAAATATATATATATATTTACCCATATATATATATATATATATATATATATATATATATATATATATATATATATATATATATATATATATATATATTTTTAAAAAAAAAAAAAATATATATATATATATATATATATATATATATATATATTATTTTATATATATATATATATATATATATATATATATATATATATATATATATATATATATATATATATATATATATATATATATATATATATATATATATTCGAACATAATCCCATAATAGATTAAAGTACAATCGATATTGTCAAATACTAATTTAAAACGGACTTCTATAAGTTCGAATCTTAAACATAACTAATACAATCTAAAATATGATATTTGATAGGAATAATAATTCAAAGTATTGCTTAATATTTTATTGGACGATTAAAACATATAATTCGAATACATCAAATAATTAATTATTACGAAATAATATTCATTGCCATCAACGACTTATTTTAAAACGAATATATTTCCTTGAAATAATATTTAAAAAATATATATTCAATAATATCTATTTTAAAACAACTTGGACAAAACCTTTTAGAATTAAACAAAATAATTATTGAATCAAATAAATTCTAGGTTTAATCAAAGTCAATCTATGATGATTTAAAATTTATACTAGCTATTATTAGTAACATTAAAATACATTTAGCCCAATAAAACTTAATATTTTGTAAATAATAATACTTTAAAATAATTCCTTGAAATAACACTCTTACTAAAGGATATTTTGAAACATATTTTAGATTGATTAACATGGCTAATTATATCGTTTATAAAAATCATACGAAAATAGTTTCACAAAAATATAAAAATTATGATACAACATATTTTCCAACTAGAAATAAAGTCAATAAAATAATAATAAAAACTAAAATTCGGGAAGAGGAGTTACACTTGGGGAGGCTTCCCCTTGAGTCGTATCTTCAAGGGGGCTTCAGTGGATGCTTCGCCTAGAGAAGTTGGTGCCCTCCCGCGAAGTTTGACCACTATAGGAGACGGTGTTTGAGGCGGCTTCCTCTTAAGTCGCACTTTCAGGGGAGCGTCGATTATCATTTCTGCCTCCAAGTTAGCTTCGGCTTTGGCTTCATCATCGGCATCGTTGGCTTCATCTTCGAGATGGATCGACTTTTACAGATCATTGTCACGACCCACACCCGCTCTTCGGGCGTGAGCTCGTGAGCAAGCCAGCTACGTATCGAGCGGACTCCAGCCCGACTCGAGTACATATAAGCTGTCCAGACTATGGTATCATGTCTAATCTAAACTATATCTCAATCCACAAGAATCATATAAAGCAAGAATGAACAATAATGGGTCATGGTCTGCAGCCCATTATCATATTGTCCGATTAGACTCCAAGAATGATATGAGTCTATAAATAAAGCATAATATAATATGGTACTAAATATAAAGCACGAGTGGATAATAAAGAAATATCATAAGCAAATACCTGTATCATACATCGCAATCCTCTACCATCCCGCTCTGCTAACTAACTCTATGCAGTCGTTAAACCTGAAGAGATCATCAGGTCCTCAGAGGACTAGCAAGATACATAATATACAAGCCAACATATAATAGTACAAATATACAAAGAAATAAGGAACAATCAAGGATATCCAACGAGACTAAATGAACCAAGACTCAAGATCTAAACACAAGGATCCTAAGACACTGGCATGCCATACTAGAAATGGATAATAGGTCAAGGCTATAGACTGCAGTCAAGGCAAGTACTCACAATCTATAGTGTCTCAATCGCAGTCAAGGCAAGTACTCACAACCAAGACGGTAGCCAATCCTAGTATAAAAATCCTATAGACCGTAGTCAAGGTAAGTACTCACAATCTATAGAATATCAAAGTCAAGTCCTGCTCAAGTCATGTCAAGTCAAGTCAAGTTATAATCAAGTCGAGGGAATCTTGGTATAGGACTAGACGACTCTATCAAGGAATACATATTAAACTAACACAGTGTAACAGATAGAAATATCATAACAGAAAGGAACAAGAATGTGCAGGCAACTAGAAACATGTAAAGTAAAACTATAACAGGATGTGTGTACTAGACATGGAATAAAGCAATCACGAATATAAGGAAAAGAACAGCAACGAGAGAATGAACATGCATATAAATTATACTGTACAAGCTGACAAGGTATACTTGCCTGGGGTTTGTACGAAGAACCAACAATGTATCGCCAATCAACAAATCAGAAAGTCCAAGTCATCACAACTGTCTCCGAAAGCTAAAATAAACATTATTAATGTTCTTAGAATAGTCAAATTAGCTACGATTGCCTGTCCTTAAGTCCAATTCTGGACACAGGGGCAAAACGGTAATTTCGGACAAAACGGTGTCCGTCGTTGGACCCGCTTTGTACCGAAAAGCTTGCCAGAGTCAATGATCTCTAAAGTCGTCAAACTATATGTCTACGGATTCATTTTGATGATACAAACCCAACGGTATGTCCAGTTTTGGATTTCGATGGGCTGTGCACAAAATCGCCCGTTGAATCGGATCGTGGAGCCCGCAAAACGGCGATCCAATCAACTGTCTCAGAATCAAACCAAACTTGGCATACAGGACCAGAAAAATGATACGGTCCAGTTGGCACAAGTTTTATCTTGATCTGACGAGCGTGTACGAAGTAATTAAGAAATTTGCACAGAGGCCGATACGGTGAATTTCGAAGGAGTTTTCTAAGTTTTCCTAGTTTTTAAAACTGTGTTTCGCTAATTTTCGATCTGATTTATCTTGAAACTAGATACAGAATAATTGAAACTAATTGCTGGGTTCTAATCTCGGTTATATAGACTATACATCATAAAATGAAAACTATAATTTGGTGTAATAGGTCGAAGAAAAACAGCCTTCCAACATTGGGTTTCAACTGTTTCAGTGCCCTATTTTCAAGACAGTTTTTACTCGACTTTACGTTAATTTTTAGGTCAATTCCTACTCGTCTTCATTCAAACCTATCTAGTGGGTTTGAATGTGTATATATAGGGTTCATACCTGAAGAAGCGGCTCGGGGAATGGTTGAGCAGATACGAAGAATTCTTGCGACGAAGGTTGCACCCTTGCTGCGGCTGTGCTGCTGTCAGTTTGGCCTTGCGCGCGCATTTTTGGCGAACTCTGTCGTGCACGGCGGTGGCGCTGGTAGTGAATGGCCGCCTGGAGGTCGAGGTGGCGCGTCAGAATCTAGGGTATGGAGTTTTGGTTAGGGTTTCGTCGAGAAACCTCTCGGTTATATATATACTCTGTGCTAACAGGGCCGATGGAATCATGGGGTTTGGAGTTTAAAGCTCGGGCTGGGAATTGGACTCAGTCCTATGCAGGTGGGCTCGGGCTCATGGGCTGTGATTAGTTGTTCGGACTGGGCCCGGCTGGGCCTGGCTGTTGATGCTTCTTTTATTTCTTTGCTTCTTATTTTTCTTTTTCTATTTCTTACTATACATATATATATATATATATATATATATATATATATATATATATATATATATATATATATATATATATATATATATATATATATTTTATATATATATATATATATATATATATATATATATATAAATACTTATGTACAAATATACATATATACACACATTTTCTACATATACATGTTATATACATATATATATTTATTTATATGTAAAAACCATTTGCTCACCATATTTAAAGTATTTATATATACATATGTCCTATACCGACATGCCATACATTAATCTTAGCTAAAACATATAATTTATATATGCATACACATATCCACATATATAATATCTATTTATATATACATACACACATATATTTATTCTTTTGATAAAGAATAAATTAATAATAACTAATAATAATAAATAGTTTATTCTCATTAACCACACTAATAATATTATTAATAATAATAATTTTCACTAGTAATTAAAATAATTCAATAGTAGCTCCTGGATGGTCATATCATATACTCCCATTACTGGGCCCCAGAAAATCGTATAAATATTCTAAAACACTATTTAATATTAATAATACCTATAATTTACATATAATAAATATTTAGAAAATAACTGCCAATTCCTAAAATATATACAAAATATTTGCATTCACCAAACATGTCTACAAGGCCGTATTTGGTCCCACTACATGACTATATGGGCTTGGGTTTGACTTGGGTCCAATCTGGACAGGTTCGGTACAACCGGGTTCCCGAAAGCTCAATAATATAATTAAATAATAAATAAAAACTTCGGTACGGGTTAAGTCGCAACTTGGCCTAGTTTTTCTAGTTAGGACACTCCTATAGCTTTGCATTCCCCTACCATGGCTAAACAATAGTCAAAGCACGCTACTGCACTATCCGTGCCATGATTCCTAGCCGTCTTATACTTCAAAACTCCATCATAGCTAAAGTCATCCACCGTAATAATTAACTAATTAATTATTTATAAAAATCTAAAAATTACCATTTAAATCAAATAAATAATGAAAAAAATATTTTCAAAATTTTTTGGGAAGGGAAGCTACAATCATAGTCGATGAGGAAGGCCTCAATCCCTCTGAAAGGATCGACATCAGCGAACTTTGTTTGGACTATGCCGTTGGTCGATACGTACTTTATACATTGATGGAGAGTGGATGGTACCACCATGTATTCGTGTAGCCACGGTCGCCCTAACAAGATGTTGTACTTAACATCCGCATCCACAACATAATATGTCACTTCGGTCTGGAGATCACCAATATGACACTTCAGCCGGATCTTCTCTAGTGGCTCACTCTTGCTGGCGTTGAAGCCACTGATTGTAGTGTGGGATGCTGTCAAATGATGCATTGGGATCTCCAACGTCTGGAGCAGAGCTCGGAAGATAATGCTAAGATAAGACCCCGGGTCGATCTTTATTCGATACACCTTGATGGCATCGACGTACTCTGTGTAATACAGTGGTCTGTTGTGGCTGTTGTTCTTGAGCAGCATGTCTTGTTGAGTGAATATGATGTCGGGGATGATATCCTCCACACTATGGTAGTATAGACATGCTGCTGGATCATCCTCAGGCTGCTTTACCTGACTGATAAAAGACTCAGCATCCTTCAGGGCTTCGCAGAGAGCCTTCCGAGTATCTTTAGACAGGCGGAGGAGCTCGCACAAGGACAACCGAGCTGGGGTACTGACAAGTTGTGCCCTTATGTCAAAATTATGGGGTTTGGTTAACCCCGAAGCATTATCTCTTCGTAGAGGCCTGTCGAAGCGGGCCTCCTTATGCTTCTGTTTGTCAGCTGCTGGAAGTCGGAAAGGACCTTCATCTTGAGCAGTCGAGGTGGTGACAAGAGGTGCCACTTCGATAGGGACTTCCTTAGGCTGAGCGTTCTGCTGTGAACACGTTTGTACAGGAAGTGCCTCCTTGGGGAGGAGGTCACCATTCGGCAAGACTTGCTCTTCTTGCCTTTAGCTTTGAAGGTAGAATGTACCCCCGGTTGAGTCAGTTCCGGAGCAAGATATGGGTGAACCCACATGATCTACCCCCGAGTTGTGGTGAGTGAAATCAGTCCACTCGCGTTGTCACAAGTCGGCGGAAGGTTGACCACCTCGAATGTCGCCTTCGGGATAGGGACAACACCATCTTGATTTGTAGTAGGCGGTAAGGTGCCGAACTGGAGCGACACCATGTTGGTCAAGACTGTCTTCTTTTTGAAATCGACTGAGATGACGTTCGCATTGATCATGCATTGTATATAGTTCTTGAGGATATAACAGTCTTGAGTTGGATGTCCAACGAACCGATGGTGGTGACAGTACCTCGGGTCGTCCACTCTGCCCACCTTGTCAGGATTCTTAGGATTAGGTAACTTTATCTTGTCGCTCTGTTTCAGCATCTCAAAGAGTTGTAAGGTGTCCTCGTCATTGAAGGAGTAGACCTTCTTTGGCCACGGTGTTGGTGGAGGGTTCTGAACGGGCCCCTGCGTACTTTTTGAAGCATTGACAGTCAATACCTGCTTTTCTTTCGCCTTGCCCACTATTGTTGGTAGCAACACGTTTCCCTATGTCATCAAAGGCGGGGAAGTTAACCCCCAGAAGGCGAGCATTACGTGCCTTCTTCTCAGCAGCTTCGGCCCCGATGATCAATGAACTCCAATCGGGAGGCTGGGTGGAGTCGAGCCAGAGCTTGATTGCAGGATTCATGTTCATGCTGCAGGCATCGATCAGTGCATGTTCTGGCATACCCGGAGACAACCTTAAGCATGTTTATCAGAAATATTCGATAAAGGCTCGAACCTTTTCCTTCTCTGTCGGGCACACTTCTATATGAGATGACATGGTCATGTCCTTCCCACCGTCTTAGAATCGGTCGAGGAAGAGGCGTATCAAGTCATCGAAGGATGGTATGGAGTGGTCAGGGAGACTGCAGTACCAGTCGTAAGCGACTCCCTTCAATGCCTCGACAAATAGGCTGGTGAGTAGGGCGTCTTCCTTTGAAAGATGTCCCGTTTGAGACTGGAAGTAGGTCAGGTATCGGCGAGGAGAATCCTTCCTATCGTATGGTGTCAGTGTTTATGGTTTATACTTGAGAGGGTAAACCACTTTGTTCCACTTGAGAGGGTAAGGTTACATGATTCCCATCTTCTGACGTTCTTCCTGCTTGTTTTGTGCTTCAAAGCGCTCGTGCAGATCTCTGATCATGTCCACCAGCTCTTCTGTAAAACTGGAAGCTGGTGAGGGCGGTAAGGTGTGAAGCTCAGTATTTGAAGGAGCCGACGTCCGAGGTGTAGTGTGATGTTCTGCACCCGAAGATACCTGTTGAGGGGTATACTTGATTCTCCATTGGCCCCTAGATCGGGACTGGTGAAGACAGGTGCCCTTGCTAATGGTTGAGATGCCAGAGTGGTCTGAATCTTAAATACCATTTGAGTCAAGGATTGTATGGTGGCAGAGAGGGTTTTGAGGCTCCCCTCCAGGGTGTTCATGTGCTGTACGATGTCCGAAGATGGAGTGTCTGACTCTTATTCATCATCACCCCCAGCCATGTAGACTGGCATAACATGGGCAGAAGTGGATGGATCGGTTGAGACTTTGCTTTCGACCTCACTTTTCTGCAGAAGGGCCTCCCCTTCTGAGGACTCATACTGGCTACCCCAGCTACCTCAGGGTCGGTTCCTTGGAGAATGTCCTCATCTTCAAACGGGGGGTTGTCATGGATTGCAGGAGTTTGATCGCTCACAGCTAATGCTTTAGATGGAACCTTCTTCCTTGACCGGGTGCTCTCAAACACCCCTAAGGACGGGACCATCGTTTTGCTTTTCCTCGGCTGACTCTTGGATGATGCTGCTGAGGTCGAGGGATTGGTGGTTGTCTTTCTCCCTGATGAGTGGAAGTTGGAGACAACATGGCAAGAAGCGACCTTAGGCTCTAACTCATCTTCAATTGGCACCTTTTTTCTGAGACGATGTCGAATGGGTGCAACAGATTGCAGTCGCTGTAACACAAACTGCCTGGATGATGAAGCCGTTGTTTTGCAACAACAGTAAATTGATGGTGGCACAAGTGTGCCCCGCGAGGGGCACATCATGCTTAATGGCCAACTCTCCTAATCTGTGTTTGTGAGTGATCACATTACGCAAATAATGAGGGGAGAGTTTCACTTTCACACCCCCTTTAGGCGCTTTGGCGAGGCCAAGTGCCGGGGTGGTCATGTGAATGCTGTACCCCATGATCCAGTTCCAGCGCATGAGATACGGCCAGATCATTGGTAGGGGAGCAACATGTATTACGACTTGAACCCACTTCATGCGCACAACCCACATGGGCGCACGGGTTCAAAGTCATAAGTTTTGCCTCGCACGACTTGGTTCCAAACGCAGAAGATGTGCCCAAGCGAGATGGGAACTTTAAGATTCGGCTAGTATCTGGTGCAAAGGCACCTGAGTTGACTATGTACAGTTTACCATCAGTAGCGTATATGATTTTGAGCGTGCATCTCCGATTCACTGTAGGCGTAGCACATTTGGGGCACATGGCCCGTGCTGCCTTGGATTTCTTTGTACCAGATCGCGAAGGCACATAGTACTTAGAATCCAACTCATCCTCGCCATGACAGCGAGTGATTCTGTTAAAGACAGAGGCCCTCACCTGTACGTCAGAGTTCATATACAAAAAGCTGGATGCGCCTTTGTTTCGTCGGCGCATCTTCTTCGACTGGAAAGAGGATAGTTGGGGATTGCAGTCAACACTGCGTTTCCCTGAAAGATGTGCCGCACTGGCGGGCGCATCTTTCTTGCTGAGAACGTCAACAGGAAGGGTGGGCCACGGTAGCGCATCCCCTTCAGCGGTGGTGCTCGGCGCATCGCCTTTGCGTACCCAGACTTGACGAGTCTTTTTCGACTTTGGCAACCTCTTCGAAGGACTTGCGCTTCCTTCAGAGATGAACTCCTTATACGCCTGTTGATTGAGGCGTACCATGAGTGTCTTGTGGAAGGAGCCAAGCTTGATGTCGTCGAATTGCGACACAACTTTCTCGCTAGAAGAGAAAGAAGTCTCCAGAAGAGTCGTCAGCTTGTTTGCTAACGAAAATGCGACAAGGTTTTGTTGATTGATAAAACTTTGGTATTTCAATTACAAACAGAACAGTATACAATATAGGACTTAGACGTAGTCCTAGGAGTACACTTTTGGTGAAGCAAGTGGTAATACATTGACTCCGTTGACGATCTGACGACGATCTTGAATTCTCTGAAGGTCTGGGCTACTTTTGATACCGGAGCAATTAGAGGAGAAGTAGACGTTACGTGTCTCTTCTTGTCCCTGTATGTAGATATGATGATCTTTCCGTACGTGTGTGGAAGAAGGAATGATCCTTCTGTTTATAGGCAACAGACTGGTTTGCTCATGCGTACATATGTAGGATGCGCCTATACGTGGGAACGCCACATAAATAATGCTGTGGGGCGCATGGATGATGCATCATAAGTTGAAGCAAATTTTGTTGAACTGCTCTGTTAGGCTACGGTGGAACTGACACATGACATTTATGGAGATTCGGTTGCTGCTGAGATCTTGGTTTGTTAGCACCCATTCATAGGCAGAACTGAGTCAAATGACATGTGGCGTGTGTTCATGGCTCAAAGATCTCGGATTTGGTAGAGCATGATCTGTCAGGATGCGTCTAGTATCTGGCGCATGGGACGACTTGGACTATGACTTTTAGAGGTCATAGACAAGTCTAGGCGTATGGCATCTGAGGTGCATGCAGAGCTTTGAGTGCATGGCTGTGGAGGCGCATACATAGACTTGGCTTCTGTCATTTAGGGATCAGAAGTAAGTCAGGGCGCATAGCTTTTGAGGCGCATACAGACTTCTAGGCGCATGGCTGTGGAGACGCATGCGAGTGATCGGCTAACCACATAGCAAGTAAAGCTGCAGCCGACAAAAGCAAGTAATGATGATGCTGATGTCTGTGGCTCTTCGTTTTCTATAAAAAGTTGCCAATCGTTCAGTCTACGGAAAACGTGCTGCCAATCTGTCACATAACATTAAATGCTTGATGGGTGACGATTTGAAGTGGGCGCATCAGTTTGTGCCCCACTAGGCGCATGGGTCTATGTCCCATTGGACACATCTGTACGGAGTACATGGTGCTGACGGCACATCTGCCGTATGGCGCATCCTTATTGGCCCCTCTGTTGAGTTCGTCGAGGCATTAAAGGTTGTTTTGACTTGGCTGAATATTAAAAGGCAGATTCATCGTCATTAATGCAAATTCATTACACAGAATATGAGGAGACTGCCACTTGGCGCATGGACGAGGGTTGCCCTGACCTGTAAATAGCTTTGTGAAGCATTTGGCTTTCTCTCATAGAGACAAACTCGATCTGTCTCCTGCCTCGGTGAGTTGTTGATCTCCTCGTTCGCAGAAGCTTTGACGACAAACTCCTTCTGAAGATAAAGATGTACCGAGTTGGTTTATTCACCATCGGCCCTATTTTTGTACAAACCTGCAAAAGTGCCTATTGTATTCAAATACCGGGATCATCGTGTCCCGATACAGGCTGAAGGTGACTGTTGCATCCAAAGATCGGGACGGTCGTGCCCCGATTTTTGTTATGCTAGAAGAGCCGCAGATCGGGGCTATCGTGCTCTGATTTTGTTAGGCTAGAAGAGCTACTCCTCCTGCTAGAGTGCCCGCATGCTGACGAGGAAGTGATTCACTCTGACTATGTACGGGGATGCGCCTACGCTGATATGATGGGATGATGCTCCTGACAAGTGATGCGCCTGGCTGTGGCACTTAAGTGATACGCCTGGCTGTATGTTGAAGTGATGCGCCTGGCTGTAGCTTTTAGGATTTTCTTTCTCTTTGTAAGAGAAATCTTCTTTTTAAAAGAGTTTTAGACATGCAATGGACTTTTATATGGAATAAAAGCCTAATTTTTATGTCTCTACTTTTTTGCTGTTTTTTGCTGTGCCAAGTGTTCTGCTGAGTTTTTCGGCGCATGTCAATTTGGGACGCATGAGATTTAGGGCGCATAGAAGTCCTGGCCTTAGATGCGCCTAAAATTCCATACTTCTACAGCTCTGTTCGAGTAGAGGTGCATCTGGTTGACTATCATATGATATGGATTTCGAGTGTCAGTACGTAGAATAATACCTCAAGAGCATGGCTTGATCCCTTGCTGCAAGAAAAGTCATTTAGAGGCTTATATGATGTGCATGAAGTATCCCACCTGCATTGTTTCTTATGGTTTGGGGAACCTACAAATACCGTGTTCCTCCCACAGATTTATGGCATATCCATATAAGTTAATTTATGTGGGCATAACCAACAAACTCGACTTCCTTGTTCTTTACCTTATGGTTATTGCACAAGTATACTACCCTGTACCGTCTTGCTACTGTCATGATCCTAGGATATTTTTTTGATATGCCATACATTCTCGATACAACTACTGCTTGGGGTTAAATAAGGTATCATATATGAATTGACACCTGATATATAACTTAACATTTCGATGCGTAGACCAATCATAGATTCTCTGATACAAGACATTCCACACCTGGACCGGTGCCACTGCTATAAGGTATGGTCTGACACGCAAATCCAAGTGTGTTCTGATATTAAACCATATGCCTACTGTGGAATCTGATTCTAGGGTCGAGTATGTTGCCATTATCAAATGGATACCAAGGTGTTACACCTGATACTAAGGTATCAATGTGATACCAAGTAAGCTAAATCGAATACTGGATGACATCTCGTGTCTTATACTCAAGATTACAGCCTAGCTATCTTCCTTTGGGCATTAGATCGAATATCTACTTATTTCATAATTAATGGCAGAATTCATAGTTATAGGAGACATGAAGCTTACCTCTAAGAGTTGGGGTGATGCTCGACTTCCACCTATGACTCCTCTGGTTCCTTCTTGTCTTCTTTAGTGACAGGGAAGAAGTCGGCTAACCCCACTACATATATATAGATATTGGGGTTGAAAGGAAGGATAGAGAGGTGGAGTTTAAAAATCAGATTTGGAGTTGATCATCCAAGTATTTTGAGGTTCATGTATTCGAACAGGGATTTGAATACCAGAGTCGACTTCAAAAAGGGGAGAAGGGTCGGCTATATGTTTAAATTCATGTGGCAGTTAGGATGTAAATTCTAACTTTCTATTCAAGTCCTTATTAATTAGCATAATTCCAACTTTACCCTTTTCATGGATACGAAGGATAACTAATTAAGTCAAATAATTAAGCATAGATTTTTTAATAGTGACTAAAATGAGGATATTTAGGTCTAGGGGTTTACAAATCTACCCCCTGGAAAAATTTCATCTTCGAAATTTAATAGGCCATGATCTACTAGAATGAATGGTCTAGATTATCGCAAAAGTATTTCAATTACTCACAAGCCAATGCCTAATTTTAATAATACCACTACTATAATTTACTGGAAATTATCGTCAGCTCCTCCTTGTGGCATTGTCGTATCCTCCATGATCATGGCAAAAGCTTGCCCTCCTTGTGCTGCTGGTTGTGGTGGGGCACTCGCGTTTCTCTTCGGACAATATCAAGATAAGTGTTGGTTGGATCCGCAAGTATAATACAACCCTAACCATTTATGACAATCTTCTTCGATGTCGCCCCTCTTCGTGCAATACTGGTAGGTAAGAACATCTTGGTCTCGATATGGGGCTGCTTGTGACTGTTGATAGGTTGTTGGGCGTCTCTTGGGTCCTCCTTATGGTGCTCAAGATGCTACTGTCGTTGGTTGAGGCTGATGGTGATACTGCTGTGGTGAAATCTTCTTTGGAACATTAGGACGTTTTGCCGCTCCCGATTGGCTGCTGCCTCCTCCATAAGTATCTCGGTCTCTCTTCGGCTTGTGGCTCAGATCTTCTTCTACTGCTTGTGCGACCTTCAGGATCTCCTCGTAGGTGGTGGCTCGACTGGTGGCGATGGCTAGGTGAATCTCGTGAGATAATACCTTCCTGAATCTTTGGGCCTTGTCTTCAGGGGTGCTGACCATGCTCTCTACGAAGCAGCTGAGGCGAGAAATCGTTCACCTTCATTTTGATTCACGCCGAATCGTTCGTCCTTGCTTGGGCTTGATGACGTACAAGTCTGGTATTGCACTTGTACAAGGCAAAGACAATTTTTTTTGATAATCTCCAAATAGGAACACATCGCAGTGGTAGAAGCAGACAAATTGAAGATAACGAGAACGTTCTTACGTATTGAATAGAAAAAAATTATTTGAATTGTAATAGCAAAAATAAGCACATAACTTGAAGTCACAAGAGAGATATATAGAATTGTATTCTCTTTATTGATAATTGAAGAAGAGTAGAAGACTTGTAGTAAATACAGTGCTTACAACACATCTCATTTTACATTGATAGCCAACTTGAATATATTGAATTACAACTGGATATGTTGACATGACCTACAACTCACTTGTACAACTGATTATAATGTTCCATACATTATGTTTTTTATAAATAGAAGACATTATCTTTTGCAAGGAGAGCTTCTGCATACCCAACAAATCTTCGATGCTGCGGGACCGATCAAGCCAATTTTT
Organism: Iris pallida; assembly: GCA_029216955.1. NCBI lineage: Eukaryota > Viridiplantae > Streptophyta > Magnoliopsida > Asparagales > Iridaceae > Iris > Iris pallida. The sequence goes on from JANAVB010037417.1 coordinate 10,215,311, forward strand.
GTGTACTGAACTTCCCAAGCACGAGCACCTAAAAAGAGTGCCCACAACGTAGGTCAGTACATCATCTATGTATTGGCGAGCAGAACCAGCCAACTCGCCTAAACCGATACTAAGTAGTCAATTTTAGCAAGCATTTATTAGAGTGATCTTTGTATTTGGGGCCTAGCATCCGTTTACAGTTCATGAGCATAATTCATTGAATTAAGTAAACATGTTATAGCATTTTATATAATTTCTTTCTGTAAGGCTTGGTCTAAGCAACATTGAGTTAACACGCTAAGCATGTTACGGTAATATTCCTGGAAGGCATCGTTTAACATACTTGGTGTTATCGTTCAACAGGTTATGGCAGTATTCTGAAAAGGCAACATCTTATCCTTATTGATATTAACATGTTAAGCAGTCTAGTAGAATTTAACATTTAAATAACTATATCACATTTAAGTGATTTCCTACCGATAGCCGACCCCCTCGCACCTACATAACAATACAGGATAATATGGTATACTTACTCTGTTTGCACAAAACCTTCATTAGCATGCATCCTGACTACATGGTCGTTGGTGAAACTGTACCATAAAGGACTTTCCAACCGGTATTATGATGCACCATTCCAGGGTAGGTTGCAAGCCTAGCCGTATCACGCCCCAGATCCAGAATACCGAAAAGCGGAAGAATGACTCAGCCAGCTACGTATTACGGGTAGATGAATACAGTATAGTACGATCAATGCTGTCTACAAGACAAGTGGGTGCATACTACATACAAGTCTTACTAGGTTTACTCAACTTCTGTTGTCCCAATCATTCAATAAAAATCAGTAAGTAGAGAACATGTAAGAATAAGCAGTACGACATCCCAAACGTTCAGCTAAAATGTTCTTGAGATCTGGCTTCACAAAATATAGCCAGATGATATAACAAGGTATACACAATCGTTATCAGCTGCAGTCTGACTTAGTTATAATTATGTAAAAGTAGGTACAAGACAGTCCGACTAACATGTCGGTGCCAAGCGGCAAAAGTAAAGTAAGTAGCAAAACGAGCAGAGAAGCAAGGAATCTACCTGTGTCCTCCTGCGATCATCCCTCTAGTATTGACCATCTTGGGAGTGGAAGTAAGCTGAGTCCTCGGGAGCTGGCTCTAAATCTGGCCATGCAAAACCAGAGAGGTTAGACCTCAAATAGGAAGTACCACAAGGGAGCACGACATAAAGAATTAGAACCAGTGATAAGAGTTAAGAATATGATAAATAAGTCTTTGATTTGCTACTGGGATTAACACAAAGTCACGACACTTCAAGCCAACTTCCAAACCAAACAAGGACAGAAGTTGACCCATCATGTCCTGACATTCTGATCATCTCAGTAGTTAACAGAGTAGGTATAGTACACAAACAAATCAATTTAAACGGCAATACAACTACTACGGCTTGCTAACTATAAGTTCCAAGTTGCCCTAGAAATATGCAATAAGGGATTCCTCAGTTCTTACAACGTACGAGTAAGGCTAGTCTATCCAGAAATCAATTGCACCAATCATGAATTAGATGTGTCCCAGCGGGATGTCCGTCATCAATATACAGAAAATTATAAACATATACCACTCCCTACCCGTGTGGCAGATTTGTAGTATCCGTGAGAACCACCCGGCATGTCGGGGCACTAATTGTCCCAAGATGGCTGTCATATAAGAACTCAAAAATCCATTCTCTCCATGTAATAGTTATTTTATTTAACTTAATAGCCCTACGTTAATTGAAATCTCATGTCATGGATCATGATTATTCCGAATGAGTACTTCCGTACAGTGTACGATATGCATAACTCTACAACGATGCCCGTACAGTTAGGTTGTAGGTCTTACATCGCGTAATGCAATAATCAAACCTAGCCACGGGATAATCATGTCTTGACTGTAAGGTACACATGCTGTTTTTTTAGAAAGAAGTTGAAGTCAGCACGTGTCCATATGCCAATGTTCGGGATCGGCTAGTCGATCGCAATGGTTCATGGTTCATATATGAACGTGTCTCATTCAATTCAATAAGGCGACTAGCCCGTCTTTTAGTTCCAACTAGGAATGCATGATCAATCATTTAGTCAAGGTAACAATCAATATCAATTCATGACAAGGCATGAAAGTCAAACTAGTATTTAGTATGGTCGAGTCTATAACTCTTAGGGTTAAGTACTAGTGATATAGGATGCCCATAAGCCAATCAAGACACGGGGCACACTCCACACAATAATATGTATTAAATACTAACATGCATCAAGTGTCACAATCCAGCAAAATACGTAAGATAAGACGAAACACTCGAATTCATCATGCTGTTACGGGACTCATGCGGTCCACAGAATTGCAGGCGGTCCGTCGGACCAAGGCAGTCCGTAGGACGTATGCGGCCAACGACTCATACGGTCCGCAGGACGCATGCGGCCAAAGACTCATGCGGTCAGACTCATGCACTCATGCGGCCAGACTCATGCGGTCAGACTGCTCATCTTCTACAAAATTCGAAAAAGGTGGCTACGGAACCAATGAACTTCAAACTTGCATAACTCGGTCAAAACAAAACGAAATCTAACTTTTCAAAGGTCAAATTCGGGTAAAATTAAATTCTCTACCACATAGAATAATTAGATTTTTGAAAATACGCAAGTTTGATAGATTAAAACCAAGAAAAATAGATAAAATCTGAGACTTAAAATCTAGATCTACACACAACCATCCATGGAAATCAAAAACTTCAAGACCTAAACTTGTAGAGAAAGAGGAGAGAAACAACATGGACTAAAAATAAATTGGGATGCATAAAATCTCTCAGGGTGTGAAAGATGTACTTGCCTCTCCAAATTGGGTTAGGGTTTTGGTGGAGGAAATGAAATGAAAGTTTGTGAGGAGAGAGAAAAGAAAAGGTGTATAAATATCAAGTCAAGTTTGATCTCCACCACCCATTCATTCCCATACAATCTAGGCCATCCACCCCTTATTATGATGCACCAATCCAAACCAAGTTGGTTCAACATGAACCGAAATAAACCAAGAGCTAAGTAAAAGCAAAAAATAAAATACAAAAAATATTTAGCATGTAATTAAATATAGAATACATGTATGATAAATACTAAATAAATACAGTCAAGTAGTACACGTATTAAAAATACGTATCCCGGGAACGGGGAGTGACATCTCTACCATCCTTAGAAAAATTTCGTCATCAAAATTTTAAATCCAAGCAGGCTAGAAACATCAGGGCTAGACTAATCCAACTATAAACAATTCTAGCAAGCAACCAATCATCTTTCAATATCAATAACAAGTAATATATCTATATTTATCAATCTATGACATCAAGCAATTTCTACACATAGGGTGATAAACATGAGGGATCAAGACAATCAAGGTACACGGAAAGAAATATACCTTGTGAGTCAAATGGGTACAGATATCGTGATCGGATATCATCCTCACATTTCCATGTTGACTCTCCTAAGTAATGATGACCCCAAGCAACACGGACAAGGCTCATTATTCGGTTCTTAAGTATCTTCTCCCTTCGGTCCAAAATGGACACAGGATGTTTTTCGTAAGACAGGTTGGTACCAACAACCAGCTCAGAATGATCGAGGATATGGCTTGGATCCGATACATACCTATGCAACTGAGGTACATGAAACACATCATGCACCTCTAGTAACGAAGGTGGAAGGGGCAAACGATAAGCAACATCACCTACCCTATCGAGGATAACAAATAGGCCCACATATCGCGGACTCAACTTCCCACGAAAACCAAATATAATAATCCCATGAGTAGGCGATATCCGCAAGAACACGTGGTCCCCAACAGAAAATTCTAACGGCCTACGATGCTGGTCTTCCCAATGACTATGCCGATCTTGTGCAACTTTAAGTCGCTCTCTAATCCCCTTAACCACTTCAACCGTCTGAACAATTATCTCTGGGCCTAACATCTTCCTCTCCCCGATATCATCTCATGCCAGTGGTGACCTACACTTCTTACCGTATAGTGCTTCGAATGACGCCATCTGGATATTGGCTTGATAACTGTTATTGTACGAGAATTCGACTAAGTGCCGATAATTCTCCCATGATCCTCCAAAATCTAGAGTACAAGCTCGTAACATATCTTCTAAAGTCTGAATTGTTCTTTCTGATTGCCCGTCCATCTGTGGGTGGTAAGCCGTACTAAATCTTAACGTGGTACCCAGGCTCTGATGTAAACTCTTCCAGAAATGTGATATAAAATGGGTATCTCTATCTGACACAATACTGACAGGGATCCCATGCTGCCTGACTATCTGTTGCATATACAACTCTGCCAACTTTTCTGTAGATTGCCCTACTCTAAAAGGAAGAAAATATGCCACCTTCGTAAGCCGATCCACTATTACCCAAATAGCATCCTTACCACTTGGTGATCTCGGTAAACCGGTCACAAAGTCCATTGTGGTATGCTCTCACTTCCATTCCAGAATAGGAAGCGGTTGTAATAATCCAGCTAGCCTATGTTGTTTTGCCTTCACTTACTGACATATTAAGCAACGAGAAACGAACCTAGCTATCTCCCTCTTCATTCCGTTCTACTAGAAATGTTGCTTAATGTCTTTGTACATTTTGGTCCCTCCGGGGTGTATAGAATACTGAGAACTGTAGGCTTCTGTCATAACCTCCTGTATGATATTTCCATTTGGCACACATAGACGTGATCCAAATCTAAGTGTTCCATCCTCATAGATTTTTATCTCCTTCCTGAGTTCTGACTCATATTCTGTCCTAAGCTTCTGAATCCTTGGGTCCTGTGCCTGAGCTACCTTGATCCTGTCTACCAAGTCGGATTAAACTCGTAGACTTGCCAGAATTTCTACATTACTAGAGAGTATAACCTCGATGTCCATCTCTTGAAGATCTTTTAAAATATGTTTTTGTGATGTCAATATAAATGCGTGGCCTCTCCTGATAAGAGCGTCTGCTACCATATTTGCCTTGCCTGGATGATACTGAAGCTCTACGTCGTAATCCTTGATCAACTGTAACCATCTTCTCTGTCTCATGTTCAGTTCCTTCTGAGTAAAGATGTACTTTAGACTTTTATGGTCAATGTACATGTCCACTCGATCACCGTACAAGTAATGCCTCCATAGCTTCAAAACAAATACTACTGCTGCCAAAACCAAGTCATGAGTCAGATAATTCTTCTCGTGGTCTCAAAGTTGCCTAGATGCGTATGCTATCACTTTTCTATGTTGCATTAGGATACACCCAAGTCCCTTTCCTGACGCGTCACAATATACAGTAAAACCTTCGGGTCCAACTGGTAATGTAAGAATAGGTGCCGAGATCAACTTCTGCTTTAAATTCTCAAATGATGCCTGATACTCTGCCAACCAGACAAATGACACATCCTTTCATGTCAAGCGGGTCATGTGTGCTGAGAGTCTTACTGTTTGCCATTGATTGTAAAAGTACAGAACAATTATATAGGAGGACTGGACTTAGACTCACAATATAAACTCGCTCCTACAGAGAAAGCCTAGGGACAAAAACCTAGGTACAGCAGTCTAAGTACGATTGTTTATTTTAGATTCTGGGGGTGGCGGTAGAGGCTCGAAAAAGCGACGGCCGCTCTGCCTTACTCCTTGGACGATCAGACGTAGCTTTGGCTCCGGTGAAGAACTGCTCTCAAGATGGGAAGACTCTTCTGTGTGCGCCTTTGTTTCTTTGTGTGTCCAACCGGGTGGAGAGGATCTCTCTTGCTTTTTTTTTTCTCCTGAATTCTTCAGTCGGGGTTTGTAAGGGAATGACACCTTGCTATTTATAGAAGTGGGGGTGTGATCATTAGGGTTTGCAATGATTCCCCCTTAAAAAGTTGGCAGCCAATCATCTGGACCATTAATCTTGATTGTATTACATCTGGGCAGTTAATTCTTGATTGCGCCAAATCCGTATGGGCAATTAATGCTGATTGTGTAAAATTTATATGGGCAATCAATGTTGTTCGTCATGAATCTTGGGAAGCTCGGATCTCCTGCCACGTGTCTAATCTATGTGATTGCCATAAATCTGTTTTGATTTGGGTAATTATGATGATTGTACTAAATCAGGTTGTTGGGATTTGTTGATAACTTTTGATTGATTTAGTGCCACGTGGGAAACTGATCTTCTGCCACGTGTCGTAATCGCGAGCCACAGCCGCATAAGGGTAGCTTTTTAGGTTTTGGACTGCATGAAGGTGGCAGCCGCATAGGTAAAGTATCTGAAATCTGAGCCACATGGGGGTGGTTTTCAATTAAGCCGCATAGGACTTGCCATGTGTCAAGGATGCATGGGCGTGAGCCACATGGAGATGATCCTCATGATCCGAGCCGCATGAGAACAGCGACCGCATAGGGTGACTGTTCATAATTTGAGCCGCATGACAAGGGTCTTCTCACTCCGAGCCGCATGCGAGCATTAGCCGCATGGGATGGTGGCGGCCGCATAAGGGGGCTTTGTAGTTGGTGGATCGTGCCAGCTGCAGAGGAGATTTTCTCTGTTTCTCGAAAAATACGCCGTCATATCGAAGTTCATCATTTCAGCTTTAGTGTCAGAGTTATTACTTTATGTCAGAGCATTTAATGGGAGCAGTCACTTTATGGCCAACTGTAAAGCTGTATAGGGTCACGTGATTCTCGTCTGAGCCGCATGAGGCTATTAAAGGGTTTCTGAGCTGCATGAGGCTCTGATAAATTCCTGAGCCGCATGAGGCTCCTTCTGCTTTAAGCCGTATGGGCTTCTTCTATTTTGAGCCGAATGGGCTTCTTCTGTTCTTTTCCATGCTTCTACAAGACCCCCTTTAAAGTTTTTAATTTGAAAAATTAGAATACTTTGAATAAGAAGCATGGCTATATGAGCTCCGCTGGCCGCATAGGATGTTCTTGGCCGCATGGCTTGTCTGGCCGCATGGCTTGTCTGGCCGTATAAACTTTCTAGCCGCATGAACTGCTCTGGCCGCATGCTGTTCTCTCTGCCACATAGGCGGCATTAATTGCTCTTGATTCGTTATGATTTGGAGCCGTCTTTAGGGAAGAATCCCAAGAGTCGATTCATTAAATATTTGGATTTCGTGCTTTGATGAATCTTCTTTATGAGAGAGGGGACAAAATTCGAGGAGTCGGTTTTGCCTGCAGCACACGACCCGAAGCGATTTATCGGTCCACGTGCCCCCCCATGTCGACCTATAAATAGGGTGCTGTTAGGATCGAGAGACTTCTTTGCCTCCTTTTGTCTTCCTCTTTTCTTGCCCTAAGCTGTTATTGTCCTTTCTTCGATCATCATCACTAATGGCCTCCAAAGCTTCCACAGCCGCTGTGAAGGGAAAGGGTGTGTCTTCTTCGTCAGCCCCCACGTTTGAAGTCCACCCCGACGTTCATCCTCCCATTGCTGGTAAGGGTTTGGGACAGATCGTATCTTTTAAAACCAAGACGGCTCTGTTGCATGCTTTATGCACAAGCCTTTAGTGTGTTCCCTGTTCTCGTCGTCTCTGTTCAATTTGTTTGGGCCACATGTGCGTCCCATGTCCGAGATGCATGGGGTATATCCCATGTCCGAGTTGCATGGGAGTCGTCCAGTGGCCGCCTAGACGTTTCACAAACTGGACCGCATGAAGCGCCTCTGAACAGAATCGCATGAGTCCCTCTGAATCGAACCCGCATAAGTTCGTTTGAATTGGGCCGCATGAGGCTGTGCTGCATCGAGCCGTATGAGCTCCCCTGAAATGAGCCGCATAATGCTCCGCTTAGTAGAACCGCATAAGCCCACGCTAAGCAGAGCCGCATAGGCTTACGCTACTTGGTGCTACATAAGCTCGTTTTGAAATAGAGCCGCATAAGCTTGTCTCTAAATAAAGCCGCATAGACTCGTGTAAGCCAAAGCACTTAGTAGTTTTGTTTTAGCCATCTTGTGATTTATTTCTTTTTTTCAGTGAATCTTCCAGTGAATGCTGCTGGAGAACTTCTGGTGGGGCGCGCCCAATATGCTATGGGTTACATGTATGATTATATAGTCGAGTATATGACGAACCAGCTCCCAAAAGAGCCTTTGGGGAGGCTGAATGCTATCAAGAAGCAGTCCTTCCACTTCCTGTGTGCCATGATAAACTCGGGGCAATTGGACGGGGAATACCTGAAGCCTGCGTTCCTCTTTGGGGATGCTTTGTTTGTGAAGAACACCCGGGCGCTGGATATATCTGAGAGCTGGGACTTCACTCTTGATGAGGTGGAGATCCATATCCCTCCGATAGAGCATCATTTTTCTCTGTCTTGGTTCAATATGCTACTGTTAGACAGAAAGATGATTGACTCGTTGACTCCCAGCAAGTCGGGGATGTTTGTGGGAAACATCCATTACAATAGGAACTTGGGGTCAGCGTATCCGGGAAAGGAACCAGTCAGTCGGTACGTGATGGGACTTGCTTCGGGTACCTTCATAAACGTAACGGGTCCCAATTTTACGTTCACCCAAGCTGATACCTTCTTGAACCAGCTTGCTCGAAAAGGGTCTTATCCCGTCGACCGGTTGGCATTGATGAACTGGATAAACCCTATCCCTACGTGGGCCAACTTGACCACGTAGATTCTGCGGAAGTATGAGGCTTTCCTGCGTGAGATCGATCTTTATCACGCCATTCGGGGCACCTGTCATGGTTTGCCCATAAATAAACCGTTGTTCATGGCTCTCCTGGAGATGTTCAACCGGAGGACGGGTACATTCTTCACGCCCGGAGGGAAACTGGGACTCGTTCTCTATAAGATGTACGTTGTCTCCAAGTTGCCCTGGGGGGAGGAAGTCTTTGAAGTGTACACCCCTACGAGCGAAGAGCTCGAAGATTTGGATCGGCAGTTCCCGGGCTTTGTTGCCGTGTATCGGGAATTGTTATGTCACCACAATACTTGTCATCAGACGGCTATCAAGAAAGACGGTAGCTCGGAAGGGAGCGCTCCTCACACCACCACCTGGGTCGCATTTCTTTTCACACTCGGTGCCTCAGGCCGAGTTTCTTCCCGATATTCTCAGACTCATGAGGAGGTACAACACTTGGTGTTGACTGCCAAGAGATCGAGGTCTACGGGCGACACCTTTGGGAGTAAGACTGACTCCTTTAGTTATTTTTATCATGGTACTCAGTGACTGTCGGAGAATGAGCTTCTTGCGGTATTTCTGATGGTATGGCTGCGGAAATACGTAGTCTCCGGAGGGGTGGGTTCTATTGAGAGGATCAGTCGCCACTTTATCCTTCCTGCCATAAAGCTGATTTTTTGGGTGAAATTGGCCCTTCTTCCGGCCATGGTGTGCAGTATACACCACGGCCTTCGTGATTTTTCATCCAAGGTTATCGCCCGTAACACGGCGATGGATTTTGAACGAGTAGAGCTGCCATACCATTATCTAATGGGGTGGCTGTTAATGCACTACCGATCTTTGATGAGGCCTGGAGCAGAAGATGGCATTACGGCTGATGACGCTTTTATTTTTCGATTTCGCCATCAGCCCTGGGATTACAACACCATGCCAGCCTGTCGGAGAGCGCTGGCGAGAGTGGATGGATGTGACTTTTTTGTGTCTATTCTTCGTTTTACCACTGAAGAAGTGAGGAGCGTTCATGTTGATGGTACCGAACCTCCTCTCCTTTTGTCTGAGAAACTGCTCCTTTGGTTGCGCAACATCCATCCGGCGCACTTAGTATATCGTAATCGCAACAACGTCTACCTGGAGCCCTACTTGCCTAGCAGGTTCTTCCGCCAATTTGGGTACAGCCAGCTATTTTTTGACAGTCCCAGCTCTTGCCTGGGCTTTGAAGGTAGCGTCCTGGATGGTATCAGGGCATGGCATTATTATGACACGGTTCATACCCAAACCACCTTTTCAGTTCCTGGTGGTGAGGTGTCAGGAGAGATTTTGTATATGGCAGCCCTATACCATGTTACGGCGAGCAAGCCTCCCATTGGTTTCGACCCGAGTACCAGTTTCATCGTAGGTACTGGCTTGGCGGAAAAGCCCAAGGGGTCTAAGAAAAGGAAGAGGAAGGCAAACACAGTTCCCGTGCCTGACTCGGAGTCCACCACTGCGGACAAAGAGAATGATGAACATGATGCAGATAAGTCTTCCCTTCTGGTGGAAGATGTTGGGGCGGATCAGCCGCCTATTATGTCAGATGAGATGGTGGAGGATCAGCCGTCTATTGTACCTGGTCCTGTACGGAAAGGTAGCAGACAAATCTCCCCGGTTGGCGGTATTCCTTACTCACGGAAATGGGCTGCGACCAGACGTCGCAAGTTAACTATAAAGGATAGAAGCAAGGACGCCGACCCCGCGTCAGAGGTAAGTCGAGCTACTATTTTCTTTATTCAGTTCTCCTTTTCTCCTGAAGTTTGACCTTAATCATTTTCCTTTCCTCTCGTAGGCGTCAAAAGAAGAGGAATCTCGCGAACCGGCCACTGTTTCTGAAGTCGATCCAGCCCTAAACACTTTGATCAATGACATGTGTGCCGAGATTATTTCTGCCGGGGCTCTCTCAATTGCGGCTGAGGGATCTCACGGTGCTGAGGTCGTGACTCGAGATGACAGGGGCTCTGATGAACCTGTCCCCGAAACTGCTGAATTCTATCATGGTGATGCTGATCCAGTCGTACCTCCTTTCGAGGCGGCCGGGGCAGAAGACCCAGCCGTATTTAGCTTGGGGGTTACCGGTGAGGGGACTATGGTGGTTGTGAGCAAACCCCAGCCTCCGTAATCCTCCCTTGGTAAGATAAGCCAAATTTTGACTAGTGAGGAGGCCCATTCGCTCTATCATCACATCCTTCGAGTTATGCTGATTGATGGTTGCTCTGGGCATACAGGTCCTTCCTCTTTACTCCCCATGACGGATATTGTCGGGGAAGGCTCTACCAGCAGGAATCTGGTGGAAGGGAGTGCGCCCCTCATTATATCGAGGGGCCTCCCGCTAGCTCGAGTTTGGAAGATCAGGTGGCGGCCCAGCCTGGACAGGGAGCAATGGTCCCTTCATCCTTTCCTGCTCGCATGACTTCGGGGGTTGACCTTTCAGCCTGACCAAGTGTACAAGTTCTTCGGGCCGCGGAGGAAGAATTGGCCGCTGTTCATGCATCCTTTCGCTCAGAATTTGTCTCTCTTGTGGCAGGGGTAGCAAGTTCTGTTACGTCTTCTTTGACATTTCCAGCCACACTTCCTTTGACGCCATCCTCTACGAAAGTTTTGGATGAGGTGTCACAGGATGTGGTTGACAGCTTCTATCGTCATTTGAAAAGAGGAGTCGATACTGCTGTAGAGCGGAGGACTCCTTTTGCCCTGGCCCGACAATGCGCTCATGGGCAAATTGAGATTCTTAAAACCCTTCCTGGCGGGGAGGGGATAGCTGCGCTTCTGGAGCCCAAGTTGCTAGAGGCCGATCAGCTTGTGGCCCAATTTCGAACGCTACAGCAAGCTGATTTGTCTGCAGCAATAGATCAGGAGTGGGGCGTCCTCACCACTGCCTTGGAGAAGATAAGGCTTGCGCGAGATACTTCCAAGCCGGTCATAATGAAGGACCTTGGCGACCTATCTCTCTTGTACGACCAGCTGAGCCGCCGGAGCGAGGTTTGCGGATCTCAGGAAGCGGACGCCTCCCGTGGAATAACTGATTCAAGAAAGCAGATCTTCGAACTTCAGAAGAAGCTGGCCTTCTTGGAGTCTGAGCTTGAAGCTTCCCGTGTGGATAAAGAGTTGATCATTCAGGATGCTGAAAGGGTTTCTCGAGCTTCTGCCAACCTTGAGTGTGCTCTGAAGAAGATCAAGGAAGGCTGGCGGGCTCATGCGCACCTGGAAGATGCGGCGCTGCTGAATCAGGAGGCCGAGCGCCGGGCTTAACAGAGGTTTGAGCGGTCGACTGCCTTATTGAGGGATCGTCTCAGGGCACTATGTATCGTTGAACAATAGTCGGCTTTTTTTTTCTTTTTTTGTTTATGCTCTTTTTTTTTCTCTTTTCATCTTGTAATAGGGACATAGTCCCAGATAATGTAGTACCTTAGATTCTGAATAAATGAGTATGTCTCGACTCATCCTTCATTTCTGGTATTTATCGTGTTTGTGGCATTTTGTCCTAATGGAGGACAATTTGTGGACTTGTTACCCTGGGCATACCTTGGTTTTAGGTACGGGAAACAAGTTTGAGAGGGATACCTAGAACAACTTTGCGATTTATGGAAGTTCTTGGTATTGAAAGAATGCCAGGGAGCAGCTGGGCTCCCAAGACATGATAAGAAAAGAGTGGCATGTACTAAGAATTTTAGTACAACATTTGTGGTCGACTGCGGACATTTGTGGTCAACAGAGGATATTAGCGGTCAACAGAGGATATTTGTGGTCGTCGGAATACATTTATGGACCTATTTTCTTTGGCATATCGTGGGGTTTTTTTTGGTACAGATAATAAGTCGAAAGAGAACCAACATACTTACTCAGAGGTAATGAGGACATGGCAAATATGAGGGTTTCTTCGATAGAGCCTTCCCACTCAGAGGTAATGAGGACATGGCAGGAGTGGGCTCCATGAAAGGAATATAGAACAACTCAGAGGTAATGAGGACATGGAGGTTCTATGTGAGGGGCGGTTTATTTTTTATGGAAGGGAAACAACTCAGAGGTAACATCGACGTGGTTGTTTCAGAAATTTGTGGATCTGTTATCCTTTTTGTGCACTGAAAGTGCGAGTATTAGATCATAAAGATGAAGCTCTTTTAGGAGGAAAGTTCAGAGGTATGATCATACATGACTTACTACCTAGGAGAGGCGATATAGATTTATCTGTAGTGACCAGAGTCTAAGTTTAGCGGTACTTGCGGGTACATAACTCGATAATCTGGGAGAGTTGGAGTCGGCATATGAGTTCAGTGGTACGAAAGAGTACATGACTCGTCATTCTGGAAGATTTGTAGTATGGATGTGAGTTCAGCGGCACGAGAGAGTACATGACTCGTCATTCTGGAAGATTTGTAGTAGGAATGTGAGTTCAGCGGTACGAGAGAGTACATGACTCGTCATCTTGGCAATTTGTAGGCGGGATGCGAGTTCAGCGGTACGAGAGAGTACATGACTCCTCATCTTGGAGGATGTCGTTTCAGACGTAATACTTCCTTAGGAACCTGCCGTTGATGGGCAACATGAGCAAGTATCCATTTTGTTTTGTGAGACGGTAAGCTCCATTGGAGAATACAGCATCAATGATGAATGGGCCTTCCCACTTTGGCTGGAACTTACAAACGGTTTTGTGAGTCATGACCATCGGCCTTCGAACTGCCAGAACGAGGTCGCCCACTTAGAATGTTCTAGTTTTAACCTTCTTATTGAAGGCTTCGGAGATACATGCCTGGTATAGCTCGATTCGTTGTTGAGCTAGTAGGCGCTTCTCATCTAGAGCCTCCAATTCTTGTAGTCTACGATGGTGATTATAATCCATCGTCAATCTGTATGTGAGAGCTACGCGGAGTGAGGGAATTTGAGTCTCCAGTGGGAGAACTGCCTCACTCCCGTATACTAGAGAGAATGGTGTATTTCCGGTGGCCGTTCGTACTGTAGTGCGGTACGCCCATAAGCATTCGCCAAGCTTCTCATTCCAGTCGCGCTTGTTTGATGACACGAACTTCTTAAGAAGCTTGATGATTGTTTTGTTGAATGCTTCAGCCAGACCATTAGCCGCTGGGTTGTATGGTGTTGAAGTAATATTCTGGATGCCGTACTTGTCGCAGAACCGATAGAAGGCATGGCTTGCGAACTGCGGACCATTATCATGGATGATCCTTCGTGGCAGTCCAATCAGTAGATGACGTGATGCTTGAGGAAGCTGATCACGTTTGAAGTCTTGACTTCTGCCAGCGGGATAGCCTCCGCCCATTTGGAGAAGTAATCTGTGATTGCGAGGCGATGTCCTCGGGACGAAGACGGAGTGATCGGACCGATGATGTCCATTCCCCATGCTTCGAAGGGCCAGGATGCCACCGTCGGGTGTAGAAACTCGGATGGCTGGTGGATGAAATCTGCATGGACTTAACAGGCTTTGTATTTTTGTGCATAGTCTATTGCGTCTGCAACCATTGTGGGCCAGTAGTAACCCATTCGACGAAGGCGATCTTGTAGTTTCGGGCCAGGCTGATGGGCCCCACAGATGCCATCATGAGTTGGCTTCTGTATTTGACAAACATCGAAGCAGTAATCCATCGTATGATCGTCGATATAGCATTTTTGTCTCTGTATCATAGAAGAATATGAGGGAACGTCTTCTAATAGAAGTGGCTTCCTTCGGATCCTCCGGCAGGATGTCATAGACTACGAAGTCGATGAACGGTTGTCTCCAGTCTGGTGCTTTGTCGACTGTCAGAGCGGAGTAGCTCTCGGCATACTGAACATTATTCCTGGGACAGACCAACTCACGACCTATGATGTCGACCAGATGATGAGCATGATTCAGAACTGCTAAGGAAGCGGCAAGGCCTGCTAGGGCATCAGCTTCAATGTTCTGGAGCCTGGGAACGTGCTCTATGAAGAACCCCTCCAGGGACAAGATGATGTCAACTGCTATTTGGTGATAGGGGATCATATCTTCATGACAAACTTCGTATGAGCCCCGGATTTGATTGACGATTAGCTGCGAATCGCCGTATGCTTCAAGTTTCTCTATCCCCAGCTCTTTTGCAAGTCGGAGGCCAATAAACAAAGCATTGTACTCGGCCACGTTGTTTGAATAGAGCTCCGTGAGAGCTGGTAAAAAGTCTGCCAGAGCTCTTTTCGTCTATTTTGGTTGACTTCGAACCTGGATGAGCTGCTAAAAAGTCTGCCAGAGCTTGACCTTTAACAGCCTTTTGCGGAACGAAGATCATGTGGTAGGGGGACAATAATATCGCCCAGGTAGCGAGACGAGAGCTAGTGCACCTGGTTTAGTCATGAGGACCCTGAGGGGGTTAACTCTTGATATGACGTAGATGGTTTGTCCTGTGACGTAGTGTCGCGTCTTCTGAATGGCGAAAACCAGAGCTAGGCACTCTTTTTCTACGACAGTCTATCGATGTTCCGGCCCCATCATCATTCGGCTGAGGTAATATATGGCTTGTTCGTGGCCTGCCTCGTTGTCTTGTGCTAGCAGAGCGCCGAGAGAATGTTCCATCGCTCGTACATAGAGCAAGAATGGTCTTCCGGCAATCGGGGCTACCAGAACTGGAGGGTTCGTTAGATATTCTTTGATGCTGTCGAAGACACGTTGGCATTCTTTATCCCATACGAATGAGACTCCCCTTCTTCATGAGGTGAGTGAATGGCTGACATCGTTCGGAGAGGTTGGAGATAAACCTCCTGATGTAGGCTAGTCTCCCTTGAAGGCCTCGGAGTTCACAGAGATTTCTCGGGGGATCCATCTCCATGATCGCCTTCGTCTTCTCAGGGTCTACGTGGATACCCTGGGAGGTAATGATGAAACCTAAGAACTTCCCGCTGGATACGCCCAAGAAGGATTTCGTGGGGTTCATTTTCAAATTGTGCGCTCGCATCAGGTCGAACACTATCCTTAGATCATGCAGATGATCGTCCTTAGAGCGGCTTTTGACGACGATGTCGTCAACGTAGCATTCTACTGTTTTGTGCAAGTGGTCTCCAAAGATGATGCTCATAGCTCTTTGATATGTGGCGCCAGTATTCTTTAGACCGAAAGGCATGATTGTGTAGCAGAATGTGGCAATTGGTGTTCGAAATGATATATGCTTTTCGTCATCAGAAAATATCTTGATCTGGTTGTACCTCGAGAATCCATCCATGAATGACATACGTTCAAAGCCGCAGGTGTTGTCAATCATAATGTCCATGATAGGGAGAAGGAACTCATCCTTAGGACAAACCTCATTCAGATTGCGAAAGTCGATGCAAATTCGAATCTTTCCACTCTTCTTGAGGACTGGAACTATGTTGGCGACCCAGTCAGGATGTTATTCTTTACGGATGAAGCCGCTGGCTATCAGTTTGTTTACCTCGGCTTCAATAGCATTCATGACGTCAGGACGGAACCAACGTTGCTGTTGCTTGACTGGTTTTGCGTATGGACGGATATTGAGTTTGTGAAGTGCAATCTCGGGGTTCAGTCCCGGCATATCTTCGTAGCTCCAGACAAACACGTCGATATATTCTCTTACGAGTTGTAGTAGTGATTCTCGCTCTTCGTCGGTCAGATTCTTACTGACGAAGATGGGCTTTGGAGAGGATTCATCACCGAGATCGACTTGTACAACCTCATCCTCGGTGGGAGGCTCTCTTTGTTCGAACCGCTTCTTCCACTGTGTATCTAGTTGTTGTGCCCATGGATCTAGCTCAAGAAGTTCAGGAATGTCTTCATCTTCTTCGTAGGCATCGGCAAGTACCATATTGACGGACCAGACTTGCCTGAGCATATCCCCGATGTTGATATCTAAATCGAAAGTAGGTGATCCGGTTGAGTGTGAGTGCCAGTCGCACTCTTCGTCTGAGCTTTCAGGTGTCGTAGTGGGTGTGACATAACCTAGCCCACATCTGGTTTTATTGTAGTAGTCTTGTAGTTTTCTAGCCGGGATCGACAATTATAAGGGTAATCGCCGTCCAGTGCCGTAGTTCAAGCCTGGTGTAGTTTCCAGATCATACCCTTATTTTTGTATAAGGTACTTGGATTGGGGACTATACAGATAACGGGGCAATCTTCCGGTGTCGGGTTCGAGCTCAACTTCTTCTATCTTGAAGGGCCGTGGATCATTCTTTCGGCCGAAGATGATTGGGTGATCCCCTTCCTTGATTATGCGGTAAGCGTCTTCTACTGGAGTAAGTTGGTTTACGGTGTAGACATTTGTCACTTGTGTGTGCAGGTGAGCGCCTATACCGTGTTCCATAGCGCACATTGTACAAAGCTTATTAAGCTCGAGATAATTCAAAGATAGCCCTTTACTGATGAAATAAGGTATCTTTTCCAGTGGGATTACATCGTCTGTGGATGGAACATCAGTATAAGCAGCCACATACTTAGCCAGCTCTGACTCTTCTTCAGCTACCCCTGTGTAAATGCAGACTGAGAGGATGGCTTGGGCAACTTGATTATCAGGGGCTCTATGGGTGGAGCAGAACGTAGAGTTGTTGGTATACTAGCTACCCCCAGTTTGGTGTTCGGTGCTGGACAGGGAGTTGTTGGCTGGCTAGCTGTCCCTGGCTTAGTGTTCGGTTGCCGATTCATTCTGGAAAGACAAATTGTCATCGGTTTGACAGAGGGATTGAGCTCCTCTGCTTGTGGCCGGCTAGCTTTAGACAACCTGATTGTCAGTGGCTCTGTCGTGGGTCTTGGCGCTTGGCCAGACTTTGGCAGTCCGATTATCATCTGTTCCTCCTGTGTAGAGAGGCTAACTGCGTCCTTACGCAGAGTGGCTGTAAGGGGCGCAGTTATACCAGGCTTGCGGGCTTGGAGGTGGATCGTCAAAGGTTCTTCTGATCCAGATGCTGCTTCAATTTGAGCTTGAGTATCTTCTTTGGCGAGATGCTTCTTCGACTTCTCATACAAGCACGAGTCTGTGTAGTAGGACTCGATCCCTTTGAAGGGATCGATGTCGACAAATTCTGTTCTCACGAAGCCGTACTTGTCGACGTACTTGAAGCACTGGTGCAGTGTGGAGGGCACGATCACGTAATCGTGTATCCAAGGATGTCCCAGGAGAATATTGTAGGAAGTGTCCGTTTCTATGATATAACAGGTTACTTCTGACTGAAGGTCGCCGATTTGGCACTTCAGGCGAATCTTTCCGATCGGGTAGCTCCAGCCCGAATTGAAACCACTGATGGCGGTGCTTGTCGGCATCAGACGATGCATTGGGATGCGTAGATGGTGTAGTAGGCTCTTCGGGATGATGCTTATGGAGGACCCGGGGTTAATATGCATTCGATCGACCTTGATATCGCCAATGTATCCAGTATAATACAGAGGATGATGTTTGCCATGAAATATAAAAGAGCAGAACAATTATCGGAGGACTGGACTTTTACTTCACAATACAAACTCGCTTGTACAAGGAAAGCCTAGGGACGAAAACCTAGGTACAGCAATCTAAGTACAATTATTTATTTTAGATTCTGGAGGGTGACGGTAGAGGCTCGGGAAAGCGACGGCAGCTCTGCCTTACTCCTTGGATGATCAGGTGCAGCCTTGGCTCTGTAGAAGAACTGCTGGGCGTTGATGAAGAAATGCTCTCTCTTCAGGCTCTCTGGCTCTCTATGTCTCTATGTGCGTCTGTCTCTATATGTCTCTCTGTGTGTGTCCCTTTTCGTAAGGGAATGGCTCCCTGCTATTTATAAGAGTGGGGGAGCTTCATTAGGGTTTACAATGATTGCCCATTCTTGAAAGTCGGTGGCTAAGGATCATTGGATCTGGGCCGTTCATCAAGATTTGAGCAATAAATATGATTGCATCAAATCTTTTGTGGGTAATTAATGCTGATTGACATAAATCCTCCTGATTTGTCATACCAACCTCGGATTCATCGACACGTGTCTTTAATTGGCTTATTTGCAAATGATCTGATTTGATCCCAATATTTCATTGGGATTTGTTGAGGGATTTCGATCAATCTGATGCCACGTGCCCTGCTATCATGCCACGTGTTATAACAGCAGAAATCTGAGCCGTAGGAGAGTTGCTCCTTATTAGGCTGCATAAGGATGGCCACGTGTCGAGGCTGCCTAAGAGTGGCCCCCTGACTATTTGGACCGTATGGTAATTTGAGCCGTATGAGTGTGGATGACCGCATGAGTGAACCGCATGGAGATAGTCATCACGAGCCGCATGGATCTAGTCTTCGTGAGCCGCATGGGGCTGGTCTTCGTGAGCCGCATGGGGCTAGTCTTCATGAGCCGTATGGGGCTAATCTTCGTGAGCCGCATGGGGGAGTCTCCGCTTGGGCCGCATACGACTGTCCACGAGGCAAGGCCGCATGACAGTTTCTGACTCTCGGGGGATCGTGTCAGAGATTTTCTTTGCTTCCCAAGGAGTTCGTCATTATGAGAGAGTCATAATGATATCTTTGTGTCAGAACTGTCAGAGATGTCAGCCGTCAAGGCATTTAATACAGTAAAGGACGAACGAGAGAGCTGTTTGCGTGCCACGGGGCTCCTCTTTGAGCCGCATAGGACTTTCTTGAGCCGTATAGATCCTTGATCCGTATGGATCCTTGAGCCGTATGACTTCTCTGAGCCGCATGGGACTCTCTGGCCGCATGGATCTTTCTTTATTATTTTTCATGCTTCTACAAGACCCCCTTTAAAGTTTTTAATTTGCAAAATTGAAATACTTTGAATAAGAAGCATGGCCATGTATTTTTCTGGCCGCATATGATTTCTTGGCCGCATGGATGTCTCAGCTGCATGGATGACTCGGCCGCATGGATGTCTCGGTCGCATTGAGTCAATCAGCCGCAGGGACTTTCGGGCTGCATGAGCTCCTCGCCACGTCTGCGCATCATTAATTGCCTCAAATTCGTTTTAGTGCCGCCTTTAGGGGAGATCCCAAGGGTCAGCTCATTAAATCTTTGGATTTTATGCCCTGGGTGAATCTCCTTTATGAGAGAGGGGCCGAAATCCGAAGAGTCAGTTTCGTCTTTTTTGAGGCGGTTATCAATTTATGTGTTCCCCCCTCTCTTGTCCTCCTATAAATAAGAGGAGTTTGAGAGAGAAAACTTCTTTACTTTCTCCTTCACTTCGAATTTTCCCTGCTCTATTGTCATCTTCTTCTTTAATTGCCAATGGCTCCCAAGAAGACCGTTACGGCGAAGAAGACGACGTCTTCGTCGAAGAAGACTGCCTCTACTTCAGCCGCGGCCGTTCCTCCGCCGGCCGTCGTGCCCGCAGCTCACCCTGACGTTCATCCTTCTATTGCTGGCAAGGACTTTATGTGGGTTTAAAGAACCCTAACTGCTATGGCTACGTCACATGCTTTATGTACGAGCCTTTTTCTTCATGTGAGCCGCATGTTCATCCTATGGTCGAGCCGCGAGCCGCATAAGAATAGCCACTGTGGCCGCATACGCGCTTCGCCAACCAGGCCGCATAAGCTACACTGAGCCGCATAGATTCGCCCACTTTTGTTTGTCACGTGGTCCGTACGAACTTATCCGAGCCCTGCGGGCCCTATGAAAGCACTGCCGCATGACCCTTCACTAAGTGGAGCCGCATGAATGTTCTTCTGCGCTTGAACCGCATGAGGCTTCCATAAGTTGGAGCCGCATAAGTGTTCTCCTGAGCCGCATGAGACTTCAGTAAGTTGGAGCCGCATAAGTGTTCTCCTGAGCCGCATGAGGCTTTGGAGCCGCATAAGCTTGAAAGCACCCATTAGTTCCTTTTTGTCCATCCTTTTAACTTATCTTTTTCTATCTTCTTCTCAGTGAATTTGCCGGTTAATGCTGCTGGAGAGCTCCTAGTAGGCAGCGCCCAAGCTGTGTAAAACCCCTAAATTTCTACTATTATTAAATTTGGTATCGATTTAAAATTTTGTATTGTACGTCGCGTAGTCGTATTGTACGTCGCGCACGACGTTTTATTTTTCGTAATTGCTCGACGAGTCCGAATATGTGCGAGCGTACATGTTTTAGAAAAACATTTTTCTCTATTTTATTATATACTTTTAAAATATTATATAAATATTCTTGCTATAAAAAGCCTTTTTTTCTAAAAGTTAATAATAATAAATAATATTTTGGTATACTAGAAAAGTCTAATTATGTAAAGAATATTTTTGCATACATATATTTCGTAATAATTTATTGGTCTATTTTAAATAAAAGTATAATTTTTGAGATTTATTAATAATATTTTATTGTTCAAAAAAATATTTAGAAATATTTATTATTTTCAAAATTATTATTATTGGTTTATTGAAAAATATATTTGGAAGTTATTGTGGCCATTTAAATCTTGATTTGAATTTATGTATTTATTTAAATAGTTAAATAATTGAAATTTGATTTATTGATTTGATTTTAAACTAAGCGAATTAAATTAGATTTAATTGGATTTGGATTGGATTTGATTTGATTGATTTTAATTAAATAGATGATTTATCTACTTGGATTTTAAATATTCCTAGTCCATATCTAATTGGGAATTTCTACATCCTATAAATAGGCAGGTACTCCTCCACATTATTCATCCACAAATTTTTCACAACCCAAAGGTGCATCGTGTCCGTGTCCCATCCACTATTTATTTTCCTTTGCAAATACGAATTCTCTCCGTGTCCGACATGCCGGACACCCCGTCCCGTGTCCCACAGGACACAACGGTAGCCCTTTACCACTATCAATACTAAGACCTGCGACCTCTCCTCACGACCCACGACCTCCACCATTCCCATCGATACGGCAACCACCCTGTCCACCCAACCATCATCACCACACTGTCGACCCACACCCGAGCCAGCCCTCCTTTGAAAATCTCTTCTCGCCGTAGCTACAGACCAACCCGACCAAACCACCGTCACCTAAACCACCAACCAGACCCTCGACCATCAACACTACCAGCCCATACAACCACCGTCCACCGGAACAACCACCACCACCTCCACGAACGTCCGGCCAAACCCATCGCCCATCTCGACCGCACACCCCATCGCCACCACAGGAAAAAAAAATCAAAGAAAAATTAAAAACCCTAACCTTTACCCGACTTCTCCGCCTCGCCGTCGAACCGCCGGCCGGCAGCCTCCTCGCGACCTCCCGACCGCTTGAACCCACGGTTCCCGACCTCCGCCTCCCTCAGCGCGCCCGCCGCAGCGCTGCGCCGCCCGTGTCCACCGCTCGGCCGCCAAAACCCTTCAGCCTCCCGTCCGCTTCCTCCGACCGCCGCGCTCAGCCGCTGGCCGCCGCCCGACCCCACTCTCCCCTCACCGTCAGCGCCCCGCCGCGGATCCCTCGACTCCAGCGCCGTACGGCCTGGAGGAGAGCACTCCGACCCCCTCCTCGATCCGTCTCGCCGCCGGCCTCCCGCTCTGCAGTCGCCGCTCCTCTCCTCCACCGTCTGCCGCCACCTAACGCCGCCGGACCGCTCCCCCTCTCAAAACCCCTCTCTGTGCTCCCCTCTTCCCTTCGCCTGAGCGCCCCGTCGATCGTCGCGCGTAACCCCGCTCCCTCTTCCTATCGTTTTCCCTCTCTCTCCTCTCTCCCTTTCTTCTGAAATGTTTCCTTTTTGACTTTTGTGATAAGAATAGCAACAGTGTTAGCTGCTGTATTGGTTTTTATTTTTTCGATTTTTAGTTTTATTTTTTTCCTTTTCTCTTTTCTTTTCTTCTCTTTCTTTTTATTTTTCAAGATTATTATAGGAATTGATTTTTATTTTTTTATTATTATTACTACTATTATTATTATTATTATTATTATTTTTATTATTATTACTAGTATTATTATTATCAGTACAGTACATTAGTTATGATGTTTATTAGTTTATTTTTATATATACTCATTATTATGATTAGTATTGTTAAAAATATATTATGTTTGAAAGTTTTATATTATTATTATTGTTATGATTATACATTGTAAGTATCTTTCATACAGTGGTATGTATACAGAGTATATATCTGACTAGTTTGTTGTCATATTAGGATTGGTATGTTTATTATGTATTATATTCATTTAGAATACTAAAATTTATACTGTTATTGGTATTACAATTTATGGATTTGATGAAAATATCATTTTAGCTATTTTCAAAGGTAATTTTAAACTTATACTTGGTAAGAGTTAGCTTATAGCCTAAAAAAAAATTATTTATTCATTTCTTTTTAGATTTTATAAATTAATAATAATAATAATAATATTTTGATAGATAAATGTGACCAAATTATATTAAGAAATTCTAGTTCATTAGTTTGACTAATATATAGTGTCCTACTACAAACTTATTTTTGACAAATTTAGGATTTTTGGTCAAAAGGAAACTATTTTGAAACTTTAAAGTATTACTTATCTAAAATATTTTAGTTTTTAATTATCAAAAGTAGTTTTCTAGAAATCGTATATATATTATTATCTAATCTCTTTTAATTATCCTCAAGTCCATGACTAAGCCCATTTATTCCTATTCCCTTCCAATTCCGGACTACCTTATGTCCACCATAACTAATTCAACCATCCTGGACCCGATGGAACCGTCCGTGCCGCCATCAGAAGTTACTTTGCATAGTTGTTGCATCGAAGTTGCAGTTCGTGCCACCGTGATTATTGCAGCACACCAGACATACTACCAGGCAAGACACCTTACCATTTGTTGTTTATTTATTTTAGCTCATATTTTATGCATTATTTATTTTCTTTATGCAAAATAAACTGTGATACATGGCATAACTTGTTAGAACTTACTGTTCGTTTATATTTTCTGCTATGTATTATTTTCACATTAAACCTAGATTTAAGGGACCACCTTGTGTGTTGTAATCATTGGCCTTGACACGTTGTAACACGAAGTTGTGTGTCACATGTAGGATATGGAAGTGCATGATTGGCTGGCCACCAGTACGTACAAGCCGTGCGATAGGAATAACCGCTAATAGAGGTTGCATGCTAGTTTGACTTAGCGGTTATAGTGGTTTTGTGTTATGGATACAACACAGTAGGCATTGGGCGGGGAGGACAATTCTTTAGCGTATGGGCTTCGATGCACTTTTCCTTGTGACCCGGACTCTCCGCTGGAGATACGGGATTGATGACCCATGATTACTGACGGCCACTGGCGATTCTGCGAAACGTCATACTTTTACTGATGGGGCCTCTGGTGCCCAAGTGGGGACTATGCCGATCCTATTCAGCCAGGGTCCATGCGTAGGAAGGATTGTTCTTAACTACATTTTACTTAGAACGGTTAGGCACCTTTATCCTTTAGGTACGAGTACTTTTAGTTTGGATACTTGTATCTGACCGTGGCTTGGAACATTAACTTATTGCGGATTAGTTCGTCACATCTTGTCCTTGTTTGGTTGTAGGTGTGACTTACTACTTCGATGAGAAGGTATTGAACCTTGTTGGGGTTCGGATACCATTTTAGATTTATAGCATGGAAAGATACATCGCCGTGAATTAGTTTACCATCTCCTGTCCTTGTTTGGTTGGGGGGATGGTACGCTCGTTCAGTAGGTGCGTATTGGACCATGTTATAAATTCGATTGACTTATTTATTTGAGCAATATTTATTCAGTTTATATGGCATGATATTATGTGTCTTGTTACGTCCCTCTGAGGACTTGGTTATCTCTCCAGGTGTGTGCTATTGTCTTTCGCAGGTGTTCTAGCTCTAGCCGTGACTATCGCTATTTCTTCGAGGATGATTGCGCTTGGATCGTCTTCGCTTCGCTCGTCAAAAATTATTTCTTTTCTCATGTATTTTTTCTTTACTTGTTGGTAGTGGATTTGTCTCCGCCCAATATATTGTATCAAGATAATTCATTATCATTATATGATATCTTTTATTCATTTATTTTTGTGTGGATGAGATTAGTTATGGTTCTACTGCATTTTACAGCTTATGTATTCATACGAGTATTCCATATATTGGAGTATACTTCGTATGAATACAGCTTGCATGTCTACGTTCTTAGTCCTACGTATTTTGGGACTGGGGCGTTACATATTTTTGTGGTGGCCCATACAGGTCAAGATAAATTGTTTGATTACTTTACCGTACCAAGCAAGCCTGCGAATAGGATTAGAAGTCTAGGATCTCATCCACATACTTGACCTCTTTCCTCGATTCCATATTCGAACTATCGTTCAACTCATCGATTGCATCTTGCTTGATTTCTTCTATCATTATTCTTATCTTCCCTTCGTGCTTGCTAGAGATTGACCCTACTAGTTTGATGTCCCAAACACCCTTAGCTTAATTCTTTAAGTTGGGTAGAGTACCCCACGACCTAATGCACCCTTGACCATTCAGGGAATACAAATAGTATTATCTATACCATAGAGACTAGAGGAAGTTAACCCATTTGGTCAACCAAGCCTTGGTCAATAAAACCGTAGAATAATGGTATAGGAATAAACAAAACTTAGATTCTTATGACTCTTAGACTATTCATATTTGTTTATTTCATCTACCATCGTACATATGTTCTACTATCTAGACTAATGATGCTAATATAGCCTAGTATTTGCAAGCTAAATTTTTTTATCGAGCTTGATCAAGGCATATGATATTGAGCGGCCGCTCACTAACATATTGTCTAATCAGAACTGGTGCATTATGGTCTGATCAACCGAGTGCACTTTGGTTCGCCTTTTTCATATATCAAATTACGTGGATGTGATGTAGTTAAACTTACCCCTTAGAATCTCATCCGCGACTGCCTTGGCAACTCCTTTTGAAATTTTCGGTCGTCCTTGAATCACGTATTCGTATTCGATAATGCCTCCTTCGAACTCTATATTGCTTCGCCCTTACCTATTTTAGGAGGACGAAAGCGTCATACTAGAACTTCCTCTAACCTTCCCATCGGCTATGACCATTCTCACTCGATGTTGCTATATCTTCATCCCAAACTACACGACCCTATCAAGACCCTCTAATCGCTTAGTTTAAGTGAATCTTTTTCGTTCTATTAATTGTGACCCTCATTCAGTACCCGTGACCACACCGTATTATTTTTCTCTGATCTAGATCGCAATTTCTTACGACATGATTTTGTGAAAACATTATCATCGTTGGATTTCCATTGATACCCCCTTGTGTCCTCTCACCCCCTACTAATTCTTAATTTCGAGGACGAAATTCTTTTAAGTTGGGTAGGATGTAAAACCCCTAAATTTCTACTATTATTAAATTTGGTATCGATTTAAAATTTTGTATTGTACGTCGCGTAGTCGTATTGTACGTCGCGCACGACGTTTTATTTTTTGTAATTGCTCGACGAGTGCGAATATGTGCAAGCGTACATGTTTTAGAAAAACATTTTTCTCTATTTTATTATACACTTTCAAAATATTATATAAATATTCTTGCTATAAAAAGTCTTTTGTTTCTAAAAGTTATTAATAATAAATAATAATTTTGTATACTAGAAAAGCCTAATTATGTAAAGAATATTTTTGCATACATATATTTTGCAATAATTTATTGGTCTATTTTAAATAAAAGTATAATTTTTGAGATTTATTAATAATATTTTATTGTTCAAAAAGATATTTAGAAATATTTATTATTTTTGAAATTATTATTATTGGTATTTTGAAAAATATATTTGGAAGTTATTGTGGCCATTTAAATCTTGATTTAAATTTATGTATTTATTTAAATAGTTAAATATTTGAAATTTGATTTATTGATTTGATTTTAAACTAAGAGAATTAAATTAGATTTAATTGGATTTGGATTGGATTTGATTTGATTGATTTTAATTAAATAGATGATTTATCTACTTGGATTTTAAATATTCCTAGTCCATATCTAAGTGGAAATTCCAACATCCTATAAATAGGCAGGTACTCCTCCACATTATTCATCCACAAATTTTCCACAACCCAAAGGTGCATCGTGTCCGTGTCCCATCCACTATTTATTTTCCTTTACAAATACAAATTCTCTCCGTGTCCGACATGCCGGACACCCCGTCCCGTGTCCCACAGGACACAACGGTAGCCCTTTACCACTATCAATACTAAGACCTGCGACCTCTCCTCACGACCCACGACCTCCACCATTTCCATCGATACGGCAACCACCCTGTCCACCCAACCATCATCACCACCCTGTCGACCCACACCCGAGCCAGCCCTCCTTCGAAAACCTCTCCTCGCCGTAGCTACAGACCAACCCGACCAAACCGCCGTCACCTAAACCACCAACCAGACCCTCGACCATCAACACTACCAGCCCATACAACCACCGTCCACCGGAACAACCACCACCACCCCCACGAACGTACGGCCAAACCCATCGCCCATCTCGACCGCACACCCCATCGCCACCACAGGAAAAGAAAATCAAAGAAAAATTAAAAACCCTAACCTTTACCCGACTTCTCCGCCTCGCCGTCGAACCGCCGGCCGACAGCCTCCACGCGACCTCCCGACCGCTCGAACCCACTGTTCCCGACCTCCGCCACCCTCAGCGCGCCCGCCGCAGCGCCGTGCCGCCCGTGTCCACCGCTCGTCCGCCAAAACCCATCAGCCTCCCGTCCGCTTCCTCCGACCGACGCGCTCAGCCGCTGGCCGCCACCCGACCCCACTCTTCCCTCACCGTCAGCACCCCGCCGCGGATCCCCCGACTCCGACACCGCACGGCCTGGAGGAGAGCACTCCGACCCCCTCCTCGATCCGTCTCGCCCCCGGTCTCCCGCTCCGCAGTCGCCGCTCCTCTCCTCCACCGTCCGCCGCCACCTAACGCCGCCGGACAGCTCCCCCTCTCGAAACCCCTCTCTGTGCTCCCCTCTTCCCTTCGCCTGAGCGCCCCGTCGATCGCCGCGCGTAACCCCGCTCCCTCTTCCTCTCTCCTCTCTCCCTTTCTTCTCTTTATTTTTATTTTTCAAGATTATTATAGGAATTGATTTTTATTTTTTATTATTATTATTACTATTATTATTATTATTATTATTATTATTATTATTACTACTAGTATTATTATTATCAGTACAGTACATTAATTATGATGTTTATTAGTTTATTTTTATATATACTCATTATTATGATTAGTATTGCTAAAAATATATTACGTTTGAAAGTTTTATATTATTATTATTATTGTTATGATTATACACTGTAAGTATCTTTCATACAGTGGTATGTATACAGAGTATATATCTGACTAGTTTGTTGTCATATTAGGATTGGTATGTTTATTATGTATTAAATTCATTTAGAATACTAAAATTTATACTGTTATTGGTATTATCAATTTATGGATTTGATGAAAATATCATTTTAGCTATTTTCAAAGGTAATTTTAAACTTATACTTGGTAAGAGTTAGCTTATAGCCTAAAAAAATTATTTATTCATTTTTTTTTTAGATTTTATAAATTAATAATAATAATAATAATATTTTGATAGATAAATGTGACCAAATTATATTAAGAAATTCTAGTTCATTAGTTTGACTAATATATAGTGTCCTACTACAAACTTATTTTTGACAAATTTAGGATTTTTGGTCAAAAGGAAACTATTTTGAAACTTTAAAGTATTACTTATCTAAAATATTTTAGTTTTTAATTATCAAAAGTAGTTTTCTAGAAATCGTATATATATTATTATCTAATCTCTTTTAATTATCCTCAAGTCCATGACTAAGCCCATTTATTCCTATTCCCTTCCAATTCTGGACTACCTTATGTCCACCCTAACTAATTCAACCATCCTGGACCCGATGGAACCGTCCGTGCCGCCATCAGAAGTTACTTTGCATAGTTGTTGCACCGAAGTTGCAGTTCGTACCACCGTGATTATTGCAGCACACCAGGCGTACTACCAGGCAAGACACCTTGCCATTTGCTGTTTATTTATTTTAGCTCATATTTCATGCATTATTTATTTTCTTTATGCAAAATAAACTGTGATACATGGCATAACCTGTTAGAACTTACTATTCATTTATATTTTCTGCTATGTATTATTTTCACATTAAACCTAGATTTAAGGGACCACCTTGTGTGTTGCATTCATTGGCCTTGACATGTTGTAACACGAAGTTGTGTGTCACATGTAGGACACGAAAGTGCGTGATTGGCTGGCCACCAGTACGTACAAGCCGTGCGATAGGAATAACCGCTAATAGAGGTTGCATGCTAGTTTGACTTAGCGGTTATAGTGGTTTTGTGTTGTGGATACAACACAGTAGGCATTGGACGGGGAGGACAATTCCTTAGCGTATGGGCTTCGATGTACTTTCCCTTATGACCCGGACTCTCCGCTAGAGATACGGGGTTGATGACCCATGATTACTGACGGCCACTGACGATTCTGCGGAACGTCATGCTCTTACTGATGGGGCCTCTGGTGCCCAAGTGGGGACTATGCCGATCCTATTCAGCCAAGGTCCATGCGTAGGAAGGATTGTTCTTAACTACATTTCACTTAGAACGGTTATACACCTTTATCCATTAGGTACGAGTACTTTTGGTTTGGTTACTTGTATCTGACCGTGGCTTGGAATAATAACTTGTCGCGGATTAGTTCGTCACATCTTATCCTTGTTTGTTTGTAGGAGTGACTTACTACTTCGATGAGAAGGTATTGAACCTTGTTGGGGTCCGGATACCATATTGGATTCATAGTATGGAAAGATACGTCGCCGTGAATTAGTTTACCATCTTATGTCCTTGTTTGGTTGGGGGGATGGTACGCTCGTTCAGTAGGTGCGTATTGGACCATGTTATAAATTCGATTGACTTATTTATTTGAGCAATATTTATTCAGTTTATATGGCATGATATTATGTGTCTTGTTACGTCCCTCTGAGGACCTGGTTATCTCTCCAGGTGTGTGCTATTGTCTTTCGCAGGTGTTCTAGCTCTAGCCGTGACTATCGCTATTTCTTCGAGGATGATTGCGCTTGGATCGTCTTCGCTTCGCTCGCCAAAAATTATTTCTTTTCTCATGTATTTTTTCTTTACTTGTTGGTAGTGAATTTGTCTCCGCCCAACATATTGTATCAAGATAATTCATTATCATTATATGATATATTTTATTCATTTATTTTTGTGTGGATGAGATTAGTTATGGTTCTACTGTATTTTATAGCTTATTTATTCATACGAGTATTCCATATATTGGAGTATACTTCGTATGAATACAGCTGGCATGTCTACGTTCTTAGTCCTACATATTTTGGGACTGGGGCGTTACAAGCTGCTTTGGGCTATAGGTACGACTATATAGTCCAACACATGACTGACCAGTTTCCGAGTGACGAGCCCCCGGCGAGATCGAATGCCATCAAGAATCAGCCTTTCTATTTTCTTAATGCAATGATGAACTCGGGGAAATTAGAAGAGGAATACTTGAAGCCCGCATTCTTCTTTGGAGACGCCTTGACAGTGAAGAACAGTCAGATTTTGGATGTGTCAGAGAACTGGAGTTTTGTTTCTAACGGGATGGCGATCTGCATCCCCCAGATGGAGCGTCACTTCCCTTTATCTTGGTTCAATATGCTCCCATTGGACCGGAAGATGGAAGGTTCTTTAACTCCTACTCGGAGTGGGATGTTCGTGGGAGACATCCATTATAACAACAGCCTGTAGTCAATGTGCGCGGGCAAGGTGCACACCAGCCGTTCTGTAATAGGATTGGCCCCGGGTACGTTCTTGAACGTGGTGGGTCCCAATTTCACATTTTCTACAGTCGACACTTTTATGAACCAACTCGCTCGGAAGGGCTCCTATCCCATTGGTCGGTTGATGCTCCCCAGCTGGATACATCCGATTCCCTCCTGGACCAATCTGTCTACGTAGATTTTACGAAGGTATGAGGCCTTTCTGTATGAGATTGGTCTTTACCATGCTATTCGGGGAACTGGCCATGGCTTGCCTATAAACAAGAGATTGTTTATATCTCTGCTGGAGATGTATAATCGCCGCACGAGGACCTTCTATACGCCCGTAGGGGAAATAGGGCTTGCGCTCCACGAAATGCATGCGATCTCCAAGCTTCCTTGGGGGGACGAAGCTTTTGAGGCGTATACTCCCACGAATGAGGAGTTCGAAGAGTTGGAAATGCGGTATCCAGGCTTCGTGGCTCTTTATCAAGAGATATTGTGCCATTATAGCACATGTCATCAAATAGCCAAAAAGGAGAACAGCTCGGAAGGGAATGCCCCTCATACCAAGGACTGGGTGCGCTATCTCTTCACGACGGATGCTTCAGGTCAAGTTACTCCCCGCCGTCCTCAGTCCCGGAAGAAAGTGAAAGCCTTAGTGTCGTCGGCTAAGAGGGTGGACACCTCTAGTGACAGGTTCGGGAGTCAGACCGACTCTTTCGGTTATTTTTATCAGGACACCCACGAGTTGTCGGAGAAAGCGCTCCTGGCGGGATTCTTAATGATATGGCTGCAAAACTGTGTAGTCTCGGGCGGAGCAGGTTCCATCGAGAGGATCAGTCGCAATTTTATCCTTCCAGCTGTGAAGTTAGTTTTGCGGGTCCGGCTAGCTCTCCTCCCGGCCATGGTATGCAGTATACACCGTGGCCTTCGCACTTTCACATCCAAGGTTCTTGCCTGTGATGTGGCGAAAGATTTTGAACGGACCGAGTTGCCCTATCATTATTTGATGGGGTGGCTGTTGATGCATTACCCGTCTTTGATGAGACCGGGCTCTGGAGACGACATAACTGATGACGACGCTTTTATCTTCCGCTATCGTAATGAGTCTTGCGAATTCGAGACCACGCGTGCTTGCCGGATGGCACTGGCGAGAGCAGACATGTATAACATTTTTTTATCCGTCCCTCGTTTTACTGATGAGGAATAGCGGCTGTCCATCTTGACGGTATTGGGCTCCCTCAACTTCTGGACGGCCAGATGCTTCTGTGGCTGCGAAATATCCGCCCCGCTCATCTGGAGCCCTATCTGCCTAGCAGGTTCGCCCGGCAATTTGGGTATAGTCAGCTTTTTCTAGACAGCCCCAGCTCTTGTCTGGTCTTTGAAGGTAGCCTTCTAGACGGCATCCGGGCCTGGCATTACTATGACACATTCCATACCCGTACCGTTTTCTCCGTTCCCGCTATTAAGGCGTCAGTAGATATCTTGTATATGGCAGCTCTGTACCATGTCATGGCGAACAAGCCCCCTGTCGGTTTTAACCCAGGTACCAGTTTCATCGTTGGTACCGGCCTGGATGAGGGTTCCCAGGGGGCCAAGACAAGGAAGAGGAAGAACAGAGTCGAGGTGTCGGATTCGGACTCCGACGCTACAGATGACGAAGGCGACGAGCCTGATAGAGATGACCCTTCCCTTCCGGCGGCAGATGTAGGGGCGGATCAGCCGCCTATTTTGCCAGATAAGATGGTGGTTGATCAGCCGTTCGTTGCACCCGGCCCGGTACGAAAGCATAGCAGGCAACTTTCTCCTGTTGGCGGCATTCCTCGCTCTCGGAAACTGGTTGCGACCAGACACCGCGAGCTGACTATCAAGGAAAGAGGCGAAGAAATCGACCCCTCATCAGAGGTAAATAAGTTACTACCGGTCCTCCCTTTCTTCTAGCTTTGATTTTAATCATATTTTTTCCCTCTTGTAGGAGTCAGAAGAATATGACTCTCGAGTTGCAGAGGTCATGACCCGGGATGACGGGGGCTCCGGTGAGCCTGCCCCTGTAATTGTTGAATTTTGTCAAGATGATGCTGATCGAGTTGCCTCTCCCTCTGAGGTGGCTGGGTCAGAGGAGCTGGCCAAATTTAATTTGGAGATCGCAGGTGAGGAGGCCCTGCCAGCTGCGAACGAGCTGCAGCCTCGATGCACCTCTCCTGGTAAGATAAGTCGAATCTTAACTTGTGAGGAGGCCTATCTACTCTATGATCACATCCTCCGGGTCACGTCGATTGATCATTGTCCTGGATATGCAGGTCCTGCCTCTCCAGTGTCGAGGATGGACTTTGTTAAGACAGACTCTGCCGAAGGGGCACTGGCAGAGAGGGGCATACCTCCTCCCCCTCCTGCTCGTCTTGATGGTCCTCCTGCGGGCTCGAGTTCGACAAGTCCGGTGATGGGACAATCGGGGCAGGGGACGATGGTCCTCGTGACTTCTTCTGCTCGGGTGGCCTAGAGAGTCGACCTCTCCGCCCTGCCAAGCGTCCAGGCTCGTCGAGTGGCAGAGAAAGAGCTAGCCGCTATTCGTGCATCGTTTTGCTCGGAAGTCGTCCCCCTGGTGGCAAGTTCTAGCGCCACTCCTTCGATGCTATCAGCCATGCTTCCTCTGACACCGTCCTCTACAGAGGTCCTAGATGAATCGTTACAGGATGTGGTCGACAGCTTCCATCGTCACTTAAAAAGGGGGATAGAAGCTACTGTGGACAGAGGGACCTCTTTCGTCTTGGCCCGGCAATGCGCCCAGGGTCAAGTTGATTTCCTTAAGGCCCTTCTTGGTGGGGCAGGGGTGGCTGCACTCCTGGAGACGAAATTGTTGGAGACTGATCAGCTGGTGGCCCAGCTTTAGGTACTGCGGCAGGTTGATCTATTCGCCGCTATAGTTCAGGAACGTGGCTCCCACACAACTGCTATAGAGAAGGCGAGGGCTGCTCAGGATAAAACTCGGCCGGCTATATTAGAGGATCTCCGCACTCTGTCTGATCGTTATGATCAATTGAGCCATGAGAGTGAAGATGTTACAGCTCGGGAAGCGGTTGCCTCCCGTGGGATTACTGAAACGCCGGAGCAGATCCTTGAGCTCCAAAAGAAGTTAACTTTCTTTGAGTCTGAGCTTAAGGCTGCCCGGATCGATAGAGGGCTGATTATCCAGGAAGCTGATAACGTCAATAAAGCTTCGGCTGACTTGGAAGTGGCTCTGAAGAGGTTGGACGACGACTGGCGGACACTCATAGACCTGGATAATGGGGAGCGGTTGTCCCAGGAGGCTGAGCGCAGGGCTAGACAGAGGCTTGAGCAGGGTACTGCCTTGGTAAGAAACCGCCTCTTAGAGTTGTGTAACGCCGAACTATAGTCGGCCTTTTTCTGGTTTTGTTCCTGTTTTCCCTTTCTTTTCTTTGAGAGGGACATGGTCCCAAGACATGTAATGCTTTTTTCGTCTTTCAAATAAAGAGTATTTTCCATTCCACCCTTCATTTGTATTGCTTGTTTGTGCCTGTGGTGTTGTGGTGATGTGGGCCCCGCATAGGGGACTTGTTTGTGGACCTGTTACCTCTGGCATACCTTGGTTTTAGGTACGGATAACAAGTTTGATTGGGTATACCTAGAAAAGTTCTACGGCAAGGTGGTCGTGGGTGTTCAGGGTATCGGGAGATAGAGTGCCATGGAGCAGCTGGGCTCCCGGGACATGATGAGGAATGGTGGGCCTGTACTAAGAGACTTAGCAAAGGACATTTGTAGGCCTATTACCCTTGGCGTACCCCGACTTAGGATACGAATAATAGGATGAAGGGGAACCAACATACTTACTCATAGGTAATGAGGACATGGCAAGTACGAGGGTTTTGTCGTGGAGTTTTCCTACTCAGAGGTAACGAGGACATGGCAGGAGTGGACTCAACGGAGGATATTTGTGGTCAACAGAGGACATTTGTGGTCAACAGAGGATATTTATGGTCAACGGAGGACATTTATGGACCTATTACCCTTAGTATACCCTGGTTCAGGGTACGGATAATAAGACGAGAGAGAATCATCATACTTACTCAGAGGTAATGAGGAAATGGCAAGCATGAAGGTTTCTTCGACGGAGCCTTCCCATTCAGAGGTAATGAGGACATGACAGGAGTGGGCTCAATGAACGAGGGTACATAGAACGACTCAGAGGTAATGAGGACATGGAAGTTCTATGTAAAGGGGTGATTTATTTTTGGCGGAAGTGAAACGACTCAGAGGTAATGAGGACATGGCCGTTTTAGAAATTTGTGGATCGGTTACCCTTTTTGTGTGCTGGAAGCGCGGGTAGTGGATCATGAGGGAGGATCTCTTCCAGGAAGAAAGTTCAGAGGTATGGTCATACATGACTTACTATCTGAAAGAGTGACCAGAATATGAGTTCAGAGGCACCAGCGGGTACATGACTCGATAATTTGGAATATTATGAATGTGAGTTCAGCGGCACCAGTGGGTACATGACTCGGTAATCTGGAATATTATGAAAGTGAGTTCAGCGGCACCAGCGGGTACGTGACTCGATAATCTGGAATGTTGTGGTTGTGAGTTCAGCGGCACCAGCGGGTACATGACTTGATAATCTAGCTTACTGTGAAAGTGAGTTCAGCGGCACCAGCAGGTACATGACTCAGTGATCTGGGATATTGTGAAAGTGAGTTCAGCGGCACCAATGGGTACATGACTCAACGATCTAAAAAATATCGTTTAGACATAATATTTCTTCAGGAACTTGTCGTTGATGGGCAACATGAGCAAGTCTCCATTTTGTTTTGCGAGGCGATAAGCACCGTTGGAAAATACAGTCTCGATGATAAATGGACCTTCCCATTTTGGCTGGAACTTGCCGGTGGTCTTGTGAGTCATGACCATCGGCCTCCGGACTGCCAGAACGAGATCATCCACTTGGAATGTTCTGATTTTAACCTTCTTGTTGAAGGCTCCAGAGATGCATGCTTGGTATAGCTCGATCCTTTGCTAAGCCAGGAGGCACTTTTCATCTAAGGCCTCTAACTCTTGTAGTTGGCGTCGGTAGTTATCATCCGTCGTCAATTGATAAGTGAGGGCGACGCGGAGTGAGGGTATTTGAGTCTCCAATAGGAGAACTGCCTCACTCCCGTATACCAGGGAGGTGTGTTTCCTGTGGCCGTTCGGACTGTGGTACGGTACGCCCATAAGCATTCACCAAGCTTCTCGTTCCAGTCGCGTTTATTGGACGACACAAACTTCTTGAGTAACTTGATGATGGTTTTGTTGAATACTTCTACCAACCCATTTGCTGCTGGATTGTATGGCGTCGAAGCAATATTCTGGATATGGTGCTTGTCGCAGAACCGATAGAAGGCGTGGCTTGCAAACTGTGGACCATTATCGTGGATGATCCTTCGGGGCAGTCCAAAGCGATAGATGACGTGATGCTTAAGGAAGCTGATCACGTTTGAAGTCTTGACTTCTGCAAGCGGGACAGCTTTCGCCCATTTGGAGAAGTATTCTGTGATTGCGAGTATGAAGCGATGTCCTCGGGAGGAAGGTGGAGTAATTGGACCAATAATATCCATCCCCCATGCTTCGAATGGCCAGGACACCACAGTCGGATGTAAAAATTTAGATGGTTGGTGGATGAAGTCCGCGTGGACTTGGCAGGCTTTGCACTTTCTGGCATAGTCTATCGCATCTGCTACCATCGTGGGCCAGTAGTAGCCCATTCGGCAAAGACGGTCTTGCAATTTAGGACCAGGCTGATGGGCCCTGCAGACACCGTCATGAGCTTCTCGTACGGCTTCTTTGGCTTCTGCGTTTGACAGATACTGAAGCAATAATCCATCATAGGATCGGCGATACAGCATTTTTGCCTCTATATCGTAGAAGAATCTGAGAGAACACCGTCTGATGGAGGTGGCTTCCTTGGGGTTCTCGGGCAGGATATCGAAGACGACGAAGTCAATGAATGGTTGTCTCCAATCTGGGACATCGTCGATTGTCTGGGCGGAATAACTCGCCACGAATTGAACGTTGTTCTTGGGGCAGACCAGTTCGTAGCCTATCACATCCACCGATTGATGAGTATGATTCGGAACCGCTAGGGAAGCGGCCAGGCCTGCTAAGGCACCGGCTTCGATATTTCGGAGTCTGTGAACATGCTCGATGAAGAACCCCTCGAACGACGAGATGATGACGATCGCTATTTGGTGATAGGGGATCATGTCTTCGTGACGGACTTCGTATGAGCCCCGGATCTGATTGACGATTAACTGAGAATTGCCGTATGCTTCAAGATATTCTATCCCCAGCTCTCTTGCAAGTTGGAGGCCAATGACCAAAGTGTTGTACTCGACCACATTGTTAGAGCAGGGTTCTGTGAGAGAGTAAGCGCGATTGATCACCAATCCGGAAGAGTAGACCAGCACCACCCGGACTCCGACGACGATGTTGCCCTTGGGTCCAGTTCTCGAAGCGCCGTCGAAGAACATTCGCCATACATTATCGTGAGAGGTTGCATACGAGTCGGCAACCTCATCTGAGATTTCTTTATATATTCTGGACGACTCCGAGCCTGGGTGGGCTGCTAAAAGGTCTGCCAGAGCTTGACCCTTAATAGCCTTTTACGGGACGAAGATCATATGATAGGGGGACAGCAATATTGCCCATGTAGCAAGGCGAGAGCTGAGCGCCCCTGGTTTAGTCATGAGGACCCTGAGAGGGTTGACTCGTGAGATCACTTGTATGGTTTGTCCAGTGACATAGTGCCGCATCTTCTGTGCTAGCAGGGCGCCAAGGGAATGCTCCATTGCGCGTACGTAGAGTAGGAATAGTTTTCTAGCAACCGGAGCCACCGAGACTGGAGGGTTCGACAAATATTCTTTGATGCTGTCGAAGGCCCGCTGACATTCTTCGTCCCATACGAACGAGACGCCTTTCTTAATGAGATGGGTGAATGGTCGACATCGCCCGGAGAGGTTGGAAATGAACCTCCTGATGTAAGCTAGCCTCCCTTGGAGGCCTTTGAGTTCGCGGAGATTTCTCGGGGGACCCATCTCCATAATTGCCTTTGTTTTCTCAGGGTCTACATAGATACCCTGGGCGGTGATGATAAAACCCAAGAACTTCCCGCTGGATACGCCCAGGAAGGACTTTGTGGGATTCATTTTCAGATTGTACGCTCGCATCAGGTCGAATATCGTCCTCAGATCCTGCAGATGGTCTCCCTTACAGCGACTCTTGATGGCGATGTCATCAATATAGCACTCTACCGTCTTGCATAAGTGGTCTCTGAAGATGATGCTCATGGCTCTTTGATAGGTGGCGTCGACATTTTTTAAACCGAAAGGCATGACTGTGTAACAGTATGTGCCAATCGGTGTTCGAAATGATGTATGCTTTTCGTCGTCAGAAGACATCTTGATTTGGTTGTACCCCGAGAAGCCATCCATGAATGACATACGTTCGAAGCCGCAAGTATTGTCAATCATGATGTCTGTGATAGGGAGGGGGAATTCATCTTTGGGACATGCCTCGTTCAGATTGCGGAAGTCGATACAGATTCGAATCTTCCCATTCTTCTTGAGGACTGGTACTATATTGGCGACCCAATCAGGATGTTACTCCTCACGAATGAAGCCGCTGGCTATTAGTTTGTTGACTTCAGCTTCGATCGCATCCATGATGCCCGGGCGGAAGCGTCGCTGTTGTTGATTGACTGGCTTTGCATCTGGCCGAATGTTGAGTTTGTGAAAAGCAATATCGGGATTTAACCCCGGCATGTCTTCATAGCTCCAGGCGAACACATCAATATATTCTTTGACAAATTCCAGCAGCGATTCTGGCTCTTCGTCTGTTAGGCTTTTACTGACGAAGATCGGTTTTGGAGAAGACTCGCTACCAAGGTCGACCTGCATAACCTCATCTTCAGTAGGAGGTTCCCTCTGTTCGAATTGCTTTTTCTATTGTGTATCCAACTGTTGGGCCTACGGCTCTAACTCGAGAATTTCAGGAATGTCTTCATATTCTTCATAAGCGTCGGCGAATGCCATGTTGACCGACAGTACTTGTCTGAATATATCTCCGATGCTGGTATCCGAGTCAGAAGTTGGCGACCCGGTTGAGTATGAATGCCAGTCACATTCTTTATCTGAAATTTCAGGGGTCGTCGTGGGTGTAACATACCCTAACCTACATCGAGTCTTGCTATAGTAGTCCCGTGGTTTGCCAGCCGGGACCGGCGGCTTCAAAGGTAGTCGTCGTCCAGTGCCATAGTTCAAGCCTGGCGTCATCTCCAGATCATACCCCTATTTTTGCATAAGATATTTGGATTGGGGGCTATAACGATACAGTGGCAGTCTCCCGACATCTGATTCAAGGTCGACTTCTTCTACGGTAAAGGGCTACGGATCATCCTTCCGGCCGAAGATGATTGGATGGTCCCCTCCCTCGATTATGCGGTAAGCATCTTCCACTGGAGTAAGCTGGATTGTGGTCTATACATTTGTCACCTGTGTGTGTAGGTGAGTGCCTATACCGTGTTCCATAGCATACATTGTACAAAGCTTATTAAGCTCGAGGTAGTTCAAAGATAGCCCGTTATTGATAAAGTAAGGTATCTTTTCTAGCGGGATTACATCATCTGCGGAGGGAACATCAGTGTGGGCTGCCACATACTTGGCTAGCTCCGGTTCCTCTTCGGCTACCCCCTGCGTAAATGAAGACTGAGGGACGACCTGGGCAGCTTGATCGTCAGGGGTTCAGCTGGTGGAGCAGAACGGGGAGTTGTTGGTAGGCTAGTGACCCCCAGCTTGGTACTCGATACTGGGCGGGGAGTGGTTGGTTCGCTAGAGGTTCCAGGCCTTGCATCGGGGTGACGACCCTTCTTGGGAAGGCGTATCGTCGTTGGCTTGCCGGAGGGATTGAGATTCTCCGTTTGTGGCTGGCCGACTCTCGGCAGCCTGATTGTCAGTGGTTTCGTTGTGGGTCTTGGCACTTGGCCAGACCTTGGCAGCCGGATTGTCATCTACTCTTATTGTGCCGAGAGGCTGATTACGTCCTTACGCAGAGTGGCTGTAAGGGGTACGGACTTGCCAGGTTTGCAAGTTTGGAGGTGGATCGTCAGAGATTCTTCTGATCTTGTGGCTGTCTCGGTACGAGCTTGCACATCTCCTTCATCAAGGTGCATCTTTGACTTTTTGTATAGGCAGAAGTCTGAGTAGTAGCATTCGACTCCTTTGAAGGGATCGATGTCGGCAAATTCCGTCCTCACGAAGCCGTATTTGTCGACATATTTGAAGCACTGGTGTAGCATGGAAGGCACAATCATATAATCGTATATCCACGGGCGCCCCAAGAGGATGTTGCAAGAAGTGTCTGCATATATGACGTAGCAGGCGACTTCTGATTGGAGATCGCCAATCTGACACTTCAGACAAATCTTCCCAATTGGGTAGCTCCTGTCCGAGTTGAAACCGCTGATGGCGGTGCTTGTATGCGTCAGGCATTGCATAGGGATGCGGAGATGATGTAACAGACCCTTTAGGATGATGCTTATGGAAGAGCCAGGATCAATGTGCATCCGATCCACCTTTACGTCGCCGATGTATCCAGTGTAGTATAACGGGCGATCGTGCAGGTTGGTTTTGATGAGCATGTCCTACGGAGTGAAGACAAAGTTGGGCATCGCTCCCGTGTAAGCGCTGTATTGGAAATATGTAGGCGGGCACTCTCCCGTGAGGTTGACCTGAGCCAGGTACGCATCGGCATTTTGGAGTGCATCGTTCAAAGCTGTATGAACATTCTTTGAGAGTCTCAGAAGCTCGTATAATGACAACTTGGCCGGTGTATTGGCCAATTGTGCTAAGATGTCGAAGTTGTAGGGCCTCTCCAGCCCCTGTGGTGCCTCTTTTCGGAGGGATTTTGTCAAAATGAGTCACCTTCGACCTAGGCTTGTCGGTCGTCGGAGGCTGAGCAGGTCCCGGAGCGTCAGTTGTAGCAGACTGATGATCTTCAGTCGAGTTGTCAGCCACGGGTTGGGATTGTGCCCTAGACCGAGTGACGACGGCCGTAGCTTCTTCGATATCTGCCGAGATTGTACGGCAGGACCTGATTTTTCCACTCTTCTTCTTATAAATGGAAGATGGTGTGGGCTGGGTTACTTCTGATACCAAGTTTGGATGGACCCACTTGACCTCCCCTCGTGATGTGGTGAGGGGCACTAGACCAGCAGCCTGATCTCGAGGAGGTAGAAGATTAGCAATCTTCATTATCGCCAGAGGGATGGGGACCACACAGTCTTGAGTTTCCATCGGAGGGAAGCTGCCTAATTGTACCGATACCATATTGGCTGCTACGGTTACCTCTTCAAAATCGACGGCCAGAGCGTTCGAATCGCTGAGATTTTGGATGTACCATTTTAGTTGGTAGCACTCGTGTGTAGCATGGTGGACGTAGCGGTAGCAATGGCAGTACTTTGGGTTCTCCATGTCTGTCGGCCGAGGTTCCCGTCTTGGTGGAAGAAGCTGAATTCTGTCTCCTTGTATGAGCATGTCCAAGATGGGCTTGACGTGACCGTCTTCGAAGGAGTAAGTGATTTGCGACCATTATTTGTCTGTCGGCTTTGGCTCAGGTTTCTGTGCTGTATCGGCCACCATAGCCTGCTTACCCCTGCTGTTCTGATTGTTGGAGGGGCTACCCCCATTGTCGTTGTTGGTGTTAGGACGCTTGCCCTTGTTCTCTCCGTCCGAGATGTGCAATCCCAGTTGGCGAGCCTTCTTCAGTCATTCTTCGGCGCTTGTGGCACTAATGATAAACGTCTACCAGTCCTTGAATTGACTTTTGCCCATCCAGAGACTGATTGTTGGGAGCAATCTCTTTTGGCAAATTTCAATCAAGGAGGAATCCGGATTTCCAGACGGCAACTTCATTGCGGTTTGGCAAAACCGCTCGATATAGTTCCTTGTCAGCTCTTTCTCTCCTTGGACGACGTCCATGAGGGTGGACATGGTGATGTCCTGTCCTACTTCATAGAATCTCTCCAAGAACATGCACTTGAAGTCGACGAAAGAGTGAATGCAATTGTCCGGCAGATTGCGATACCAGTCGAAGGCGACTCCTTCCAATGCCCCGATGAATAATCGTGTGAGGATGGCATCATCATGGGGCAGATGGTCGATTGTGACCTCGAAGTAAGTGATGTACCGACTTGCGGAGGTCTTGCCATCATAAGGATTGATATCGAACGGCTTATATCTTGGCGAAAAGGGGACATCCCTCCATACAGCAGGGTATGGTTGCCGTATTCTGAGGTCTTAAAAGTTTTCTCGAGCGTGAAACATGGCTCGAAGCTCCTGGACCTCTCTTCTCGCTTCTCGGGCCTCATGCACAGCGGTGGGGGCCATTACTTCAGGAGGATTGTTGTCCGGGTTCGGTGCCGCCGAATTCGAGTCCGTATTGACCGCGGGACCCGTGCTTAGTTGGCCAGGCGTCCCTCCTTGCAGAGTTGGAAGGGCCGCTTTGATCTCATCCACAGACTTGACCAAGGCAAGTAGTATGGCCTCTAGAGTGTCGATGCGTTGGCGATCACTGGGGCCACCTTGGCTGCTGTCCGTTATGAATACCGTTTTTACATGAGGAGAGATGGACGGAGCGGTGGAGGAAGCGCTCTCCGAATCGTGCCCCTGTAGTGAGAAATCATTGGGATATGTGGGAATGTCTTCCTCTGGTTCGGACTCAGAAGGAACAGTACCCCCAATCTCCGAGTTCGCCTCATCTTGGGAGTTGTAGACGTCCTCGGAGACGTCGGGGTTTGCTGCATATGATGGGGGAGTTGTTTCCCCCGGCTCGTCTTCTTGGAACATTGGATTGTCGTGG
This sequence comes from Iris pallida, assembly GCA_029216955.1. Lineage (NCBI taxonomy): Eukaryota > Viridiplantae > Streptophyta > Magnoliopsida > Asparagales > Iridaceae > Iris > Iris pallida. The sequence continues at coordinate 10,257,542 of JANAVB010037417.1, forward strand.
AGGTTCAGAGGAGTGCTACCCCCAGTCCCAACAACCCACAGTGGTGTGGACGACGAATCTTCTGCTGTGGCAGATTTCGTCTTAGAACGGGTACCTTGGAAAACTCCGGCGGTGGACACCCGCTTAGACGACAGTCTCTTAGTCATAGTGGTTGATATCTTCGGGCTAGGAGCACTGGTCTTCTTCCCTCTCCCATCGGTGGGGACTTTCTGAGCAGAGTTGCAGGAGACGACGGGAAGTGCCTCGTCTTCTGAAGATGGCTGTTGCAGTCTCTGAAAGATGGACTGCCGGTCTTTTCACACCGTCGCGTTGTTACAGCAGTAGTTGACGATGACTTGGGTACAGTGACGTCCGTGGGAGGACTCTTTGCACCTCGATGCATCTTCTCTTTCCTTGCGTTTGTGGAGGATGGCTTCACGCAAGTCAGATGGGTCGGGATCGACCATGTTTGCTTCCTGGATTTCGGGAGACTTTTGCGAACCTCTCTGTCCGTTTTCCGCCAGGGGCTGGACTCGAGTGGTTCTGTACAACTTCCCATCTGAGGCCCGCATAACGGTATGCGGGATGCTCGGATGGTCAGAGGTCGGATCAGCGGATCGAGCTTGCCAAGCTCGTGCTGTCCTAGACTTCTTCGCTCTAGTGCGTAAGGGCACATAGTAGGAAGAGTCTAAGTGATACTGGAGAGAGTCAGACATGTCTTCTTAGGAGCACAAGAGATCAGGACCATAAGAGAGGCGGTCGAAGATAGAGCCGCGTGGAGTAGGCGTCATGCGGCTGTCATCAACAATCTTTCTGCGGCTGGCAGACGTAGCCGCATAGGCTTTCTTTATGCGGCTGGGAGTCTCAGCCGCATGAGTTTTCTTCATGCGGCTGGGTGATCTGGCCGCATAGACTTTCTTCATGTGGCTGGCAGATTCACCCGTATGAGCCTCCTGCATGTGGTTGGCAAATTTGGCCACAGGAGTGTTCGACTTCTTCTTGGGGCGCATAGAATCACTCTTTGTCCCTGCAAGTCCAGTATCATAATGCTTTCCTCTGCCGGACTTGGGGACAGCAGAGTCCTCTACGGCTCGAAGTGGAGCCGTATGAGAGTCGCCTTCGCCGTCTTGGGTAGCAGAGAGTACCCCGTCCAGAGCTTGTGGAGGAGCAAATAATTTTGGCCTCCACTCGCAGCGAGCTTTTTTTGTGCAGGTTCGCTTCTAGACCGGGCCAGCACTTCCTTTAGAGAGCATTTCTTCAAACGCCTGTTGGTCGAAGCGGACGACCATCTTCTGTTGAGTGGAGCCAAGTTTGGCTGCATTCGATTGTGTCACCAACTCCTCAGCCGTGGAGAAGTTTGTCCCCAGCAGAGTCGCCATCGTGTTTACCATAAAATATAAAAGAGCAAAATAATTATCGGAGGACTGGACTTTTACTTCACAATACAAACTCGCTTGTACAAAGAAAGCCTAGGGACAAAAACCTAGGTACAGCAATCTAAGTACAATTGTTTATTTTAGATTCTGGGGGTGACGATAGAGGCTCGGGAAAGCGACGGTAGCTCTGTCTTACTCCTTGGACGATCAGGTGCAGCCTTGGCCCTGTAGAAGAACTGCTGGGCATTGATGAAGAAATGCTCTCTCTTCAGGCTCTCGGCTCTCTATGTCTCTATGTGCGTCTGTCTCTATATCTCTCTCTGTGTGTGTCCCTTTTCATAAGGAAATGGCACCCTGCTATTTATAAGAGTGGGGGAGCTTCATTAGGGTTTACAGTGATTGCCTATTCTTGAAAGTCGGCGGCTAAGGATCATTGGATCTGGGCCGTTCATCAAGATTTAAGCAATAAATGTGATTACATCAAATCTTTTGTGGGTAATTAATGCTGATTGACATAAATCCTCCTGATTTGTCATGCTAACCTCGGATTCCTCGACACGTGTCTTTAATTGGCTTATTTGCAAATGATCTGATTTGATCCCAATATTTCATTGGGATTTGTTGAGGGATTTCGATCAATCTGATGCCACGTGCCCTGCTATCATGCCACATGTCATAACAGCAGAAATCTGAGCCGCGGGAGAGTTGCTCCTTATTGGGCCGCATAAGGATGTCCACGTGTCGAGGGTGCCAAAGAGTGGCCCCCTGACTATTTGGACCGTATGGTAATTTGAGCCGCATGAGTGTGGATGACCGCATGAGTGAACCGCATGGAGATAGTCTCCGCGAGTCGCATGGATCTAGTCTTCGTGAGCCGTATGGGGCTGGTCTTCGTGAGCCACATGGGGCTAGTCTTCATGAGCCGCATGGGGCTAATCTTCGTGAGCCGCATGGGGGAGTCTCCGCTTGGGCCGCATACGACTGTCCACGTGGCAAGGCCGCATGACAGTTTCTGACTCTCGGGGGATCGTGTCAGAGATTTTTTTTGCTTTCCAAGGAGTTCGTAATTGTGAGGGAGTCATAATGATATCTTTGTGTCAGAACTATCAGAAATATCAGCCATCAAGGTATTTAATGCAGTAAAGGATGAACGAGAGAGTTGTTTGCGTGCTACGGGGCTCCTCTTTGAGCCGCATAGGACTTTCTTGAGCCGCATAGATCCTTGATCCGCATGGATCCTTGAGCCGTATGACTTCTCTGAGCCGCATGCGGCTCTCTGGCCGCATGGATCTTTCTTTATTATTTTTCATGCTTCTACAGGCGATCGTACAGGTTAGTTTCAATAAGCATATCCTGCGGAGTAAAGACAATGTTTGGCATTGACCCTGTGCAAGCGCTGTCCTGGAGGTCTACCGGTGAGTCCTCCCCAGTGAGATTGGACTGAGCCAGGTATGCGTCGGCATTCTGGAGCGCTTCACTTAGTACGATGCGGACATCCTTGGAGAGTCTCAGGAGCTCATATAGCGACAATTTGGACGGTGTGTTGGCTAATTGCGCCAGAATGTCAAAGTTGTATGGCCTCTCTAGCCCATGAGGCATCTCTCTTCGAAGTGATTTGTCGAAGCGAGACTCCTTCGGCCTAGGCTTGTCGATCGTCGAAGGCTGCGGAGGTCCTGGAGCATCAGCTGCTGTCGGCTGCTGATCTTCAGCCGAGTTTCCCGGTGGAGGTTGGGTTTGTGCGCCGAAGTAGGTAACAACAGCAGCAGCTTCTTCGACCTCTGCCGAGATCATACGGCATGATTTGACTTTCCTATTCTTTTTTTTGCTGGTGGAGGGAGACGCGGACTGATTCACCTCAGGTACCAAGTCCGGATGGACCTACATGATCTCCCCTCGTGATGTGGTAAGGGGTACTAGACCAGCAGCTTGGTCTCGGGGAGGTGGAAGGTTACTGACCTCCATCCTTGCTCGGGGGACATGTACTACTCCGTCTTGAGTCCTTGTCGGAGGGAAGTTTCCAAATTGTACTGACACCATGTTGGCTGCTACGGTTACCTCTTCGAAATTAATGGCCAGGGCCTTAGAATCGATGAGATGTTGGATGTATCGCTTCAGCTGATAGCAGTCTTGTGTAGCATGGTGAACATAGCGATGGTAATAGCAGTACTTCGGGCTCTCCATATCTGCAGGATGAGGCTTACGCCTGGGAGGAGGGAGCTGAATTCGTCCTCCTTGGATGAGCATGTCTAAGATGGGTTTAACATGGCCATCATCGAAGGAGTAGGTCATCCGAGGCCACTGCTTTTCTGCCGACGTTGATTCAGGCTTTGGGGCTGTGTCGGTCACCATAGCATGCTTGCCCTTGTTGTCTCGGTTGCTGGAGGAATTACCACCGTTGTTTTTGTTGACGTTAGGGCATTTTCCCCTGTCTTCACCTTCCGAGATGTGCAATCCCAGTTAGCGGGCTTTCTTCACCTTGTCTTCTGCGCTAGTGGCACTGATGATGAACGTCTTCCAATCTTTGAATTGACTTTCGTCCATCCAGAGGCTGATTGTGGAAAGCAGTCTCTTTTGGAAAATTTCAATCAAGGAGGAATCAGGGTTGCCAGAGGGTAGCTTCATCGCGGTTTGGCGATATCGCTCGATATAATTTCTTGTTAGCTCCTTTTCTTCCTGAACAACGTCCATGAGAGTGGACATTGTCACGTCTTGTCCTACTTCATAGAACCTCTCTAGGAACATACGTTTAAAACCGGTGAAGAAGTGGATACAATTGTCCGGTAAGTTGCGGTACCAGTCGAAGGCGACCCCTTCCAACGCTCCGATGAACAACCGCGTAAGGATGGCGTCGTCATGAGGCAGATGGTCGATTGTGACTTTGAAGTAGGTGATGTACCTGCTTGCAGATGTCTTCCCATCATATGGATTGATGTGGAATGGTTTATATTTTGGTGGAAAGGGAACATCTCTCCACGCAGTGGGATATGGTTGTCGTATCCTGAGGTCTTGGCAGTTTTTTCGGGCTTGGAACATGGCCCGGAGCTCCTGGACCTCTCTTTTTGCCTCCCTAGCCTCGTCTGCAGCGGTAGGAGCCGATATCTCAGGAGGACTATCGCCCGGGTTTGGTGTAGCTGAGTTCGAGTCTGCATTGACCGCGGGACCCAAGCTTGTTTGGCCAGGCGTTCTTCCTTGCAGAGTTGGAAGGGCTGCTTTGATCTCGTCCACAGACTTGACCAAAGCATGTAGTATTGCCTCCAGAGTGTCGATGTGTTGGCGATCACTGGAACCTTCTTGGTTGCTGTCTGTCATGAACACCGTCCTCACATGAGGAGAGATAGAACGAACGGTAGAGGACGTGCCCTCTGAGTCATACCCTTGTACAGAGAAGTCGTTCGGGTATGTGGGAATGCCCTCCTCTGGTTCTGACTCAGAAAGAGTGGTACCCCCAGCTTCAGAGCTTGCCTCGTCTTGGGAATTGTGGACGTCCTCGGGGATGTCGGGATCTGCTGCATCTTTTGGGTGAACCATTCCCCCCAGACTATCTTCTTGGAACACCGAGTTATTGTGGATATTTGGAGGAATGCTACCCCCGGCTCCCGTGTCTCCCATAGATGTGGACAAATCTCCCAGTGCGGCAGATTTCTTCTTTGAGTGGGTACCTTGGTAAACTCCTCCTGTAACGGCGGTAGACAGCTGTTTAGAAAAAAATTTCTTGGTTACGCCGGTTAAAATTTTTGGGCTGGAGACATTTGTATTCTTCCCTCTTCCGCTTCCAGGAATCTTCAGAACAGAATTGCAAGAGGCAACGAGAAGCGCCTTATCTTCTGGGTTTGGATGTTGCAGCCTTTGGAAGACGGACCGTCGGTCTTTTTGTGCTGCTACTTTATTGCAGCAACAGTTGACTATGACTTGGGTGCATTGATGTCCTTGACAGGACTCTTTGCACGTCAAATCTTCGTCTCTTTCCTTGTGCTTGTGAAGAATCACGTTGTGCGGGTCACCTGCTTTGTGGGCTGATGAGTGCGTTGGCCGCCTGCCTGCTCCTTGATGTGGGGGTAGCGTGAGTACTTGCCCCTGATCCTTGTTAGGAGATTCTTGATAAATATCCCGTTCATTGGCCACCGGAGGCTGGACACGGGTAGTTCTGTACAACTTCCCATCAGGGGCCCGAGTAATAGTCATCGGGACGCCCTGGTAGTCAGAAGTCGGGGCAGCCGACTGAGCTCGTCGAGCCCGCGCTGCCCGAGACTTCTTCCTGCTAGCACTTGAGAGTGCATAGTAGGAAGAGTCCAAGCTGGTCACAACAGAGTCTAGCATATGTTCCAGAGAGCCTTCATGGTCAGGACCGTATGAGAGACAGTCAAAGACTGACCGTGAGCCGCATAGAGTAGATAGTATACGGCTGGGATCGGTGGCCGTGCAGGCTGTCTGCATGCGGCTGGTATGCGAGGCCGTGTCGTGGCCGTGCAGGCTGTCTGCATGAGGCTATCCTTTGTGGTCGCATGAGCTTTCTGTATACGGCTAGAAGTCGTGGCCGTGCAGGCTGTCTGCCTGAGGCTATCCTTTGTGGCCGCATAAGCTTTCTGTATGCTGCTAGAAGTCGTGGCCGTGCAGGCTGTCTGCATGCGGCTGACTCTTGTGGCCGCATGAGTTTTCTCCATGCGGTTGACAATTGCGACCGCATGAGCTTTCTCCATACGGTTGGTGCCCTTATGCGGCTTGGATTGCACAGAGTTCCTCTTTGCCCATGTAAGTCCAGCATCATAGTATTTTCTTCTGTAGGACTTGGGACAGCAGAGTCCTCTGTGGTCTGGAGTGGGGCCGCAAGCGAGACTTCTTCGAGAGCTTGGGAAGGAGCGAAATTTTTGGGTCTCTACTCCTTACGAGCCTTCTTTGTGCGGGCTCGCCGCTGGACCGGGCCAGCGCTTCCGTCAGAGGGCATTTCTTCAAACGCCTGTTGGTCGAACCGGGCGACCAGCATTTATTGAGCGGAGCTAAGTTTGGCTGCGTCTGATTGCGTCACCAACTCCTCAGCCGTAAAGAAGTTTTCCCAGCAGAGTCGCCATCGTGTTTGCCATTGATTGTAAAAGTACAGAACAATTATATAGGAGGATTGGACTTAGACTCACAATACAAACTCGCTCGTACAGAGAAAGCCTAGGAACGAAAACCTAGGTACAGCAGTCTAAGTACGATTGTTTATTTTAGATTCTGGGGGTGACGGTAGAGGCTCGGGAAAGCGACGGCCGCTCTGCCTTACTCCTTGGACGATCAGACGTAGCCTTAGCTCTGGTGAAGAACTGCTCTGAAGATGGGAAGACTCTTCTGTGCGCGCCTTTGTCTCTCTGTGTGTCCAGCCGGGTGGAGAGGATCTCTCTTGCTTTTTTTTCTCCTGAATTCTCCAGTCGAGGTTTGCAAGGGAATGTCACCTTGCTATTTATAGAAGTGGGGGTGTGATCATTAGGGTTTGTAATGATTCCCCCTTAAAAAGTCGACGGCCAATCATCTGGACCATTAATCTTGATTGTATTATATCTGGGCCGTTAATTCTTGATTGTGCCAAATTCGTATGGGCAATTAATGCTGATTGTGTAAAATCTGTATGGGCAATCAATGTTGATCGTCATGAATCTTGGGAAGCTCGGATCTCCTGCTACGTGTCTAATCCATGTGATTACCATAAATCTGTTTTGATTTGGGTAATTATGATGATTGCACTAAATCAGGTTGTTGGGATTTGTTGATAACTTTTAATTGATTTAGTGCCACGTGGGAAACTGATCTTCTGCCACGTGTCATAATCGTGAGCCACCGCCGCATGAGGGTAGCTTCTTAGGTTTTGGACTGCATGAAGGTGGCAGCCGCATAGGTGAAGTCTCTGAAATCTGAGCCGCATGGGGGTGGTTTTCAATTGAGCCGCATAGGACTTGCCATGTGTCAAGGATGCATGGGCGTGAGCCGCATGGAGATGATCCTCATGATCCGAGCCGCATGAGAACAGCGGTCGCATAGGGTGACTGTTCATAATTTGAGCCGCATGACAAGGGTCTTCTCACTCCGAGCCGCATGCGAGCATCAGCCGCATGCGAGCATCAGCCGCATGGGATGGTGGCGGCCGCATAGGGGGCTTTATAGTTGGTGGATCGTGCCAACTGCAGAGAAGATTTTCTCTGTTTCCCGAGAAATATGCCGTCATATCGAAGTTCATCATTTCAGCTTTAGTGTCAGAGTTATTACTTTATGTCAGAGCATTTAATGGGAGCAGTCACTTCATGGCCAGCTGTAAAGCTACATAGGGTCACGTGATTCTCGCCTGAGCCGCATGAGGCTATTGAAGGGTTTCTGAGCCGCATGAGGCTCTGATAAATTCCTGAGCCACATGAAGCTCCTTCTGCTTTAAGCCGCATGGGCTTCTTCTATTTTGAGCTGCATGGGCTTCTTCTGTTCTTTTCCATGCTTCTACACTTGCAAATTCTGATACGAACCTTCTGTAATATCCTGCCAATCCTAAGAAACTTTGAACATCTGCTACGGTCTTAGGCATTGGCTAACTTTCTACTGCTTCTACTTTCTTGGGATCCACTACTACTCCAGCCCCTGATATGATGTTCCCCAAGAATAAAATGCAATCCGTCCAAAACTCAGACTTGATGAGCTTGGCGTACAACTGGTTCTCTCTCAGAACCTGTAACACTTTCTTGAGGTGATCCTGATGCTCTTCTTCACTAGCTGAGTATACGAGAATGTTGTTGAGGAACACAATGACAAATTGATCTAATTATGGCATAAAGATGCGGTTCATTAAATCTATAAATATTGCTGGAGCATTGGTCAAACCAAACGACATAACTAAGAATTTGTAATACCCGTACTTTGACCTGAATGCCGTCTTGGAAATATCTTCTTCTCGAACTCTAATTTGATGATATCCTGACCGAAGATCTATCTTGGAGAAAACTCTTGCTCTGCTTAACTGATCAAACAAGTCGTCGATCCTTGGTAGTGGGTACTTGTTCTTTACTGTTGCCGCATTAAGCTTTCTGTAGTCAATGCACAATCTTGATGACCCATTCTTCTTCCCTGTAAGTACCACTAGTGCTGCCCACGGTGATTTGCTGTCTCGAATGAACTTTTTCGCCTTCAGTTTCTCTATGTGCTGGTACACCTTGGCCTGCTCTGAATCCGACATTCTGTAAACTCGATCCGATATCGATTTAGTTCCAGGTGCTAATTCTATACTGAACTCAATATCTCTAACAGGTGGTAGACCTAGAAGTTCTTCGGAAAATACATCAAGAAACTCTTCAACTACCTTTAGGACTTGAACTTCTTCCATTACCGTTACAACTCTTTGTTTATGTTGGTCTGTCTCTGACCTGACTAAGGTAAACCGCTTCATGTCCAGAATATTAAAAGATACACTACCTCTAGGATAATCTATTATCGTATGACTGTTTTTTAGCCAGTCCATGCCCAAGATAACGTCGAAATTACCAACAAGAAATTCCATCAACTTGGCGGGTAAGGAACGCCCGTACACTACAACTCGACATGCTAGAATAACTTTACTAACTCCTACGAGTCCACTACCAGTGAGTATATTCAGCCTCTCCGGCAATGCCTCAAATTTAATTCCTAATTGTGTCACAAATCGTGCAGATATAAATGAGTATGATGCTTCTAAATCAAACAATGCTACTGCGGGATATGAGGCGACGAGAATGTTACCTGCTACAACATCTTTCGATGCCAATGCCTCTTCCAAGGACAAATTAAATGCCTGTCCTCGGCCTCCTTGTTGGTTTCCATATTGCGGCCTAGCCTGGTGTTGCCGCTGGCCCCTACCTTGGTGATGCTGGGGTGGTCTTTGTTGTTGTTGCTGCATCGGTTGTCCTTGCTGCCGAAACATCTGAGCCTGCGACATCAACGAACGTTGTACCAACGGTCTTACCACTGCCGCTGGTCCTTGATACTGGCCTGCCCCTGGTGCTGGCAGCACAGGAACTTGTTGTACTGGCCCCCCTGACCTCGAATTCATGGGACAGGTGGAAACTCGATGATCTGGACTTCCACATATCAAACACTGTCCGTTCAATGCCCGATACACACCTCTAGTGTGCCCTGCCTTTCCACAATAGGTGCATCCCGTCGGGGGTTGCTGGTTCTTCCTCGGTTGTTGTTGTTGTTGTTGTCTTGTTGGTGGTTCTAGCCCTCGTATTGCCACATCGTGAATGCGAATGACAGGAGATTGTGCTGTTATTCGGGGCACTGCTCCCCCTCCTCCTTCAATCTGATTGTGAGACCTCTTCTGACCTCCAGTGCTTGATGTGATCCTCTGGATGGTGATCTCATGCCTCCGGGTTGCCGTCAATACATCATCGAAAGTCTGGTAGTTGTGCCCCTCTATCAATTGTAAGAGTTCAAGATGAAACCCTTACTGAAACCTCAGAGCCCTCTGGCTCTTCGTTGCTACCATCTCCGGGGCGAACCTACTCCGTCTGCAGAACTCTGCTACATAAGCATCCACTGTTTTGCTAGACTGCTTGAGGTTGATAAACTTCTGTTGTAGCTCGAACTGTGCCACAACTCTATAGTACTTCATCTTGAATCTCGCAGTAAAATCATTCCAAGCAAAAGAACGTCTGATGTCCACTTTTACTGATTCCCACCAATCACGTACGAGGTCCTGAAATAACAATTTCACTTGATCTACTCGTTCTTCCGCCGTAACCTCAGTCGCTGTCAAAATAGCCTCGATGTCCTTAAACCATGCATCCGCTGAAATAGTATCTTCCGTGCCTTCGAAACAATGGGGCTTGTACTTGCTGAATCTGGTTGACGCCCCTGAATCAGTCCTCACTCCTCTTTCCAAAGCCGTCTGCAATCCTTGGTTGAGTAATATATTCTGCTCTTGCAGCTGAGTATGCATGTGTTGTTGGGATAACATATGATGTTGCTGAGTAGCCATCATCCCTCTTATAATTTCCAGAAGGACTGGTGTGTCTACTACCACAGGGATAGGCGGAACTGTTGGTGGTATTGGAACCTCCAGATACTGCGGTCCAGCTGTTGGTTCTACTATCACCTCTTCTTGGATGTTCTCTTGAGGTTGTACTGGCCTTTGTTGCTGACCAACATGGTCATGTTATTCGCGTTGCCCTTGTTGTTGTTGTCCAGCTCTGACAAATGCGGACGAGGAGCCCCTAAGTAAAAGGACAAGAGAACAATCAAACGACCGGACATAAAAGATCAATGAAGTCAAAGGATACCAGAATGCCAAGCTAGGGTCGAGAGTAACGAATCATGAGATCAAGGGGAAGCATGTATGATTAAGACATCCTATAAATTAAAATACCCCACAAGTCTGAAATCAGACCTGCGTGGGCCACCACTAAAACCTTGTCACGCCCCAGATCCAGAATACCGGAGAGCGGAGGAATGACTCAGCCAGCTACGTATTACGGGTAGATGAATACCGTATAATACGATCAATGCTGTCTACAAGAGAAGGGGTGCATACTACATACAAGTCTCACTAGGTTTACTCAACCTCTATTGTCCCAATCATTTAAGAAAAAGCAGTAAGTAGAGAACATATAGGAATAAGCAGTACGGCGTCCCAAACGCTCAGTCAAAATGTTCTTGAGATCTGGCTTCAATAAAAAAAGCCAGATGATATAACAAGGTATACGTAATCGTTATCAGCTGCAGCCTGACTTAGTTACAATTATGTAAAAGTAAGTGCAAGACAGTCCGACTAACATGTCGGTGCCAAGCAGAAAAATTAAAGTAAGTAGCAAAACGAGCAGGGGAGCAAGGAACCCACTCGTGTCCTCCTGCGATCATCCCTCTAGTATTGACCATCTTGGGAGTGGAAGTAAGTTGAGTCCTCGGGAGCTGGCTCTAAATTTGGCCATGCAAAACCAGAGAGGCTAGACCTCAAATAGCAAGTACCACAAGGGAGCACGACATGAAGAATTAGAACCGATGATAAGAGTTAAGAATATGATAAATAAGTCTCTGATTTGCTACTGGGATTAACACAACGTCACGACACTTCAAGCCAACTTCCCAACCAAACAAGGACAGAAGTTGACCCGTCATGTCCTGACATTCTGATTATCTCAGTAGTTAACAGAGTAGGTACAGCACACAAATAAATCAATTTAAACGATAATACAACTACTACGGCTTGCTAACTATAAGTTCTAGTTTGCCCTGGAAATATACAATAAGGGATTCCTTAGTTCTTACAATGTACGAGCAAGGCTAGTCTACCCAGAAATCAATTAGACGTGTCCTAGCCGGACACCCGTCATCAATATGCAGAAAAATATAAACAGAAACCACTCCCTGCCCGTGTGACAGATTTGTAGTATCCGTGGGAACCAGCCGACATGTCGGGGCACTAATTGTCCCAAGATGACTGTCATGTAAGAACTCAAAAATCTATTTCTCCATACAATAGTTATTTTATTTAACTTAGTAGTCCCAACGTTAATTGAAATCTCATGCCGTGGATCATGATCATTCTGAATGAGTACTTCCGTACAGAGTACGATATGCATAACTCTACAACGATGCCCGTGTGGTTAGGTTGTAGATCTTACATAACGTAATGCAACAATCAAACCTAGCCATGGGATAATCATGCCTTGACTGTAAGGTACACATGCTGCTTTTGTAGAAAGAAGTTGAAGTCAGCTCGTGTCCATATGCCAATGTTCGGGATCGGCTTGTCGATCGCAATGGTTCATAGTTCATACATGAACGTGTCTCATTCACTTCAATAAGACGACTAGCCAGTCTTTTAGTTCCAACTAGGAACGCATGATCAATCATTTAGTCAAGGTAATAATCAATGTTAATTCGTGACAAGGCATAAAAGTCAAACTAGTATTTAGTATGGTCGAGACTATAACTCTCAGGGTTAAGTACCAGTGATACAGGATGCCCACAAGCCAATCAAGACACATGACACACTCCACACAACAATATGTATTAAATACTAACATGCATCAAGTGGCGCAATCCAGCAAAATGCGCAAAATAAGACGAAACGCTCGAATTCGTCATGCGGTTGTGGGACTCATGCGGTCTGCAGAACTGCAGGCGGTCCGCAGGACACATGCGGCCAAAGACTCATACGGTCTGCAGGATGCATGCGGCCAGACTGCTCATCTTCTCCAAACTCTGAAAAAGATGGCCAAAACAAACTTCAAACTTGCATAACTCGGTCAAAACAAAACGAAATCTAACTTTTCAAAGGTTAAATTCGGGTAAAATGAAATTCTCTACCACATGGAACAATTATATTTTTGAAAATAAGCAAGTTTGATAGAACAAAACCAAGAAAAACCCATAAAATCCGAGACTTAAAATCTAGATCTACACAAAACCATCCATGGAAATAAAAAATGTCAAGACCTAAACTTGTAGAGAACGAGGAGAGGAATAACATGGACTAAAAATAAATGGAGATGCATGAAATCCCTCACGGTGTGCAAGATGTACTTGCCTCTCCAAATTGGGTTAGGGTTTTGGTGGAGGGAATGAAATGAAAGTTTGTGAGGAGAGAAAAAAAAAAGGTGTATAATTATCAAGTCAAGTTTGATCTCCACCACCCATTCCTTCCCATGCAATCTAGGCCATCCACCCCTTATCATGATGAACCAAGCCAAACCAAGTTGGTTCAACATGAACCGAAATAAACTAAGAGCTAAGCAAACGCAGAAAATAAAATACCAAAAAATATTTAGCATGTAATTAAAGGAATTAAATACAGAATATATGGATGATAAATACTAAGTAAATACAGTCAAGTAGTACACGTATTAAAAATACGTATCCCGGGAACGGGGAGTGACAAGCCGAATGTCCCATAATATCTCGTGCCACTATAGCACGACCAATATTTCCTTCCGGGTCGAATTGATCCCAGCGCCCCAGGTACGGTTCGAGGAAACTTACTCAGATTTGTACACAAGTATGTCCATGACCATGCGAATGCGTGTCGACTCGATAAACACAAGTGTATGGTAAAACAACTGAAAGTAAGCAAAGCTAATAGTTCAACATCTCATCTCAATTCTGATCCGTGTTCAACGACTAATCATTCCATCATTACCATCATTCCACTTGGTGATCTCCATGATTCCAAGCCACATCATTCGTCATTCATTGATTCATTGCAACACTTCATATAGCATTCCTTTCAACGAAGAACAAACAACATTTCAATCATTTCAAAGGGACAAGCAGCTTTTCATTCATTTCATTGGGACAATTATTATTCAGTTCATTGCTTATAAGAAAACATGCAATATCTCATTTTTTTGCAATAATTATACAGAGTGTACATGATTCTAGAATCTCATTCAGTTCATTGTCTTAATAGCATAGCCAGTTCTTTTTTCATTCTATCGTTCACAAAGAATCTCATTATTCCAGTGTTTCATCTGTTCTAGCAGTATTAAGCGTAGGAGATATTATCAATTCATTGAATGGCATCAATTCATATTATAGTTCGAGTGTTATTCATTCAGCAGTTCAAGTTTCATGTGTTGTTCATTCCAGCAAATCTTTGCATAAGCATCTCTATCAATTAGCAACTAAGCATCACAGTTTAAGGGACAGAACATACGGACATATTACTCTATTTTATTAGGCCTAAAGGAGTAGGGAGGAAGGACAGATCCGTGCACTCACTTGCATAAATGGACTTCTTTTTTCGATCGCATACATTCCCACTAAGCGAAGCTCCACCAGCGAGCCACGTTCCAATAACCATTCCGTCTAGCCAGCTAAGGGAGACTACATTAGTCTCATTTCTCCTGATTTCCAATCTAAGTTATGGTCTAACATTCTGATCGCATCCAATAAGCCAACCAAATGTCTCGTGCGGAGTAGCGCATTACATTTTCTTGGGATAAAAACCTTATTACCAGTAATGTCTCCACATAGACTCTTTGCTTCCAGAACACGGTTGCCTAGTTTCGTAATCCAAAATCTAGTACCATTACATAGCCCAGCTAGATGGTCTATATTCCTTAATACCATTACTGGAGTACCAACTTTTAATTTTAACTTATGATTCGGTACGCCTGAACATCTAATACTATTCAAGAACTCTGGAGTGTGAACATTTGCTAATAAGTCAACATTAGCATCTGACTTGGATGGATTATCAAAACTTAAATATGTGTTTGAATCCCCAAAATTTAGTGAGATAATGTACTCATTTACAACAACAACATTAAGAGTTGGTGCTAAGATAGCTCTTTCCTTCAAAAAATCTAGATCAACCTCAAAATTTGCAAAAGAAAGATATGCGCTCTTTACAATTGTTGGCAGTGGATCATTTGAGCTACTAATTAAAATGTCACTTGGAATATCAAAAATTGCATACCCATCATTCTACCCTCCAAGTGTTCCATCTCCTATACTTGCAATCCATTCAAAAAACTGTTTGAGCTCTTCACTTTCAGGTGTTTGCTGGAACCTTGAAGTCTCATATTTTTTGTCAATCCCAAGACTACAGAGTTCTGCCAAATATAAGAAGAATTAATAGTTGCATGAACTATGTCTTGTCTACTACCTTTTGGAATTACATGTAATATTTGACGAAAATCTCCACCGAAGACACCTGTTTTTTCCTCCAAATGGTGTTTCAGAACTGAGTGGATTGCTAAATTGCATTATATCTCTTAACGATCTATCCAACGCTTTAAAGCAATATCGATGCATCATTGGAGCTTTATTCCAAATTATAAGTTTGCACCTCATAATTAGTTGTGCAAGTTGACTTCCTTGTTTGATATTGCATGTTGAATCATCTTTTGCATTTATTAGAATAGCAAACCATGAATGAGCTGTTCGTCCACCAAGCAACAAAAGTGATGCTATCCCACTTGAAGCAACATTTAGAACAATTTCTTTCTTAGATCTCAACCATGCAGATAATTTTTTCTAAATGAACGTTTTTCCAGTACCACCATATCCATACATAAAGAAAACACCACCATTTGTAGAATTAATCATCCATTACTATGTTATAAACATATTGTTGTTCATCATTCAAGCGAACAAGTAGGTGTATGTGTTCTTCTGCTAGAGTCGCTCTATCATAACGTAGTTCATCATGCACCAATCTATTTGTAGTGTTTGATAAGGTGTTAATATGTCTAGAAATGGCATTGATGGAAATTCTCGCAAACTTCTACCAAAATTTCTCAATAACTTTTCAATCTCAACCAAAGCGTGATTTTGAATGTCATCCTTACTCAGAAGCAAATCCAGAATTAAAGAGAAAAAGAATATGTTGGAATTAATTTTAAAGTAATCTTAAAGATCAAATAACATGAAAAAACACAAAGTAAACATAAAATAAGGAACAAACATTTTACCTTGGTCGTGCAACACAATTCATTGATTATATAAAACATCATCCGACAAATATGTCCAACACATTTTCCAAACTACCTCAAGTCGACTTACAAATCCAGATGACAACAACGTAACAAATAAATTTCTCAAAGAATGTGCAGATGCCCAATAACTGGCCTCAACAATACCATCGATTTACTCGTTATCATCCTCCAACAATCCTAAGACATAGTAAGCTTCACGATATGACTCGTACTGAACACCATTGACTTTCTTAATATCATCATAACATTTAGGTCCACGGACGATATTGAGAAGACATCTTAAATTACAACTCACCGCAACCAGGTGGAACATAAAAAATTTGACCTAATTTGAAACCTTTTTTTCTCGGAGTCCACTCTCTAGTCTTCTGTTTCCAAACAAACTTTTGTAGAAATTATGCATATGTCAGATTTTTGTCTCTGGGTATCGCTTATTCACTTTAAACCAAGCTAAGAACATGCTTTCATTCACAGTGGCATGGTCAACACGGTATCAATAGCATCTGCGTCTGAAAAAATAACAGGTTGCTCTTCGGGTAAGTGAAAGCTAAGTCGCTCAACAGGAGGGTTCTTATATTGAATCTCAAATCCAAACAATCTACATGCTGTCTCACAAGCAGAAATGTATCTACAATCATAATACATGTTAATTTCGTCAATTGATTTGTTAGATTCCTGCTCATCTGTAGTTCTATAGAAAGATGCAGTTACCCGATCATGTCCTTTATTCACATACTTGGACAGATATATTATAGGTCGAGATTGATTGCACCATTCAACATTCATATGATGTCCATACCTCGACAATAGATAATGATTATGAGGCACTACAAATCGATTATCTAGCACAACACCATTCTTTAAAATCGTTCTTCCATCATCCTTGTGCCTATATACTGGATATCCATCTTCATCAACCAAAGTATTTTCAACAAATTTTTTCGGAAAATGCTTTGAGCAAGGGCCATCTAACATACATGGTTAATTCTTTCTTGCAATACCGCAAGGCACATGTATCATAAAATCTTGCACTACATTGTAATAAGTAGGATCTGATTTTTTATCAGGAATTTCTGCTGAGATGATTTCGTCAATGTCCTTTCCCGATGGATACTTAGCTTATTTGGCTAGGAACAATAAAATGTGAGCATGCGGCAACCCACGTTTTCTAAATTCAACCGTGTAAATAACTAAAAAAATTAATAGAAAGGCAATAAATATTAAAGTTATTAATAAAATACATAATTAAGTACAAAAAATATGTAAAAGAGCTACTACTCTAATATTATATATATAGGCAAACCCTAATTTGGCAAACCTAAAATTGCTAGAGTGAACCCTAAATTAAATCCTTAAGTCCCTAGTAGAATTAGACCCTAATCCCCAATACAATATTTGAGCCCTTGGGATTATATCCTAAATTTAACTCTAAGCCAGCCCAGTCCTTAGAACCTGGCCCATTGCCAAGCCCACTACTTCTACCTATATAGCGACCTAAGGAATACATTCCTATACATTACCCAGGCTCATACTTTCTATTAGATGAAACCCTAGCCTCATGCCTTCCCCCACCTTTCTTTCTTTACACAAGCAGTCGTCTCTATTGGGTTTTCAAACCAAAACCCTAATACCACCCCTCAATTCTAAGGCTCCTCTTGAAAACTGACCCACGATTTTATGAGGGAGGCTGCCAATTGTTTTCCAAGGGAAACCCATCCAACGATTCTAATCCCCCCTTTACCCTTTCATTTCTCTCTCTATTAAAGCTAGCAACCATTGATAGTGAGCAGGCAATAATTAATACTCAATAAAATAACAAATAACAACAACTATTAATTCACACCATAAAAGTTTACAAAAACACAAAACATTGAACACACACACACACACACACACACACACACACACACACACAAAGCAACTATCAATGACAACCATTAATTATAATTACCAACAATCAAAACTGTCTAAAATAACACATAAACAATAGCTGGCAACTTGGCAACCATATGGACCATGTTCATTTCTCTCTCTCTCTCTCTCTCAAAGCTGGTAACATTGATAACTAGCAACCGTACCATATTTATTTCTCTCTCTCGCTCTCTCTCGACCATTAAAATACACCCATTTCTCAAAGCAAACCCGTGTGAAATATTCATTCTTCTTGAAACTCAAAGTTTTTCATTTCTCTTTCTCTCTCTCCCTCTCTGTGTGATGGCTTACTTCACCATTTTCGTCGGATTTTTTTCGACGAATCTAGCTACTTCTTTATTGTTTCTTTTAGAGCTATACATGCATTTTGCAAAGTTGTAAATTTTGAAGATTTTTGTTTCTTTTTGTTTTTCTGTTTTGTTGGGTATGTTACATCAAACTATAAGTGGCACTATTTTTTTTTATGATTCATCACGGGATGTGTTAGATCAACACATGTTACGATTTGGGGATTCTATCAATTTTTTGCTCTTTCTATTTTTAAGTTTTATTTTTTTGAGTGATTCATCACTGAATGTTTTAGATCTACACATGCATGTTATGATTTTTTAGATTTTTTGTTCTTTTTTGTTCTTTTTTTGGTATGCTGCATCAAGCGATTTGTAGCACACATTTTTTTTGGGTGATTCATCACTTGGATGTGTTAGATCTACACATACATGTTTCGATTCAGAAAATTTTTTGATTTTTTTTTGTTTTTCAGATTGTTTTTGGTGATTCGTCAAGGGATGTGTTAGATCATTGTGAAGATTTGGGGGTTTTATGATTTTTTGATCTTTTTTAAAAATTTTATTTTCTGCTCTTTTTGTTTCTCCATTATTTGATCTTTTTGTTTTTGGGATGTGTTAGATCTACACATGACATTGTTCACCTTTGTTTTTCTTTGATTTTTTAAGAAATGATACATCAAATAGTTTTCTTGTTTGCAGATCTATGATTTTCTAAGTATATGATTTACTACATTTTCATATAAATATCAGTTTTATATATCTTATTTTGATACAAAGTTTCTGAATTTATTAAACTTTTTTTTGCAGGTTATTCATGTCATTAAGTTTGTGGATCATAACCTTCAAAATCGTGCTCTTGAACTTGAAGGTATATGCAAATGCTTGTATTTTTTTTGCAGTAAATTAACTAAAAAAATTTCTTCAAAAAAAATATATAGACAAGCAAGATATTTATTTATTAATTCATGAAGCCATGCTACTAAACTTTTTCAAGTATATATTTAGTTAATTAGTTAAGAAAAAACATGTTTTAAATGTTTTGTTATATAAATTATAATAATCCAGCATCTTTGGTCATTTTTTGAATGACTTATTGTCTGATTTTTTTTGAATGATTTGGCAAATACTATTGATTTCTGAATGAAAATGAGTGTTTTTATTGTGACAATTTTTTTTTATCATTTTATATACATAAAAAAGAGAGTATGATAAACTGTTACAAAGAACAAGAAAAAAATGAAAAATATTTGTAGTATAGATAGAAAAATTACCTTCTCCATTGTTTGTAAGTTTATGTCGCTTGTTTAGTGTATTACTCTTCAATAGCTTCCTCATTTTCTCGTCTTTGCTCTGTGGTACTTCCTTGCTTAGAACCTCAACACTTAACTGTGTAGAAATCTCTCAGATGCTTTCAGATATAAGAAACTTAATTATGCATTTGTAAGCCCAATATATATTGACTGCAAAAATAATAATTTATTTTGAAGTAATACATCATCAAAAAAGGAAGATCAAACGGCTTTCTGATTCACACCAATTTTGAAGCAAGTAATGATGTACTAACAATTATCTGTAGACTGCAAAGTAATATTTTTTCTTGAATGCAAAATAATGACAATTTTTTGAAGCAATAAGAAAACAAAAAAGGAAAACCAAAAGGTTTTTTAATTATCACCGGTTTTGAAGCAAGTAATGGTTTCCGCACAACTTTTTTGAGATTATTAATACAAAAATTATTTCCTAACAACTTTACTATATAGATCGGGAAAACAAAAATACAAATGATTTCAGTGCTTTAGTTTTTAAAAATAATTTGTTTAGTTTTAAAATTTTGAAAATATTTTAATTTTTTTAGTATACTGATGAAATTTTAGTTTTATACGAAGTTTTAAAACGAATTTTGATTGGACAACATAATTAAATATGTCTATCCTACCTTCATATAGTTTTTGGGCTTACATGAAAAATGGGCTAAAATCTATTATAAAATGGCCCTACATGTAAAATATTATCAATAGTGTTGATACATACTTCAAATGAACTTTCTGTCTATGTCTGTTGACACTGAATATTAACAATATTGTTGATTGTCTATGAAATAAATAAATTGTTTATTTATGATGGATTTATGATCTAATACAAAAATAATAATATGTTTATAACATTGATTCATGGATTTGCTTCCCATTAAAACATGTTAATTGTATTGTATTTTTTCCACTCATTTTGCTTTGTGCAGGTATAATCCTTTCCTTATTTACTGTTCACTGTGCATGTCTCAATTCCATAAATAATTTGTTCATTTAAGATTATTTATGATTTTAGAATATTACATTTTATGATGGATTTATGATCTAATTCAAAAAAAAATTTGTTTATAACATTGATTCATGGATTTGCTTGCCATCAAATATGTTAGTTGTGTTGTATTTCTTTCAACTCTTTTTTTTGTGCAGATATAATCCTTTCCTTATTTACTGTTCACCGTGCATGTCTCAATTCCATAAATAATTTGTTTATTTTTTATTATTTATGATTTCAGAATATTATATTTTATGATGGATTTATGATCTAATTCAAAAACAATAATCTCATTGATTCATGGACTTGTTTCCCATCAAATTGATTTGTGTCACTATATTGAATAATCATATAAAATTTATTTTACTTCAATGGCTTGCCTGGTAGTGAAATTTACTGTACTTGACTTCAATATATTTTAATGTTGATAAAAAAATGTTATTTAATTTATATTGGATGTGCTTATTAAATTTTTTATATTGGGCTTGTCATTTAATTTATATTGAATGGGCCTTTTTTAACTGCAATTGGGTATGCTTGGTAATTAATTTTAATATACATATTTTCATGCTTGGTGGAAATGTCATTTAATTTATATTTAATAATCCTATATTATTTATTTTACTACAATGTCCTTGCTTGGCAATGAAATTTATTGTACTTGGCTTCAAATATATTTTTATGTTGACGAAAATTGTCATTTAATTTATTTTAGATATATATTGGATGTGCCTAAAATATATTTTTGGGCTTGCTTGGTAATGCAATTATATTGAACGGGCTTATTCCAATTTTTTTCTTTTATTGAAATTGGTCATGATTACTAAATTATTTTAATGTACACTTTGCTCGAATATATTTTATGTTGATGAAAATGCTGTGATCAGTCCTATATTGAATGACAATATATCGAGCTATGTGATCAGTTAAATATTTAGTTTCAACAAATGTTTGCTTGGTATTCCATGTTTGTAGTTTATGTTAATTTACATAAGTTGTGGTAATTTACCAAACAAAATATTCAAAATAAGCAAAAAAAATCTAAACAGTTGTAATATACTTAACTCAAATGTTAGACCACCATAAATCAAAGCATTCAAAAGAAAAATAGATTCAAAATACCTAATAAATGAGGCAACTCTAACAAAATAGTCCTTTAAGAGTTGCCTCATCGTCAAAACACACAAATTCAAAACTTAGTCTTTATCCAATTACATCAATCCATAACTTATCAATAGTAAAAACTTCATTCATTCTCTTCCTTTAGAACAACCTTCAGTCCCTTGGATGTAGCTGTTGTTGAATATGCATCAATCAATGACATCTTCACATTTGAATCTTCAGGAGTTTCACCAACCATAATCTGGTGGGATACTTTTATCTGTGGCGTTGAAATCAGCTCTCTACACGATCCAATCTATTCATTAAAATCCAATCACAATGTAATAACAATGGTTTGAATGTTTAAAAGAAAAATTAAACAACGTAATAAATTTGTTACCCTCTCAATCTCATTTCCCCCCTTCAGATGGTTTGAAAAAAAAATGAGAATCCTGCAAAAACAAAAGATAATCATGAACAATAATCATTTTTATGATGGATTAATACATATGATGCAGGAAATTGTTATAATTGATGAATTGAATTTATTGATTTGGAAATATTTTAATGTTTGCGCTAGCTGTGCTTTGAGAATATGAGATTGAGAGGGTAACAAATTTATTACGTTGTTTAATTTTTCTTTTAAACTTTCAAACCATTTTTATTACATTGTGATTGGATTTTAATGAATAGATTGGATTGTGTAGAGAGCTGATTTCAAGGACACATATAGAAGTATGATTTTAACAGATGATTTTAACAAATGATTGTAACAGATGATTTCAGAACTATCATATTTTATTATATAGAAACCAACAACAAAAATGATTTCAGGGCTTTAGTTTTAAATTTTTTTTGGTTTAGTTTTAATATTTTGAAAATGTTTCGTTTTTTAGTATACTGATGAAATTTTAGTTTTATACGAAGTTTTAAAAAAATAATATGTTTACTAAAGAATTTATGCAGTGTTTGTTCACTTAACAAAAACTGTGAAAAAATATTTTCAACACATGAATATGACTTTTGATAAAATTCTATTACCTCAGAATCATGAAACACACATTCAAGGTTGAATGGTTGCCTCTTCCTCCATATCCAGGAACATCATAGAGACGCACGAGACAAACCTTCAAATTTCAGAAGATTTTTGAAGGACACACATCACGAATGAGAGGGAAAAAAGGAACCATAAATGAAAATGGAATTACAACAGTTTTCTGCTGAGAGATTTTCTGAGTTAAAAAAAACTGTATGGTGTGTACGATGGAATGCACAAATTCATCTGTTTATAGACATTTGTCCAGAAATGTACCCATTGATATATGTTATTATATTTTGGAAACTAAAAATCTTAAATGTGGCAGGCGGCTAAAGCAGAACAAACAATGTTAGGCGAAAAAAACTGTGAAAGCTCGTTATTGCTATTGCTATAAGTGGCACTATTTTACACATTTTCCAAATGATGAATGCCATGTATAACTGTTAAAGCTGGCTATTGCTATAAGTTGTTAAAAGTGGCACTATTTTGCACATTCTCCAAAGGATGAATGCCATTTATAACTGTGAATGCTGTCACGCCCCGATCCGGGAAATCGCTCGTTCTCGCTAGATTTAACCCAAACCATCGTCCTCGCTGGGGCGTGATGCCGCACGAGCCTGGAGTTGCGCTCGTGTAAGGCAAGATAACTGTTCACATAGTGTTTATCTCAAATCGATAACATAAGCAGCGGAAGAAAACAAAGTATAACATAAGAATCTCTTTTATTGATAGTAAACTGAAGATTACAAAGGCTCTGAATAGCCCAACATATATGCCAATTGGCTACAACGCTCATGATCTCTCTAGCTCACAAAGGATTACATTGTTCCATACATTATGCCTCTTTATAGCCACCAAGTTGTCTTCGGCCGAACATCTCCATGTCGCAAGTCCGAACGCATATGCGGAAGCTCCTCTTGAACGCCAAGGACTCCATACCTCGGCACGTCCAAGCCAAGCTCCGCCCCGAGCCGATCATAACCTGACCTGCACATAAACTAGTGGGGGATTAGTGCTTTCGTCCTCGCTTCGCACTGATCAAGACCCGCTCGCACCCAAACCAAACACTTAATCATTTAGTGAGCATGCATCTTATTTTGTGATCTTTCTATTTAGCCTTAGGATCGATTTCATGGCAACACTTAAACATAGCACATTATCATAAATGTGTCCCTTATCCCATGTTCTTGCAGCAGATACAGTTAGGCATAATAGGAACATAAACATAGTGATCGTGCACATTCCGTCCTATTTTCTTTAGCCTACAGTGGTTAGAACTTAACATAAGCAAACATACGATTCGTACAACCGACCAATCATAAACGTAAACATATGCATAATGGGTGGCAGGCCCTGCGTCTGCACCCAGCTCTCATCTCAGCCCACCGGCCCTAACTATATGAAGGTCACGGTGTTTCGTACTGTAATGGACTTGGCATCTCTTATGAGTAAGCCTACAATCGCTTCGATACGGGTTGCTAGCCCAGTATCCGAAGGATCCCAAACTTACGGATATCATAGCTTATCACAGCACTGGACGGTCGTAATCCGTCCGAATGTTGTGCACCATAAATACCACACATAATTCCCTCCTAGGCCGAACGGTCCCGGCGCCCCGGCGTAACCGTTCCAGGGAAGCCGTACCCATGCACGGGCCATCCGAGTCCATTGACCATGCAATACGTGCCATAGCAAACACACATAACAATCCAACCAAATCCTCCGTTGCATAAACATAGTCTCGTTCCATAAATGGTTTCCCGTGCCATAAACATATTCGCGTCTCATAAACATAATCTACCATTTATATAGGGAGCGCCGTCGGCGTTATGCCCCAACACATCCATATTGATGCACGATGCCCAACGGCTTAGACATCTCATACTCGTATTCAATGCGTACCATTCGTAAGTTATTCTTATAGCATAATTTTGTAATTACTTAGTCTTTTCGTAACATAAGTGCCCGAGGGCACGCTCAGCGCCGTACTCAATGTTCTACGCCTAGTGTTCAATGTTCTCAGAGCCGTGCACATGATGCACATCTCGTTATCATCTTTCAATGTTCTACCATCATTGCCCTACCGCGACCCGTGTACTCGATGTACGTCGCTTCAATTGTTCGATTGTTCAATATTTTATCTTAGTGTTCAACGCATATTTAGACCTTTCGTCGCCGAGCCACGCTCGCTAACTCGATAACATCTTACGCATACCATAACATATTTTATTAGACGTGAAGGAATAGGGAGAGAGAGTCAAGAACCCGCCCACCTTAAGCCGATACGCCTTGTCGCCTCGCCGATTGAAGCGTCTCGCTTCCATAACTCGACCGCATAGCTAACTCTCAGACTTAGCCATTCCTTTGAACTACTCGGTTGATTTGGCCTATCGCGCCCATGCCACAATCCGTTGCAAGGCCACGATTTGGTTTTGCGGGCACTTTATTGCATAAGGTAAAATGCCGACCTCTCATCGTCCAGCATAAAAGCCTAGCCTGCACACCAGATCAACTAAAATCAGCACTTGCTCAATGGGACTTATTCTTTGCATCGATTCGATTTATAGATTCCAACCGACTCAAAACTTACCTTTGGCCAACGTAACACTTGCATCGATTCGTATCTATACCTCATCGGGTCAACGCAACTCTTCGAGTCAACGACTCATCATAATGCACCGATGCGGAGCGGGGCATTACAAATGCTGCCATTCTACAGCTTTTGCTATTTTTTATAAGTTAAAATAATATTTTATTAGGCAGAAAATCTGATTTGTGCACATTTTCCAAAGGATGAATGTCATTTATAACTGTGAAAGCTGACTATTGCTATAAGTGGCACTATTTTGCACATTCTCCAATGATGAAAGTAGGCTAAAACAATTTTAGGCGGAAAAACTGATTTGTGCACATTCTCCAAATGATGAATGCCATTTATAACAGGTGCCATTCTACATCTTTTGTTACTTTTAAGAATTTAAAATAATATTTTATTGCAATAATATTTAGGCAAGAAAATGACAAAATTATAATTTTTGCCAACTATTTTGCTTTTATATATATATATATATATATATATGATAAAAGTTGAGAACAGTGGGTCCAAAAATATACGATACATCGTGACATATCTAGTAGGGGTGCAACTTGGGCGGGCTAAACCCGAACCCGATCGGGTAAACCCGTTAATGGGTTGGGTTAGGGTTGAAGATACTCGGGTTCGGGTTCGGGCTCGGGTTAATATGTCGGATTATCCGAAGAACCCGAAACCCGACTTATATATATATATATATATATATATATATATATATATATATATATATATATATATATATATATATATATATATATTCATACTTCTTAAATAAAAAGTTTAAATCCTAAATTTTTCCACCCAAACTCTTCAACTCCTTATCCTAAATCTTATTTCAGTTTGTATTTTGTAATGATTAAGACTTGATTGCTATTTGATTATGAGTTTAATATTACTTTTGTTTAGAATTATTTCAAATATTATATTAGAGTCCGATAAACCCGATGGATCCGACCCAACCCGAGCCAAATCCGATCCTCCGGACTTGGTCTTGGACTTCATATATTGAACTCGAGGTCGGGTCGGGCTTGGGCCCGGGCTTGACTTATGATTCATCGGGTTGGGCTCGGATTGACCTCAAGTCCGACCCAACCCGTCCGAGTTGCACCCCTAATCTACGGACATTAAAAAAAAACTTTCAGAGGGACTTAGAGTTCACTTGCTGACTTGCTGTTTATTTATATATTGTTTTCAACTATTCAAGTAATAATATATCGGTTTTTTAACTTCTTTGTCACTCGTGTCTCTGTGAGGTTGTCGGTTGATGAGTTTCTTTATGTCATACTTGAATATATATATTTAATTTTTAAAAAGTATTACTAACATTTATTCATAAGAAAAGAAAATTGACGGTGATGATTTGACTTGAAAAATAAAAATATATATACCACACTGCATCTTTATTTTGAGCCTTATAACTTTTCTCTCTTTTTCTTCATTAGTTTTGTATATTGCCGATTACAATAAAGCTTGAATGGAATACTCAATACTGTTGCATACTTTGTGATCCGACAATTTTGATTAAATGTCAGTCAACTTACTCAGGTTAGTTTTTACCTCATGTTACAGTACCATTTGATATAACCCTGTTGCTACAGATATAAACCTTTATATAACAAATATATTATATATCTCATTGCTGGCCTGTTGACTCAAATTTTGGACACGAAGCCAAACTTGAGTGACTTGGCAGATCCAGGATGACAATCCACTGGGAACATAATCATAAGAGGGTTCGAAAGCAACGCTCTTCAATATTTTTTAAGATATAATAATATTATATTATATTAAATAGTACTATTTGTATACAATAAAATATTATATTTAACAATTGTTCTCTACGAGTTTTCAAACTTTTAAAATGTTTATGTACAATATCATTTGTAATACTGCTAAGCAACTCTTTTTATATTAAGACAATCATTTAAAAACCTTATTTATCATTAATAAATTGAGGACTTCTAATGGTATGTTTTCTAAAAATAAATAAATAATAATAATAATGAGATTTCACTGGAGGCCCAGCCCTCCACTGCCGCCTAGGTAGATCCGCCCCTGCTTGGTTACCAACTTACCAAGGAGATGTATAAGATCTTGGTTGGGTGGCGGAAGATCAGTGAATCGAGTCACGATAATGTATTATTTCTACCATTTACAAATGGTGAAAGTTGGAGACGGTGGGTCCAAACGATATGTAATACAGCGTGCACAAAGTCCTGTACATAATGTCAGACATTACAAAAAATAAAATAAAATCTTGGAATGATATACTCTTGTTGCTATAGATACAATCATGAGCTTTGGGGACAAATAAACAATTCTTGCAGTAGTGCTGAAAATATTCCAATCCATAATTATAGTTTTTATTGCTTGCTTCTTATTGATGTTAAAACAAATTATTTGTACTCCAACTTGGCTAGGAGTTCTCTCTCTCCCTCAAAACCTACTGTTAGAAATTGCTAGTACTTCACTTCTGAGTTCTGCAAAGTTGAAAATGTCGTCGAGGCTTGAATCGTGCATTTAGCAGCACTTTTCTTAAAGTGTTTCGGGCACTCCAGTAACGTCTTGGAGTCAGCACGCCAGAACACCCAGGATAAGACAGCCTTTTGCCGGAGGTTCACCAGACGTTGTGAGACACCGGCGTAGGGAAGAACATCTTTCTGGAAAACTTTGGAAGAGAAAAGAACCGGCAGACGTTGTGAGACACCGGCGTAGGGAAGAACACCTTTCTGGAAAACTTTGGAAGAGAAAAGAAAGAGAGAATGAATACTGAGATTCTGTGTGTTTTAGACTTAGAGATCTGTAGTATATATAGATGGATTCGTGTTGTTTCGTGAAGTCGCGACCCTTCCGAAACAATATTCATTCACCTGTTCGCAAGTTCATTCACCCCTTCGTCTGTCTGGGCCGCAAAAATGGATTAACAGTGGGCTGCAAAAAATAGGAATTCTCGGGTGCACAAGTGCCTCTACGCCACTATCGCCTCTACGCCCGAGCCCGTGCCCGTGCCCGAGCCCGAGCCCAAGCCGGAGTTGCTGGTGGCAACACCGGCAACATTTTCATGAAGAAGATAAAACAACAACCAATGGTCACCCACTAGCAACCCTTTGGTTGTTGCACACTCCTCATGAGTGCACATACCTATTTAAGCACCCTCGAACCTTTCTCTCTTTCCGATGTGGGACTAAAGTCCCTTCTCTTTCCTTTCATCCTTATGAACAATAAATGGAATTAATAATTCCAGTAATCCCCCACTTGTTCCATAAATGATGGAAAGGAATTCCAGAATACATCACTTAAAGAATATTAATACAGTTAAGTATCTTTCGATTTGAACCTAACCTTAGTAGATGCAACACAAGATTTTATCGGAATCTCTAGTAGCTGGGCTTTGAACCAGTTATTCCTTATGATAAAATCGGTGTTACTTTACACACATTCTTTTGTAGTTCTTCGCCTACATCTCTCGCTTAGCACTATTAATGGCCATGTGCTGATCCTGTCTCGTGAATTTTTTTATAAGATAAACTCCAGATCTTACTGAGACGGCACCATCTCTAAATTCACATAGGTGAAGTTTTTTCAGTATCTCTGTTGCTTTACAGATACATGTCAACATTACTGAACTTCATTAAGAGTTTTATAAACTCAACCCTCAAATTGCAACAGTCGACATTATCATGTCGTATACATCCAAATCAACAGTTTGTTGTTACCTATTGAATCTAAGGTTAAGATTTTCTTAACATTAGATTGGGTTGTCACTGTTGTTGGAACTCTTACTCAAGGAGTTTCAATTCCATACCTCTCGAGGTAGATTTTACTAAATTTCTAGCTAGTGGTTTAGTAAAGGGATCAGCTAAATTATAGCTAGCATGCACATACGTAAGAGAAACGATTCCATCTTTGATCAATTTCCTTACGTAGGTATGTCTTAGACTTATATGTCTAGACTTCCCTTTATACACTTCGTTGTAGGCTCTTGCTAGAGTAGCTTGACTATCGCAATGTATTGACACTTTTGATACATTGTCCTTAGCCAGCAGAATTTCTAATAGAAGATCCCTCAACCACTCAGCTTCTTGTCCTGCAGAAGCTAGAGCCACAAACTCTGACTCCATGGTCGAATGGGTAATGCACGTTTGTTTCTTGCTCTTCCAAGAAATTGCCCCTCCGGTAAGCGTAAATACCCAACCTGTCGTAGATTTGTTATCTCCGACACTTGATATCCAACTAGCGTCGGTATATCCTTCTAATACGGCAGGAAATATACCATACTGTAATCCAAGATTCTTAGTTTTCAAAAGATAACCAAAAATTCTTTCGATAGCCCTCCAATGCTCATTATTAGGGTTGCTAGTAAATCTACTCATTTTACTAACTGCAAATGCTATATCAGGTCTTGTGAATTACATCAAATACATAAGACGTCCAATAGCACTTGCGTATTCTAATTGAGCGACGGCTCTTCCAGAATTTTTTTCTAGTTTAACACTTGAATCAAATGGAGTGTTCACTTCTTTGAACTTTAGGTGTTTGAACTTGTCTAGCGCTTTCTCAACATAGTGCGACTGCGTAAGTTTAATACCCCCATTGTTTTGTATTACTTTGATCCCCAAAATAGTGTCAACTATTCCAAGATCTTTCATCTTGAATGTGGAAGTTAGAAACCTCTTCGTTTCTGTAATTCCACTCATCTCGTTGCTAATGATCAACATATCATCAACGTAGAGACAAAGAAATATCACGATATTTCTATATACTTTAGTGTATAAACACTTATCACAAACATTGTGAACAAAGACATTAGAAATTATGACTGAGTCAAATTTCTGATGCCACTGCTTTGGTGCTTGTTTTAATTCGTACAAGGATTTAACAAGTTTGCATACCTTTTGTTCATTTCTCGGGAGCACGAACCCTTCCGGTTGCTCCATGTAAATCTCCTCATCGAGATCTCCATTTAAGAATGCCGTTTTGACATCCATCTGATGAACATTAAGATGATGCAATGAAGCTAACGCAAACAATATTCTAATTGTAGTCGTTTTTGCTACTGGTGCATATGTGTCAAAATAATCAATTCCTTCTTTTTGTCAAAATCCTTTGGCTACTAGTCAAGCCTTATAGGTGTTTAAAGTACCATCACTATGATACTTTCTCCTGAACATCCACTTACATCCAATAGGTCTGGACCCTTTGGGCAGATCGACAATTTTCCAAGTGTGGTTAGATATTATCGAATCCATCTCATCTTGGATAGCATCTTTCCAAAAAGATGAGTCCCGCGAAGCTATTGCTTCCTTAAAGGTTTTAGGATCATCTTCCACCTGAAGAATGATAGGAATCTTTCGAATAAATTTCTCTGTATTTCTTTCTACTAAGTAAAAAGAAATTAGTTGAGAATCTATTTCGTCAGATCCTAGATCCTTAGCCTTTCGAACTCTCTTGTTGATCCGAAGCTCGGGTCGTTTTTCAACTAACCGTGAAGAGCTCTCCTCACGAGACTCTTCATTAGCAGGAATCTCAGAATCCTTATTCTTAGTAATAAGGTTCTCGAAAAATTTCACATCTCTGGATTCGACAATAATGTTAGACTCTAAGTTTAAAAGTCTATATGCCTTACTATTGGCAGCATAACCTACAAATGCACTTTTGATTCCACGAGGACCTAATTTGGTCCTTTTAGGATCCATGTTTTTGTAATAAGCTATGTACCCCCACACTCTAAAATAACTGATATTAGGCTTACGGCCTTTCCATATCTCATATGGTGAAATACCAGTTTTCTTCAAAGGAATTCGGTTCATTATATGACATGCAGAAAGTAAAGCTTCTTCCCACAAACTAAATGATAATTCAGAATGCATTGGCATTGCATTTATCATTTCTTGATATGTTCTATTTTTCTTTCGGCTAGTCCGTTCTGTTGTGGTGTCCGTGGTGCAGAACATTTGTGAATAATACCGTTCTCTTCACAGAAGGTATTAAATTCAAATGAAAAGTATTCACCACCTCTATCACTTCTAAGTATTTTAATGTTTCTACCAAGTTGATTTTCAACCTCTGATTTGTATATTTTAAACGCATTAAAGACTTCATCTTTATACTTTAATAAATATACATATGTAAATCTAGAGTGATCATCAATGAAGGTAATAAAGTATTTATTACCTCCTCGAGATAATGTGCCATTAAATTCACATAAATCAGAGTGAACTAAATCTAGTAGGTTGGTATTATGCTCTACACTGTAAAAAGGTTTTTTTAATCATTTTGGATTTTGCACAAATTTTACACTTATCTAAGTCTTCAGAATTGCATAAAATTAATCCAGATTTAATTAATCTTTTCATAGTGCTAATACCTATATGCGCTAATCTACTATGCCATAAAGTAGAGGACTCAATCATGTAAGCAGAAGTAAAAACTTTATTGATATTATTTTCAAGGATACAAAGTTTGATCATACCCTCATCGGTATATCCCTTTCCAACAAACAAACAAACCATTACGAGTCAAAATTAATTTGCCCGACTCAAAGACAGATTTTATTCCTGGTTTACCCAACAAGACTCCACTGACGAGGTTCCTACTCATATTCGGGACGTGGAGTACGTTAGTCAGAGTTACTTTCTTTCCGGAAGTGAATTGGATTTCCACATCACCTGTTCCCACGACCGTTGAGTGTCCTTCATTTCCCATCTGAACTTCTTGTCCATCATTGACTTCAAAATAGGTATTGAATGCTGCTTTGTCGTATGAAACATGAACGGTAGCACAAGTATCGTACCACCAACCTGGAGCCTTCCCTTTGACTGTCATGAGTTTGCTCACCGTAGCAATTATGTCATCTGTCTCAGTAAGATTTACCTCGCTGTTTTGGATCTTTCGAACCCGACAGTCTCTGGCATAATGTCCTACTTTGCCACCTACAAAATAGCCGGTCTTGGGTCCTTTGGCGGTGCTGGAGTTCTTGAACTTTTGTTGGTCCTTCTTAGGACCGAGAAAGTTCTTCTTTCCTGCAGGCCTCTTGCCTTTCACGTTCACCGCATTAGTTTTAGAAACTCCGTTCACTACAACAAAAATACATTTTAATGACAGCTAAAAAGCGTCATTAATTGGAAACTGTAACGCCCCAGTCCCAAAATACGTAGGACTAGGAACGTAGACATGCCAGCCGTATAATCAATATACGTAAGCTGTAAAATGCAGTAACCAAGGCACTAAATCACATCCACAAAGATAAATAATGATATAAAAGAAATTTTGAATTTGTCATGTATACAATCGTTGGGCGGAGACAAATCTACTACCAACTATGAAAATAAATACATAATAAAAGAAAGAGTTTGGCGAGCAAAGCGAAGACGATCAAAGTGCAATCATCCTCGAAGAAATAGTGACGATCATGGCTACGGCTAAAACACCTGCGAAGATAAGAACACACACCTGGCGAGATAACCAGGTCCTCAGAGGGACGTAACTAGATACCATAAACATGCCATATAACAACTGAATATATAAAATATGCCACAAACAAAATTAAGTGACAAGACTACAATAAGGTAATCTAACCGTACTAAAGTGATCATGCAGTTGAGAAATAATCCTTCGACGCATAAGCCCTGGCTGTAAATGGGATCGGCGTAGTCCCCATATAGGGCACCAGGGGCCTACGTCCGTAACGTCCGAAGATCGTCAGAGGGCATCATGTGCAATGGGCTACGTCCATAACGCTCTGGAAAACGTCAGAGGGCACCTGGAGCCTACGTCTCCGGCGGAGCGCACAGGTAAGCAGAAAAGTACAAAGAAGCCCATACGTCAGGTATTGTTCTCTCCACCCAATGTACCTGTCAAGTCGCATCCACGACCATGTACCTCTACTAACTGCTAAGTCTTCTGACACGTCTCTATTAGCAGTTAGCCCTAACGCATGCGCATGGGAGATCAACCCATACGCAAGAACCTCTACATGCTACTCATCTCACACTTCCTCGTGGTACAACTGTGTCAAGGTATATGCGATACACTACAGACGGTAGTCCCTTAACTCTAGGTTCATGTGCAACCAAAGGATAGTAACAAAGTAAACTAATAATCATTAAGCATGTAGTAAATCAAGAACTGCAATAACTGGAAATAATGAACAGTAATATGTAATAAAATGCAGACTGAATATAAACAGTATAATGGCAAGGTATCTTGCCTGGTGTTACGCCTGATGTGGTGCAATATTCCGACAAGTCTTGATTGTCTGATAGCCACGTTCGATGTGTCATGGTCCGGAGTTGCAAGGAAATAGAGAAGCATGATTAGCTATGAGTAAAGGGAATAATTCGAAGAGAGTTTGAGCGAAGAGACGTGTGTCCTATTTTTAGAAAATATTTCATAATATGCTTGAAAAATAATTCTACGTAAATACTTGAAAATATTTTATATATGTAAATTGTAAAAATACATTTTTATTAGTCCAGAAAATACTTAAAATAATAAATCTTTTTAGGCAAAACTCAAAGTTGTCAAAATATCTTAAATAAGTACTTTTAAAATAAATAAATAAAAACAGTTTAGGGTTAAACCATAATTTTGTCAAAATGTATTTTGGAAAATATTAATTATGAAATTTATTTACATAAACAGAATACTACACCAAAAATTATAATAATAAAATCAATATCATAACATAAGTATTAAAGTAGTACTCATGATGTACAAACAAGAACTAATAATAATTAACAGAAATAATATAATAATAATACTTATAACAATGATAACAATTATTATAATAAAAAATATAATACTAATACTGAGACAGCTGTTCCTTTTAAATGAAGGGGAATAAGAAAAGGAAGAGGAGAGAGAGTATCGAGAGGGGGGAAAAATTGAGGGCTTACATAGGCGGTTTCGGCCGGCGGTCGGCGCGGATGGGCGCCGTCGGCGCTGTTCGTTCGGAGGGAACAAGGCGGCCGGGTAGTCTTCGGCGGAGCAGGGAGCGCCTGGCGCGGAGGCGGCGACGGGAAGAGGAGCGGTGTCGGATCGACAGCCGGGACTGGAGCGGAGTGACGCGGCGGCCATCCGAGGCGGAGGCGGCTCCTGCACACGGTGGTTGTCGCCTCCGTGGCTGGTCGAGGTCGGCGACGGAGGGAGCTCGACGCATAGGCGGCCTGTCACGACCCGCGCCCGGAAGTTCGGACGCAAGTGCGTAGAAGCACGTCCAGCCTACGCCGCAGAGTCGACGGTAGTAAGCTGTCAAATCTATAGTGTAACTAATCCCATCCAGAAATGACATCACATGATAATAGAATCTAACTTAATCACAAATACTAGTAGCAAGATATGAAAAAGAAAGGAAATAATCCGCAGAGTACAACTCAAAAGGTTAGGTACAGTCATCCTCAAATTATTACAACTCAGCAAATGTTTTGGAAAGAAAAGTCTAAATGACAGAAATAAAGTCTAAACTAATCTATGCATCCTCCAGTGGCTCATCGGTAATGTCGTCTCCTGCATCCTCAGCTACACCATGATCCGTCTCAGGAGCATCATAATAAGTGGTGCACCAGTTTTCTAAGTCCTCTCCTAAAAATATGGTTATCCCAGTCAAGATTGGAGCAAGTACAACACGGGAACTACTACCCATAACATGTTAATTATTATAAGACAGGAAATAGAAGCGAAATCACTGGTGTGAGTTTGCAGCATGGTGAGAGAAGATAAAATAAACAGGAATTCATGGTAAGAGACATTGCAATATGAAATGCAAGAGTTATAGCTACACTACGTGGGGTTGAAGTACAATATCTATATGTGATCGGCTTGGGGTTCTACTTGGTCAGGCTCAATCATACGTGTAGTGTATGATTAGCTAGCCTGCACAGAATCACGGAATCACAGATTATATAGGGTTTTGATCACATATATACTAAAGTACTTCATAACTAACTAGCATACATAGATTCTAATCATGGTATAGAAAACAGGAAATAAATAAACAGGGAACATGGTGAACAGGGTAAACATGAATATGATGACATGAATCCATAAATACTAATCTCGTATGGACAACGTGACAGAATTATGGCATGCACATCTAATTCATGAAATACAATAACTAAACATGAAATGAGAGTGTTCGCTGTAAGTACTTGCCTTGGGTATCTGAAGTCGACGTGTGCGACACGATCGTATCGACACGAAATAAATCACAATCTATAGTCCATAATAAGTCACAAAGCAATATGTCCCATAGAGTCCAGATCATATCCAAAGTCCAATATCCAATAATAGTCCAAATCCGATATCCGAATATTCCGATAAGTCCAATAATCCGATGAGAGATCAAACACAAGTCACAACATAGGAATATGATTAGTTTGTGATTTAAAGCTAATAATCGAAGAAAATTATACTCCTAAATCTAAAACTTATTACGAAATTTCTATATAATATTAGCTATATTTTACCTAGTCAACATTTATAACTATTTGAAAACTAAGTTTGTTAATCAACATATTTGGAAAATATATCATCATTATTTGATTACATTAATTAATATATTATCCACAAAATAGCTACAGCCACTAGTATGAAATACTCATATATTTATACTAATATTAATTGTACATATATACAATCATCTACAATTACTTACCTAATATGCAGTGTAGTTTATATATATACAATATACACATTTTAATACTGAAAGTACCATTGCTTAACCCAATGTAACAAACCCAGAATACAATATACTAAAAC
Organism: Iris pallida; assembly: GCA_029216955.1. Classification (NCBI taxonomy): domain Eukaryota; kingdom Viridiplantae; phylum Streptophyta; class Magnoliopsida; order Asparagales; family Iridaceae; genus Iris; species Iris pallida. The sequence continues at coordinate 10,293,340 of JANAVB010037417.1, forward strand.
CAGTATATATTAATAATATACTAAGTATACCTAAAATATTACATAATATTGTAATATATCATAATGTGATCCTTTCATGCTCACCCGGCCACATAGGGTGGCCTTTCAATTAATTTCAAAGGTCAAGTGACCTTGCTAAAACTCACAGCCACGTGAGTGGCCATGAAAAACCCACGGGTCAAGGGTCGCTTGACCCCATCCCTACTACCAGCCATGTAGAGTTGGCCAGGGCCTTTCAAATTTCAAAAGGCCAAGTGCCCCTTTGCTTCTTGAATTGACACAATCCAATTAATAGACTTGGCTATTCCATGAGCTAAAGGGTCAAGTGATCCCAAATAAGTCACACATGGCTGCTACTAGCTTCTCGAAACCAGAGGAACGTGGCTCTAATAAAGACACAAATAGAGAGAGAAAGCTACTGCAGCCATTCTTCTTTATTTGAAGAGGGAAATAGAGAGAACCATTATTCGGGATTCATTTCCCAATCCCTCCAATCCTCACAACACACGAGAGGATGAAGAGGAAAGGAAACAGAAGAAGGGTTTGAGCGGGAAGAGTCGAAGGCTCACCGAGGTTGGGAGTCGCAACGTCGGGATCTGAGCTTCTCCGAAGTCGGCGGCGAGATCGAGGGTTCAGATCTGAACGGGTGCCGCTCGTTGGCGCAGACCGAACCACGTCTCGCACGAGGTCAGGAAGGCTCGACGATGCGTGGATGACTGATCCGAGGCTGAGGCGGCTAAATGGGAGGGGTGGCGGTTCGTGGTGGTGCTGGAAGCGAGTCTGCTGGCCGGTGTGGACTGGTGGTCGGTGGCTAGCGAAATGGGGAGTGGTGGTGGTTCACCGGAGCACGGTCGGAGTGGTCCGGCGGTGGATGGTGGTGGTCTGCTCGGTAGAGAGAGAGAAGAGAGAAGAGAGAGAGACTGTAGAGAGAGGATTGATGTGATGGCTGTAATAAAATAATTTGAATATTTAAAGAATAAAGTTGAGTGCTCCCCAAGGCTAGTGGCAGGACTGTAATATCTAATAGATCTGGGGGTAATTGGTGGGCAGCCCCAACTAATCGTAACAGATTTTGGCATCTAGCTACTAAAAGAAATAATTAACTAATATTTAAGCTAATCAACAATTAACTCTTCCTCACCCAAATAGGCCCATAATATTAGCTAACTTGGGCTGGCAGCCCAAGCCTGAGTATTCCAATACAATTGGGCTTGAAAGCCCTGTCCACAATTTTTTTAATATTAACTCTTCATGAATAATTAGAAGTAATAATAATAATTACTAAAAAAATATTTTTGAATTAAAATTTTAATTAAAGACACTAATCAAAATTTGGTATTTCATTCAAAATAATTTTGTGAAAAATTCAAAACTAATATTGATCTTCAAAATTAGAGAATTTCAAATTGGGGTAGTTACAAGTATACACACCTTAAAAAAATTTCGTCCTCGAAATTCAAAATATTCATTCAAACATAGTTCAATCATGGCAACATACAATCACACAACAGAAAGAATAGGAAAACGCTCTCTCATCTCATCTTCGCGCTCCCAAGTCGACTCGCATGGAGAGTGATGACTCCACGCCACTCGGACGAGAGGAATCGTCTGGTTGCGTAGCACCTTCTCCTAACGGTCTAAAATCCCAACAGGCTCCTCCTGATATCTGAGGGTAGGACCCACTCTGACCTCTGAATGGTCAATCACATGAGTTGGGTCGAAAATGTAATGCCTCAGCTGCGATACATGAAATACATCATGCATACCCTCCAAAGTAGCTGGTAGGTCAAGTCGGTAGGCGACAGCCCCGATCCTCTCAAGAATGCTGAAAGGCCCAATGAATCTGGGGCTAAGCTTTCCGCCTCGACCAAAACGGATAGTGCCACGTGTCGGGAAAATTCTCAAGAAAACCATATCTCCCACCTAGAAATGAAACCAAACTTAGAATATAATCCTTAATTAATTACTAGAGAAAAAATTAAAATCTAAACTCATTACCTCAAACTCCAACGGTCTTCGGTGGCTATCAGTCCAGTGTCTCTGCCTGTCCTGAGCCACACGAAGTCTCTCCCTGATCTGCTTCACTTTCTCGGCAGCATCAGTAATCATCTCGGGCCCCAATAAGGCTCGCTCTCCCACATCATCCCAAGAAAATAGAGTGTGACACCTTCGTCCATATAAGGCTTCAAAAGGAGTCATCTCAATACTGGTTTGGTAGTTGTTGTTGTATAAAAACTCCACCAAGTGTAGATAATCCTCCCAAGAGCCTCCGAAATCTAGCACACAAGTCCGAAGCATGTCCTCCAGAGTCTGGATGGTCCTTTCTGACTGTCCATCAGTCTGAGGATGATAAGCGGTACTGAATTTGAGCTGAGTGCCCAAACTAGCCTGTAAACTCCTCCAGAAGTGAGATATAAATCTACTATCCCAGTCAGATACAATGCTCACAGGTACACCATGCAATCGAACAATCTGTCTCACATACAGCTCTGCAAGCCTCTCTGTAGATAATCCCACTTTGAATGGTAATAAGTGGGCCGATTTGGTCAGTCTATCAACAATGACCCAAATCGCATCCTTTCCTCCAGGAGTACGCAAAAGTCTGGAAACGAAATCCATAGTGATATGTTTCCACTTCCACTCTGGAATAGGCCATGGTTGAAGCAATCCACCTGGTCTCTGCCTTTCGGCCTTAACCTGCTGGCACACTAAGCATCTGGAACAGAAGTGTGCCACATCACGTTTCATTCTATACCACCAAACATGATCTCTCAAATCCTTGTACATCTTGGTGGCTCCAGGATGTATAGAATACTGAGAGCGATGAGCTTCCTGCAATACTTCTTCTCGCAGATCACCACTAGGAACACAAAGTCTAGTCCCATGCCTCAAAGAACCATCTTTCGCAATAGAGAAGTCATCGGTCAATCCATCCTGCACCTGAACTCGTAGACTCCTCAAGCTATCATCATGGTACTGAGCTTCTCTGATTCTGTCCATCATTCCAGACTGAATCTGTATGCCCATCATCTGCATGTCAACTCCAGGAATCACAATCTCAATACCCAGACTCTCCAGATCTTCTAACAGATGCCGATCCATCGTCAGATACATAGCTACTGGATAACGGCTAAGTGCATCTGCTACCACATTAGCTTTTCCAGGATGGTACTGTAATGAGATATCAAAGTCTTTTATCAGCTCAAGCCATCTACGCTGCCTCATATTCAATTCCTTCTAGGTGAATACATACTTCAGACTTTTGTGGTCTGTAAAAATTTCCACCCGTTCACCGTAGAGGTAGTGCTTCCACAACTTCAGGGCAAAGATCACTGCTGCAAGCTCTAAGTCGTGAGTGGGATAATTCTGCTCATAGGGTCGTAGTTGTCTTGAAGCATAAGCAATCACTCTCTTGTTCTGCTCCAGGACACAACCTAAACCCTTTCCTGAGGCATCACTGTATATAGTAAAACCTCCCGTCCTTGATGGCAAAGCAAGAATGGGTGCTGTGGGCAGTCTCTTCTTCAGTTCATCAAAGGCTATCTGGAACTCATCAGACCAAATAAACTCCACGTCTTTCCGCGTAAGCCTAGTCATCGGCTCTGCGATACGGGAGAAATCCTGCACAAACTTCCTGTAGTACCTCGCTAATCCCAAGAAGCTCCGAATCTCTGCTACTGAGGTAGGAGTGGTCCAAGATTCGACGACAGCAATCTTCTTCGGATCTACTGAGATACCCTCACCAGTAACTACGTGTCCGAGAAACTCCATTTTGTCCAGAAAAAACTCGCATTTGGAGAGTTTTCCATAAAGCTACTCCTTGCGGAGAGTCTCTAACACGATCCTCAAGTGCACTTCATGCTCTTCGGGGGTCTTTGAGTATATCAGGATGTCGTTAATAAACACCACAACGAATTGGTCAAGGTATTGATGGAATACCTTATTCATCAAGTGTAAGCCCCCTGAATTTCAGGGTTTATTTTTTATTTTTCTTAATGAATTATTTTCGATAAATGTTTTATTATTTAATTGTTTAGATCATTAATGTACCTTTCCATGACTTTGATTTCTGGAGCGTCAGGAATACCCATCTCTATAAACTCTCTTCACGAGTTTTGAAATAGACAAGATTATCTTCGTTTTGATATATCATGTCCCACTTGAACTCGTTCCCTTGTGCTCTTTTTGTATCGCGCAACTTCGGGTCAACTTAGACCAATTAATCGTTGAATAATTATTTCCACTTTTATTTTTTATCATCGTTTGCACGTCACCGTGACTTTTAATTTAGAAGCACCAGACCAGTCGTTTTCTCAGAACCAACTTCTCACGAATGATCTACTCGAGACGCTCTTCACCCATGACCTTCGTATCCCACTCAGACACTCTATTTTGTGCTTCATTTTCTTCGCACAACTTTTGGGTCAATTTAGGCCGATTTATTTTCCACCGTAAAACCTGATTTATTTTCCAATTTAATTTTGGGATCCGACATCGATCCAACCTAGTCGACCCAAAGTATGGACGTGGCCCACATGAAGCCTACTACCCACATGAAACTTGTGTCCCATTTATTGGAGTCCCCGCATATTATTTATTTTCCCATGATTATAAATCCCTATTTTTAATTTAATTATTGCACCCGGTTCGATTTCGACCCGGCTCGACCGAACCCGAATCCAAGCTCCATATTGTTCTTTCTTGACTGTCCAAATACCCCGCATAATTTCCCTATTTTTTCTATTTTAAAAATCTATTTTTCTTCTCTTTCCACTTTACAAATATCTATGTATATATATATATATATATATATATATATATATATATATATATATATATATATATATATATATATATATATATATCTTACCCTCTCTCCAAACAAACACCACCTCACCCCCTTCCCTCTCTCTCATCCAGCACACAGCACCCCCCCTTTTGGACCGACATCAACCCCCACTCCCTCTCTCAAATATCTTTCTCTCTCTCTCTACTATTCTCACTCTCTCTCTCTCTCTCTCTCTCTCTCTCTTTCTATTTAATATATTACACACCCATATATAAACACTCTCTCCCTCTCTCCTCACACAACACACAACACCACCACCACTCCCAGCCAACAGCCGACCCCCTCACTGTCGAACTCCCCACCTCCATGGCCGGCCCCCTCTTCTTCTCCTCCTCCTCCTCCATTATCATCATCTTTCCATCACCACCACTACTCACCACCATCACCTTCACCATCATATATAACACCACCACCACCGCACACCATCTCCTCCACCACTCTGCACCCCACCACGCTGAGGCCACCGCCGGCCACCGCCGCAGCCATCGCGCCCGCCCAGCGCGCCACCAGCAGCAGCTGCGACAGCAGCAGTGTGCGCATGCGCGCGCACACAAACGTGGGCTATCCCGTGCGCGCATGGGCGTGGTCGTGTGCCATCCCGTGGCCGGCCCGCCCCCGCGAGCTTCCCACACTCCGGCATGCCCTAGGTGACCTCCCCTGAATCCACCGCCACCTTCCCTGATGAGCCAAATAGGCGATTCGTGCGTTTTGAACGAAATCCCGTCGACGCGCGCGGAGGAAAGTTTCATAAATTGTGTTTCGGGACAGCGACTTCGCGTGTGTTTTCTGGGAGATCCGACCGTTGGATCGGTGATTTTTTTGCTCCGTCTCAATCTCGGTATACCATCTTTACTCCTGTCAATTTTCGTCCGTTAATTTTGTCGTTTGATACCTCAAAACTGGCCACCAAGTTGACGTTTTAAATTGAACTATTTTTGGACAGTTTTGTGGAGCCGACTTTGTCAGCTCGTAACTTCGCCGTCGCAGCTCCGGTTGGCACGCTACTAGTTCCTGTGCGCAGCTGGTATAACCCTCTTCCTGTCTTCTTTAGGTTTCGTTTTATTTTAAGCACGTTCGGTTGGTCGAATTCGACGCCAAAGTTGGGCGTCCGAATTCTTTAATTTACACTTGTTAAATTCTATTTTTGAACCCGGGACTCCGGATTCAATTTCTGACACCACCAGTAGACTCGTGGCATCGTTTTGGCATGTTTTCATATAAAATTTTCTTAATTTGGAGAACATGGGCCGTGGCACGTATTTCGGTGCAAAGCGGGTCCCACTTTTCGAGTCAACGGGTCACTTTGAGATCGGCTCATCGGAATCCAATTCCGGATATACCGTTGAGTTCGTATCGTCATTCTAGACTCGTTGACATATAATTTGCTGAGTTTTGAAGACATTTGCTCCGGCACGCATTTCGGTGCAAACTGGATTCCAAGTGTCCGCGTCAACGTATCATTTTGAGATCGGCACATCGGAATTCTATTTTGGACATACCGTTGGGTTCGTATCATCATTCTGGATTCGTGGAGATATAATTTGTTAGGTTTTGTAGACTTCTATCCTGACACGTTTTTCGGTGCAAAGTGTGTCCAACGGCGGACATCATTTTGACCCAAAATTACCGTTTTGCCCCTGTGTCCAAATAGCACTTATGGGTAGGCTATCCTAGCTAATTTGACCGTTCTAGACACGTTGGTGATATTTATTTATCATCCGACAACATCTGTAGATTTTGATTATGTATTATCCTTAATTTATAATCAATTATTTTTCCAGAAATTGTTACTTTCTGTTTTTAGATTTTTATATATATTTTAATTTTTGTTAAAATCTGGGAAAAATTGTATTTAAATACTATGTTAATTTAGCTAATTTATTATAATTTTTCTAGTATTTAATAAGTACTTTGGTATTTTATAAAAATGGGAAAACAGAACTCATTTTCAGTATATTTATGTTTGCTGATTTTTAATAAATATTTATGAAGGTTTATAAATCCCAGAAAAATTAGTATAAATTTCTATAATTAACAAGGATCATTTTGGTACTTTATTTTATATATATTTAAGCTTTTTGTCTATCTCAAAAATTATGGGAACATAGTGTACAGTTGATTTTAATTATTAAATAATTATGACTTGCAACTTTTTGTGTTGTTTTGTATTTTAGTTGTATTGGACCTCACCCTACACTAGTGTAAAGACCCTAGGAAGTTAGTTTGTGTATAATGGCACTCCACATTAGACTTTTATGCTAGGTCCCTACTTAGTTAGTGTCCAGTTAGGAGTCGTGTCTCACCACTAGTGTAATATTGAACATAGTTTAGAACTGAGTTTGTATATCATTATTGACAGGACACTGGACATCTATATCTTCGTACTAGTATTTTTGCTTTGTTCGAGGCAAGTACATCTACAAACTCATTTACTGTCTTTTAATGCTAGAACATGTATTAACCGAGGTAGCAAGTTAAATCTTCACATGTTACATTAATTTAGTCCCTACCATGCTTAGGACAGTTATCATATCTTCACATGCTTCTTACTGGTTCCCCGTACATGTTTCACTATGCTTATATCTGCCTGAGTATTCACATGTTTTACTGCTCTCAGTACTTTCACCTGTTTTACTGCTATTAGTACCTACTGTGCTTTATACCGATCCCAGTATCTCCCACATGTTTTTACTGTTCTCGTATCTCTCGCATGTTTAAATAACGGGTTAAAAAAAACTGTTAGTATTGTACGTGAACATGACCCCCTTCTCCGTATGTACTTACCGCGCTCGGTGACATTCTATATGTGACCTTACCGTATGTTCTGATCTCGCATTTGTGTATGGATATACACCGATGTCGTTCGTGCACGTATGTGCATACCAGAAAACTTGATATGTACCGCTGTATATCCTATTCACCTATTGACCGATTCACGTTCATACTACGGTTTTAAACTTTTAAACATTACATATACATCTGTCTCTATGACATATGTATCCTTGCCATGATAGATTATGAGTTATACCATGATTCCAGATATGCCATGTTCCCTGTGTTACTATGATACTGTGATCCCAGTTGTACCATGAGGCCATGTTTTCCAGTATTTCCTATTTTATAGACTTAACACACCATATTTCTTGTTGTACATCTCTTTCGTTATATGTTCAGTACTTTAGTTGTAAAGGTTGTACTTGCTCCCGTCCTGACAGGATAACGTTGTAGGTATACTTTTCGAGAAGGAAACGCTATGTGTTACATATTATGGTACTGCATTGAGGACCTGGCCTTAGCTCCAGAAGAGGCCCCAGCGGGGAACCTTGCTTAGTTATCTTTCATGTGTTTTGAGACTTAGATTTTGGTTTGTACTTATATTTGGATACTGGACTTTGTCTCCAGTTAGATACTTTGGTTATGTATTATTAAATCTGTACTTGTTTACCTTCGCTTACAGATGCTGAGTTGTGATGAACCTTTAAATGTGATTTTAGAACTGTTAGCAGCTTAGATCCTTTATTGTCTATTCTTAGAACAACTTACTACGCTTTAACAAGTGTAGGCTGGACATGGCTCGGCCCGGCCCAACAATTTGGGTAACGGGTCGTGACATGTTTTTAGTGGTGGCCCATGCAGGTCCTAACTAAATTGTTTGGTTATGTTATTGTACCAAACATGCCTGCAATTAGGATCTAGGACAACTTGGTAACACTAGGGATGACATTTAGAACACCTAGAGGATTTTTAGGATTGCAACATAGGAGAACTCATCCCAGCATAGGACCGTTAGCTACAATTAGCCTCTTGTTTGTATTTCAATGGGTTACAATTTTGACCAGGATAGTACCCTTGGGATGACCCCTGAGGTTCTCACTCTAATCTTATCTCGAAATCTGTTTTCACCTGTTTCCATTTGCTATTCCTTAATTTGTTGTTGAAATCGATTTTTGATTTTCGTTGTTGACTTTGGTCTTGCATCATGATAAATTTTGTGGATTAAATTTTGATATATCCTGATAAGGTAAACGTCTGCTTTATTTATGGAGTTTAGAATTTATCGCAGCCATATTAGCTGGTATGACAAAAACATAGAGCCTAATTTCGGATATACTATCATATTCATAGAATTTAGATTCTCTCGCAGCCATACCGGTTGGCGTGGTGAGGATTCTAGATAATGTGATTATAGGGTGTATACCATAGTTATGACTCTATCGTTTATTGTATATAAGCTTACTGGTGTGGCGAGAATTCTGGCAACATGATTTCAGGAAGACGTATATCGTTATCAGATCATATCTCAGCTTGGTTCACTTCGTTATGATCGATTGAGCAAGAATAAATTCTTATTATTATCATTCTTTCCCGCCTTGATTAACTCTGTTCTATCTACATCTACAACTAGGATTATAGGTTCTCTAGGACTCTCCAATAGGATTGCTTTTGCGTTATCTTTTGGACACAATTATTATTGTGTTCCATCTTTCCTATGACCTGACTAAACTCTTTTTCGTTAACCTCTTGGGTAATTCTTCTCGTTATGCATTCCGTTGTCTTCGTACCATTCTTGGAGATATTCCAATAAACTTTTCTGTCTTGCTTGACCTTTAACTTGTTTGGACACTGTTATGGATTGTTTGACCCAGTCTTAGGCCTTGTTACATTCTATTTGATAGACGACCAAAATAGCCAAACCTTGTTAACTGATTCTGTAGTATAACTATAAATGTATTGTATGATTGTGATAAATACTTTTCCTAGGGATTGGTTAGATTAAGCTTATAGGACAAGTATAAGTGACTGACTGTAGTAGACTTGGAAACCATTAAGAACGATTGTATTGATAGTATGACTTGATGATAGGGTATTTAAGATGGAGAAATGAGATATTATATTGTTGTGTCTATGAATTGAGGATTAGAATCTTGTGCTTAGAAGTTTGAAGATTTAGTATTTGTAGAATTTTGGTTGGTTATCTATAGCTGATTACATGTGATTAAAGGGTATATCGATATGTGGAATAGTATAGAATAAATTAGAATGAGTTACCGTATTGCGTACGAGATCGAAAAGATACCAGTTAAAAAGACAAGGAACGAGGCAAAGACATATGTACATTGGTAATTAATAAATTGGGAGTTTTGAAATCGAGGATTTATATTCGGAGGACTTGTTGAGTAAAAAGAAGAAGGCTCTACGCCAAGGAATAAGAATTGAATGTATAATTTCAAGGATAAGCTGTAGAAAAGGATTGACGACAATTAATGCTAAGGGCCTGTGGATTGATATAATATGGATACTTAGGATACGATAAGGAAATCAAGTATTTACAATTGGGGTTGAAAATATGATTGATGATCAAGCAATGTAGGTTTATAGACATACCCAGAGAATGACCTATAGTTTAGGGTATACATAAAAGTTTCATGTTAGTATGGAAGATTCTAAAGGATGTATGACGTAGTTATGATAGAAGGACCTTTGTTGAACCTGAACCAAAAATATTGTAGGAGAAATAGCAGAGATGATTTCAAGGGTAGCAGATTGAGTATCGTAGGCAGAGCAGCTACATGTTATAGTTTGACCTATTGGATGATTTTTAATTTCGAGGACGAAATTTTTGTAAGGTGGGTAGGATGTAAGCCCCCTGAATTTCAGGATTTATTTTTTATTTTTCTTAATGAATTATTTTTGATAAATGTTTTATTATTTAATTGTTTAGATCATTAATGTACCTTTCCATGACTTTGACTTCTGGAGCGTCAGGGATACCCATCTCTGTAAACTCTCTTCACGAGTTTTGAAATAGACAAAATTATCTTCGTTTTGATATATCATGTCCCACTTGAACTCGTTCCCTTGTGCTCTTTTTGTATCGTGCAACTTCGGGTCAACTTAGACCAATTAATCGTTGAATAATTATTCCCACTTTTATTTTTGATCATCGTTTGCACGTCACCGTGACTTTTAATTTAGGAGCACCAGACCAGTCGTTTTCTTATAACCAACTTCTCACGAATGATCTACTCGAGACGCTCATCACCTATGACCTTCGTGTCCCACTCAGACACTGCATTTTGTGCTTCATTTTCTTCGTACAACTTCCGGGTCAATTTAGGCCGATTTATTTTCTACCGTAAAACCTGATTTATTTTCCAATTTAATTTCGGGATCCGACATCGATCCAACCTAGTCGACCCAAAGTATGGACGTGGCCCACATGAAGTCTACTACCCATATAAAACTTGTGTCCCATTTATTGGAGTCCCCGCATATTATTTATTTTCCCATGATTATAAATCCCTATTTTTAATTTAATTATTGCACCCGGTTCGATTTTGCCCGACCCGGCTCAACCGAACCCGAACCCAAGCTCCATATTGTTCTTTCATGACTGTCCAAATACCCCGCATAATTTCTCTATTTTTTCTATTTTAAAAATCTGTTTTTCTTCTCTCTCCACTTTACAAATATCTATGTATATATATATATATATATATATATATATATATATATATATATATATATATATATATATATATATATATATATATATATATATATATATATATATATATATATCTTACTCTCTCTCCAAACAAACACCACCTCACCCCCTCCCCTCTCTCTCATCCAGCACACAGCATCCCCCCCCCCTTTTGGACCGACATCAACCACCACTCCCTCTCTCAAATATCTTTCTCTCTCTCTCTACTATTCTCACTCTCTCTCTCTCTTTCTATTTAATATATTACACACCCATATATAAACACTCTCTCCCTCTCTCCTCACACAACACACAACACCACCACCACTCCCAGCCAACAGCCGACCCTCTCACTGCCGAACTCCCCACCTCCATGGCCGGCCTCCTCTTCTTCTCTTCCTCCTCCTCCATTATCATCATCTTCCCATCACCACCACTACTCACCACCATCACCTTCACAATCATATATAACACCACCACCGCCGCAAACCATCTACTCCACCACTCCGCACCCCAGCACGCCGAAGCCACCGTCGGCCACCGCCGCAGCAATCGCGCCCACCCAGCGTGCCACCAGCAGCAGCTGCGGCAGCAGCAGTGTGCGCATGCGCGCGCACACAAACGCGCGCCACCCCGCGCGCGCATGGGCATGGTCGTGCGCCAGCCCGTGGCCGGCCCGCCCCCGCGAGCTTCCACACTCCGGCGCGCCCTAGGCGACCTCCCCCGAATCCACCGCCACCTTCCCTGACGAGCCAAATAGGCGATTCGTGCGTTTTGAACGAAATCTCGACGACGCGCGCGGAGGAAAGTTTCAGAAATTGTGTTTCGGAACAGCAACTTCGCGTATATTTTTTGGGAGATCCGACCGTTGGATCGGCGATTTCTTCGCTCCATCTCAATTTTGGTATATCCATCTTTACTCCTGTCAATTTTTGTCCGTTAATTTCGTCGTTTGATACCTCAAAACTGGCCACCAAGTTGACGTTTTAAATTGAACTATTTTTGGACAGTTTTGTGGAGCCAACTTCGTCAGCTCGTAACTTCGCCGTTGCAGCTCCCGTTGGCACGCTACCAGTTCCTGTGCGCATATGGTATAACCCTCTTCCTGTCTCCTTTAGGTTTCGTTTTATTTTAAGTACGTTCGGTTGGTCGAATTCGACGCCAAAGTTGGCCGTCCGAATTCTTTAATTTGCACTTATTAAATTCTATTTTTGAACCCGAGACTCCGGATTCAATTTCTGACACCACCAGTAGACTCGTGGCGTCGTTCTGGCATGTTTTCATATAAAATTTGCTTGATTTGGAGAACGTGGGCCCTGGCACGTATTTCGGTGCAAAGCGGGTCCCACTTTTCGAGTCAACGGGTCACTTTGAGATCGGCTCATCGGAATCCAATTCCGGATATACCGTTGAGTTCGTATCGTCATTCTAGACTCGTTGACATATAATTTGCTGAGTTTTGAAGACATTTGCTCCGGCACGCAGTTCGGTGTAAACTGGATTCCAAGTGTCCGCGTCAACGTATCATTTTGAGATCGGCACATCGGAATTCTATTTTGGACATACCGTTGGGTTCGTATCATCATTCTGGATTCGTGGACATATAATTTGTTAGGTTTTGTAGACTTCTATCCTGACATGCTTTTCGGTGCAAAGTGTGTCCAACGGCGGACTTCATTTTGACCCGAAATTACCGTTTTGCCCCTGTGTCCAAATTGGACTTATGGGTAGGCTATCCTAGTTAATTTAACCATTCTGGACACGTTGGTAATATTTATTTTATCATCCGACAATATCTGTAGATTTTGATTATGTATTATCCTTAATTTATAATCAATTATTTTTCCAGAAATTGTTACTTTCTGTTTTTAGATTTTTATATATTTTTTAATTTCTGTAAAAATTTGGGAAAAATTGTATTTAAATACTATGTTAATTTAGCTAATTTATTATAATTTTTCCAGTATTTAATAAGTACTTTGGTATTTTATAAAAATGGGAAAACAGAACTCATTTTCAGTATATTTATGTTTGCTGATTTTTAATAAATATTTATGAAGGTTTATAAATCCCAAAAAAATTAGTATAAATTTCTATAATTAACAAGGATCATTTTGGTACTTTATTTTATATATAGTTAAGCTTTTTGTCTATCTCAAAAATTATGGGAACATAGTGTACAGTTGATTTTAATTATTGAATAATTACGACTTGCAACTTTTTGTGTTATTTTGTATTTTAGTCGTATTGGACCTCACCCTACACTAGTGTAAAGACCCTAGGAAGTTGGTTTGTGTATAGTGGCACTCCACATTAGACTTTTATGCTAGGTCCCCACTTAGTTAGTGTCCAGTTAGGAGTCGTGTCTCACCACTAGTGTAATATTGAACATAGCTTAGAACTGAGTTTGTATATCATTATTGACAGGACACCGGACATCTATATTTTCGTACTAGTATTCTTGCTTTGCTCGAGGCAAGTACATCTACAAACTCATTTACTGTGTTTTAATACTAGAACATGTATTAACCGAGGTAGCAAGTTAAATCTTCACATGTTACATTAATTTAGTCCCTACCATGCTTAGGACAGTTATCATATCTTCACATGCTTCTTACTGGTTCCCCGTACATGTTTCACTATGCTTATATCTGCCTGAGTATTCACATGTTTTACTGCTCTCAGTACTTTCACCTGTTTTACTGCTATTAGTACCTACCGTGCGTTATACCGATCCCAGTATCTCCTACATGTTTTTACTGTTCTCGTATCTCTCGTATGTTTAAATAACGGGTTAAGAGGAAACTGTTAGTATTGTACGTGAACATGACCCCCTTCTCCGTATGTACTTACCGCGCTCGGTGACATTCTATATGTGACCTTGCCGTATGTTCTGATCTCGCGTTTGTGTATGGATATACACCGATACAGTTCGTGTACGTACGTGCATACCAGAAAACTTGATATGTACCGCTGTACATCCTATTCACCTATTGACCGATTCACGTACATACTACAGTTTTTAACTTTTAAACATTACATATACATCTGTCTCTATGACATATGTATCCTTGCCATGATAGATTATGAGTTATACCATGATTCCAGATATGCCATATTCCCTGTGTTACTATGATACTGTGATCCCAGTTGTACCATGAGGCCATGTTTTCCAGTATTTCCTGTTTTATAGACTTAACACACCATGTTTCTTTTTGTACATCTCTTTCGTTATATGTTCAGTACTTTAGTTGTAGAGGTTGTACTTGCTCCCGTCCTGACAGGATAACGTTGTAGGTATACATTTCGAGAAGGAAACGCTATGTGTTACATATTATGGTACTGCATTGAGGACCTGGCCTTAGCTCCAGAAGAGGCCCTAGCGGGGAACCTTGCTTAGTTATCTTTCATGTGTTTTGAGACTTAGATTTTGGTCTGTACTTATATTTGGATACTGGACTTTGTCTCCAGTTAGATACTTTGGTTATATATTATTAAATCTGTACTTGTTTACCATCGCTTACAGATGCTGAGTTGTGATGAACCTTTAAATGTGATTTTAGAACTGTTAGCAGCTTAGATCCTTTATTGTCTATTCTTAGAAGCGCTTACTACGCTTTAACAAGCGTAGGCTGGACATGGCTCGGCCCGGCCCAACAATTTGGGTAACGGGTCGTGACATCAAGTTCATAAAAACAGCAGGTGCATTGGTCAACCCGAATGGCATCACCAAAAACTCATACTGGCCATACTTCGTCCGGAATGCAGTCTTCTGGATATCTTCCTTCTTCACTCTCACCTGATGGTAGCCAGACCTCAAGTCTATCTTTGAAAATACCATGGCGCCGCTCAGCTGATCGAATAAGTCGTCGATCCTCGGCAGTGGATATTTATTCTTGATAGTGAGGTTATTCAAAACCCAGTAGTCAATGCACATGCGTACTGACACATCCTTCTTCGGCACAAATAATACCGGAGCTCCCCTGGGTGATGAACTAGATCTGATGAATCCTTTCTCAAGCAATTCATCTATCTGCTTCTTCAGCTCCACGGACTCATGATTGTTGATTCTGTAGACATTTTTAGCTTCCGGTTCAGCTTCCGGAACTAAGTCTATAGAAAATTCAACATCTCTAACAGGCGACAATCCCGGCAGTTCTTCTGGAAAAACATCTAGGAATTTCGCAATGAGTGGGTGAGGCAACCCCTTGTCGTCAACCATAGCTCCGCACAGAATATCATGCTGCTGCTCCACTGCTCCTCTAGAAAATTCAAATGTAGGCTTCCCCGGAGGACTGAATACAATACATCCTCGACGGCAATCAATAGAAGCATAATTGCTACTCAACCAATCCATCCCGAGTACAATGTCAAAACTTGGAAGTGGCACTACGAGTAGGTCAGCACGCAATTCCCTTCCATCCAGGGTTATGCGACGCTGGACGCAGAGATCTTTCACTAAAAGAATACCTCCGCCAGTCATGATATTGCAGTTTCTATCTAAGGGTGAAGCTACAATACTGTGTCTGAACACAAAGGCTGAAGATATAAAACTATGTGTAGCTCCTGAATCAAATAAAGCAATAGCTGGATGTGAATCTAAAAGAATAGAACCTGCAATCACATCTCCAGGTGCCTCGGCCTCCTCAATAGTAGTCATGGCGAAGGCCTTGCCCTTCTGAGGTGCTCCCTTCTGTTGGTGCTGGGCAAAGCGCTGCTGTTGAGTAGGAAGAGGTCCTCTCTGCTGCTGTGCTGCAGGTGGCCTAGCTGGCTGGGTAGAAGCCATCCCCTGAATAGGATGAGCTAGTGGACAATCTCTCAGCTGATGTCCGCTAGAACCGCAGTACAAACACATCCCCAGCCTCTTCCTATAATGCTCCCAGATAGGTCCTGGCTTCTTGCAATAGCTATATGGTGGTCCTGCATGGTTCTGCTTCTGCGGCTGCTGTTGCATAGGGGCTCTGGCCGTCTGCTGCTGCTGAAAAGTCTTCTACTGAAACTGTGGACGCTTTGCCGATCCAAAATTATAATTCTCCCCAAATGTATCTCGGCCTCTCTTAGTCCTAAGATCAAGATCCTCCTCAATCCTCCGCACCTCTGCTAAAATCCCAGCATAAGTAGTCTTGCTCGAGGAGATGTGAACCCGAATCTCTTTGGACAAGCCTTGACGGAATCTGCGGGCCTTGACCTTCGGGTCCTGGACTACAAAATCTGCAAATCGGCCTAGCCTGCCAAATTTTGCAGCATACTCATCCACTGAAAGTCGGCCCTGGACCAAACTCAGAAACTGTGCCTCTAGAGCTCCTTCTACAATCTCTGGATAGAACTTTCTCTTAAAGAGGCTCTTGAACTTGTCCCAAGGCAGATCTGGAACTATCCGAGGCTCGCTCCGGAACCAAGTGCGGGCAATATCATGAAGCTGAAGACCAACTGCCTCAATATGCAGATCCTTGGGGATCCTAGCAAGCCTCATAATACGCTCGATGTCTTCAAGCCACTCATCTACGTATAAGATTGCCTCAGTGCCCTTGAAGGTCCGAGGATTCATCTTCTTGAAATCCATAATATCCCCTTCCTTCGAGGTAGAGGACTGCTGCTGCTGAGTCTGCTGAGGTGTAGGAGCAGCTCTCTCAATAGCAGCAAGGGCTAGCTCATGCGCCTTCTTAACACTGTCACGCATGGCAGCATTCTGCTCCCTCTGGGCCTCAGCCTGAATCCGCTGGGACTCAGCCTGAATGTGCTGGGACTCCATCATCTCACGAAGAAAGCCAAAAAGCTGTGAACTGTCAGCAGGCACACTCTCAGAGGATAAAGATACTCGTGTCCCTCGCTGAGATGGAGGAGGAAGACTCTCCGATGCAACTGAGGCTACCTCCTGAACTACAGCCAAATCAGGAGCTGGAGGGTGAGTCTCAACCGTTCTCTTCTTGGAAGATCGAGAGGACGACCATCCCAATCGCTCAGGAGCTGCGGCAGCAGCTGCTACTAAGCCTTTAGATCGGGTCTTCGGAGGCATTCTGAAAAATAAGATATGATAGAGTTAAGAGATATCCTAAATTCAACAAAGACAAGATTATTCAAGAAGGATAGCAATTCAAGATAGAAATTAGTCAGAATTGCTCGAAATAATCGAATTAGATCAAAATGGAATTCCTATTTTGTGATTGAGCTTTTCCTAGGTGTTCATTTTCCTATCAATTTGTTACAGGCTCATAGCGATACTCTAATCCTAAGTACCACTATGACATCGCACTCTTTGCGAAGACGGACCTGCATGGGCCACCATAAAAATGTGTCACGACCCACGCCCGAAAGTTCGGACGCAAGTGCGTAGAAGCACGCCCAGCCTACGCCGCAGAGTCGGCAGTAGTAAGCTGTCAAATCTATAGTGTAACTAATCCCATCCAGAAATGACATCACATGATAATAGAATCTAACTCAATCCCAAATACTAGTAGAAAGATATGAAAAAGAAAGGAAATAATCCGCAGAGTACAACTCAAAAGGTTAGGTACAGTCATCCTCAAATTTTTACAACTCAGCAAATGTTCTGGAAATAAAAGTCTAAATGACAGAAATAATGTCTAAACTAATCTATGCATCCTCCAGTGGCTCATCGATAATGTCGTCTCCTGCATCCTCAGCTATACCATGATCTGTCTCAGGAGCATCATAATAAGTGGTGCACCAGTTTTCTAAGTCCTCTCCTAAAAATGTGGTTATTCCAGTCAGGATTGGAGCAAGTACAATACGGAAACTACTACCCATAACATGTTAATTATTATAAGATAGGAAATAGAAGAGATATCACTGGTGTGAGTTTGCAGCATGGTGAGAGTAGATAAAATAAATAGGAATTCATGGTAAGAGACATTGCAATATGAAATGCAAGAGTTGTAGCTACACTACGTGGGGTTGAAGTACAATATCTATATGTGATCGGCTTGGGGTTCTACTTGGTCAGGCTCAATCATACGTGTAGTGTATGATTAGCTAGCATGCACGGAATCACGGATTATATAGGGTTTTGATCACATATATACTAAAGTACTTCACAACTAACTAGCATACATGGATTCTAATCATGGTATAGAAAACAGGAAATAAATAAACAGGGAACATGGTGAACAGGGTAAACATGAATATGATGACATGAATCCATAAATACTAATCTCGTGTGGACAACGTGACAGAATCATGGCATGCACATCTAATTCGTGAAATACAATAATTAAACATGAAATGAGAGTGTTCGCTGGAAGTACTTGCCTTGGGTATCAGAAGTCGACGTGTACGACACGATCGTGCCGACACGGAATAAATCACAATCTATAGTCTGTAATAAGTCGTAAAGCAATATGTCCCATAGAGTCCAGATCATATCCAAAGTCCAATATCCAATAATAGTCCAAATCTGATATCCGAATATTCCGATAAGTCCATTAATCGGATGAGAGATCAAACACAAGTCACAACATAGGAATATGATTAGTTTGTGATTTAAAGCTAATAATAGAAGAAAATTATACTCCTAAATCTAAAACTTATTACAAAATTTCTATATAATATTAGCTATATTTTACCTAGTCAACATTTATAACTATTTGAAAACTAAGTTTGTTAATCAACATATTTGAAAAATTTATCATCATTATTTGATTATATTAATTAATATATTATCCACAAAATAGCTACAGCTACTAGTATGAAATACTCATATATTTATACTAATATTAATTGTACATATATACAATCATCTACAATTACTTACCTAATATGCAGTGTAGTTTATATATATATACCATATACACATTTTAATACTGAAAGTACCATTGCTTAACCCAATGTAACAAACCCAAAATACAATATACTAAAACCAGTATATATTAATAATATACTAAGTATACCTAAAATATTACATAATATTGTAATATATCATAATGTGATCCTTTCATGCTCACCCGGCCACATGGGCTGGCCTTTCAATTAATTTCAAAGGTCAAGTGACCTTGCTAAAACTCACAGCCACGTGAGTGGCCATGAAAAACCCATGGGTCAAGGGTCGCTTGACCCCATCCCTACTACCAGCCATGTAGAGTTGGCCAGGGCCTTTTGAATTTCAAAAGGCCAAGTGCCCCTTTGCTTCTTGAATTGACACAATCCAATTAATAGACTTGGCTCTTCCATGAGCTAAAGGGTCAAGTGATCCCAAATAAGTCACACATGGCTGCTACTGGCTTCTCGAAACCAGAGGAACGTGGCTCTAATAAAGACACAAATGGAGAGAGAAAGCTATTGCAGCCATTCTTCTTTATTTGAAGAGGGACATAGAGAGAACCATTATTCGGGATTCATTTTCCAATCCCTCCAATCCTCACAACACACGAGAGGATGAAGAGGAAAGGAAACAGAAGAAGGGTTTGAGCGGAAAAAGTCGAAGGCTCACCGAGGTTGGGAGTCGCAACGTCGGGATCTGAGCTTCTCCGAAGTCGACGACGAGATCGAGGGTTCAGATCTGAACGGGTGCAGCTCGGTGGCGCAGACCGAACCACGTCTCGTACGAGGTCAGGAAGGCTCGACGATGCGTGGATGACTGATCCGAGGCTGAGGCGGCTAAATGGGAGGGGCGGCGGTTCGTGGTGGTGCTGGAAGCGAGTCTGCTGGCCGGTGTGGATTGGTGGTCGGTGGCTAGCGAAACGGGGAGTGGTGGTGGTTCACCGGAGCACGGCCGAATTGCTCCGGCGGCGGATGGTGGTGGTCTGCTCGGGAGAGAGAAGAGAGGGAGACTGTAGAAAGAGGATAGATGTGATGGCTGTAATAAAATAATCTGAATATTTAAAGAATAAAGTTGAGTGCTCCCCAAGGCTAGTAGCAGGACTGTAATATCTAGTAGATCTGGGGGTAATTGGTGGGCAGCCCCAACTAATCATAACAGATTTTGGCATCTAGCTACTAAAAGAAAGAATTAACTGATATTTAAGCTAACCAACAATTAACTCTTCCTAACCCAAATAGGCCCATAATACTAGCTAACTTGGGCTGGCAGCCCAAGCCTGAGTATTCCAATACAATTGGGCTTGGAAGCCCTGTCCATAATTTTTTTAATATTAACTCTTCATGAATAATTAGAAGTAATAATAATAATTACTAATAAAATATTTTTGAACTAAAATTTTAATTAAAGACACTAATCAGAATTTGGCATTTCATTCAAAATAATTTTGTGAAAAATTCAGAACTAATATTGATCGTCAAAATTAGAGAATTTCAAATTGGGGTAGTTACACGGCCAGAGGAGAAAGAACGACGGTGGCAGCGCGCGGTTGCGCGAGAGGCTTCTCCCGGGCGGACGAGCGCGGTCGGCGTGTTAGTGGCCACCGGCGACGCTGGCGGGGAGGAGGTCAACGCCTGGGGGCGGCTGGATTGGGAGGGAGCGCGGTCGCGTGGGTCTTCGGCGGAGGTGGCGAGGCCCAACGGCGACGGCTCAGGTTAGGACTCCTCCTCCATCTTCTTCTTGTTTGGGGGTTTTGGGATGGTGGTGATGGCGCTGTGGGATGTCGACGATGGGCGCGGTGGTGGTACGGAGTGGCTGGGTTTTGCCGGAAATATTGATGGTGGTGGCGATGGTTGTTCAGTAGTGACAGCTGTGGTCGGTGTTTAACGGGAGTCAGAGAAGGCAGTGGTGGCGGCGTTGGCGACGGGGCGAGGGTGGTGGTGTTGGCTGTGGCAGGGATCGAGACGGTGGCAGATGTGATGATGGTATTCGTGGAAAGGAGAGTGTTACGGTTGCGTGGCAGTGTCGTGGTGCATGGAGGGAAGAGCGGGGAGGACAGGAAGGAACGACGATGGTGCATGACGGGGAACAGATTAGGGATTAGGACTCGTGTCGGGTCGGGTAATGTCCGACACGGCGAAGGTAACGAGGAGAGGTGTCCAGGATTGTCGGACATGGGGACAATGTATTTGTAATAGAAATTATAGTGGATGTAGAGGCACAGACACGATGCATAATATGATTGTGGTGTGGAAATTGGAGGAGTACCTCTCCTTATATAGGAGGTAGAAATTCTCAGTTGGATAGGGATTGAGAGGATTTAAATCCCAATTAGGTAAATCATCTATTAATTAAAATTGATTTAAAAATAATTCAATCCAAATCAAATCCATTCTAAATAAATTCTATACTTAATTTAAAATATTTTAAATAAAGTCAATAAATCTTTTCCAATTTAAATTACCATATTTAATCAAATATTAAAATTAACAAAATACCAAATATCATTTTCATTATTAAATAAATATGGTAATAATTAATTTTGAAAATCACGATAATACTTAAATATTAAATCATAAACTAGCTTTTATAAATAACAAAATTTATTAATAAACAAATTCCACCTTTCGCAAAACATTTGGAAACATTTCATATAAACCAAAAAAATTTCAAATTACTACTTATTTTTAAACGACGACCAAAATAACTCTTTTATACAAAAGAAATTATTTATCCCATTTATTTGAAAATGTACTTTCCTATTAAAATAAAATTTATAATAAAATATATTTTTCTAAAATACGTAGCTCGACACATATTCGCACTTGTCGAGCAATACGAAATGCAAATCTCGCATGCTACGCAAAAATGCGAACTCGTATGCAACGTGTAAATACGAAGTATAAAAATAATTAAAAATCGTAGTAGAAATTTAGGGGGTTTACACAAACCATGACGCTTTTTTTTTCTCAATCTAAGCGTTATGAAATCGGGTGTTATAAATATTTTTAAAAGCGTTATAGATAATTCATTCAAAACCGTCATTAATAGGTTGAATTTCTGCTACGTTTTATTTTCAAAGCGTTATGGATAGTTATGAAAAACCGCTGTATATGGTCGTTGTATCACATTTATAACGCTCTATACTGCATGACATTCCAAACGCTGCTCAATTCAATTCGAAAACAACCACTTTGAACCATATTCACAACAAAGCATTGAAATGTAATATAAAGTACCATTCTCCATTTTATTGTCTCAAAATAGAGTACTTTAGCTACCATTCTACATTTCTCCATTTTATTATATACATCTTCTCAAAATATATAGAGTATCCAATATAGAGTACACTTTAGCTACATCAAAACTATCGACATCAAAAATCTCACAGATACTGTACCGAAGAAGCACACTTATAACACTTCAACTTGGTCACATGAAGACTGTCCATAGCACATGTACGTATAGCAAAATCCTGAAAAAGAAAACAAAACCCTCACTTTTATAGTCTGTCAATTTTAGAGTCTGTGATTTATATCGAAAAATCGAGAGTATCAGAGTACTCTAATAAAAACCGAAACCGACAAATAAAGTAAAACATCTAAGCATGGCATAGTGGACGTAGTCCCAAAATCAACGATGCAGGCATGCTAATGGAGATGTCATTCCCGAAATAGAAATACTCCCAACTAATATATAC
The DNA here is from genome assembly GCA_029216955.1 of Iris pallida. Lineage (NCBI taxonomy): Eukaryota > Viridiplantae > Streptophyta > Magnoliopsida > Asparagales > Iridaceae > Iris > Iris pallida. The sequence goes on from JANAVB010037417.1 coordinate 10,316,150, forward strand.
CCGCATGTGATTTATATCGAAAAGCTCCCAACAAAAACACACACAGTACCAAGTTAAACCCATCATGCATAATAGATACCCAACCAACAATTTTAATCAAAATAGCAAAACATCTCCTACAGGAAAGAAATCTTTCCCAACCCAACATGTATAATAGGGAAAACCTAAACCAACATCCCACAACAAGTATAGGAAGGAGAACCCAAGCAACAATTTATAAAAGAAATCCAAACCAACAATGCATGCATCACAAATAATTCCAACAGCAGCTAGGTAACCCGAAACTGAAAATGATCCAACAGCAAGTAAAGAACCGAACATGATCTAAAGATCATTTCCGCTTCACAAACACAGACAATCGTAGGATCGTCAAGCCAAAATCGAACCCAACACGTATCAGTCGATCGAAACCCATTTTATGTCGAGATCAGGATCCAACAACATCATCGACAAACAAAATAAACCCAAAAACTGAAATCAATCAAGAGTTTAGAATTTATACCCCAGAATTTGGTGTCGAAATCCGAATGGAGCCTTCGGACTCGGCTTGCAGGCACGCACAGCACTTCGCCGGGTCGTGGCTGCAACTGTGGAGAGGCTACATCATCGACACAAAGATATCCTCACATCCGTGTCCAGTATTGACTCGTACAAACACGAACGTATCTGCACCCAGAATGAACAACCCAACAGTACCAACATACAAACTACGACCAACGACAAGAAACGAAATGAGATATATAAGATATCTCAGATAAGGATCAATCATCACTGCTGTACTAGCGTGCCATAACACGTATAGGAAACGTCCCGACACGGAGCCAGTGTATACGATACGATCTGCAACGCTTTGGTTCATTTGGTCGAACGACCATCACCAAGAGTATCAGAGTACTCTAATAAAAACCAAAACCGACAAATAAAGTAAAACATCCAGGCATGGCATAGTGGACGTAGTCCCAAAATCAACGACGCATGCATGCAAATGGAGATATCAATCCCGAAATAGAAATACTTCCAACTAATATATACCCGCATGTGATTTATATCGAAAAGCTCCCAACAAAAACACCCACAGTACCAAGTTAAACCCATCATGCATAATAGATACCCAACCAACAAGTTTAATCCAAATAGCAAAACATCTCCTACAGCAAAGAAATCTTTCCCAACCCAACATGTATAATAAGGAAAACATAAACCAACATCCCACAGCAAGTATAGGAAGGAGAACCCAAGCAACAATTTATACAAGAAATCCAAACCAATAATACATGCATCACAAATAATTCCAACTGCAGCTAGGTAACCCAAAACCGAAAATGATCCAACAGCAAGTAAAGAACCGAATATGATCTAAAAATTATTCGCGCTTCACAAACAAAGACAATCGTAGGATCGTCAAGCCAAAATCGAACCCAACACGTATCAGTCGATCGAAATCCTTTTTATGTAGGGATCGAGATCCAGCAACATCATCGACAAACAAAATAAATCCAGAAACTGAAATCAATCAAGAGTTTAGAAATTATACCCCAGAATTTAGTGTCAGAATCCGAAGGGAGGCTTCGGACTCGGCTCACAGGCACGCACAGCACCTCGCCGGGTCGCGGCTGCAACTGTGTAGAGGCTACATCATCGACACGAAGGTATCCTCACATCCGTGTCCAGTATCGACTCGTACAAACACGAGCGTATCTGCACCCAGAATGAACAACCCAACAGTACCAACATACAAACTACGACCAACGACAAGAAACGAAATTAGATATATAAGATATTTCAGATAAGGATCAATCATCATCTGCTATACTAGCGTGCCATAACACGTATAGGACACGTCCCGATACGGAGCCAGTGTATCCGATACGATCTGCAACGCCTTGGTTCATTTGGTCGAACGACCATCACCAAGAGTATCAGAGTACTCTCATAAAAATCGAAACTGACAAATAAATTAAAATATCCAGGCATGGCATAGTGGACGTAGTCCCAAAATCAATGACACATGCATGCTAATGGAGATGTCAATCCCGAAATAGAAATACTCCCAACTAATATATACCCGCATGTGATTTATATCGAAAAGCTCCAAATAAAAACACCCATAGTACCAAGTTAAACCCATCATGCATAATAGATACCCAACCAACAATTTTAATCCAAATAGCAAAATATCTCCTACAGCAAAGAAATCTTTCCCAATCCAACATGTATAATAAGAAAAACCTAAACCTACATCCCACAGCAAGTATAGGAAGGAGAACCCAAGCAACAATTTATACAAAAAACCCAAACCAACAATACATGCATCACAAATAATTCCAACAGCAGCTAGGTAACCCGAAACCGAAAATGATCCAACAGCAAGTAAAGAACCGAACATGATCTAAAGATCATTCGCGCTTCACAAACAAAGACAATCGTAGGATCGTCAAACCAAAATCGAACCCAACACGTATCAGTCGATCAAAACCCTTTTTATGTAGGGATCGAGATCCAACAACATCATCGACAAACAAAATAAACCCAGAAACTGAAATCAATCAAGAGTTTAGAATTTATACCCCAGAATTTAGTGTCAGAATTCGAAGGGAGGCTTCGGACTCGGCTCGCAGGCACACACAGCACCTCGCCGGTCACGGCTGTGACTGTGGAGAGGCTTCGGACTCGGCTCCCCAATGCAATTACACTCCCTTGAACAAGAACAAACAAAAAAAAAATCAAAGAACACAAGCATTTGGTACATACAATTATTTCATCAAACATGAAGCGCACATAGAACAATTCCCAACAAAATTTTTTTAGGGAAAAAAATCTAAATCAAAATCACTCACTTAATCAAGAGAAGTCAACGATGATGCAGCCCTTTTCGGATCATCGTCGACGTGGACGGAGACGTCGGGAAACTCTAAAAGAACCCTAATTTTGGAGAGATGGATGCATGTATGGTTGTCAAAAATTAGGAGATTTTACTAAAATTATATCGAGGCAGAATTTAGGGCATAAAATAAGCAATAATCGAGATTTTAGGACAAACCGGTGGTGAAGGCTATGCCGGTGACAACCTTCCCTCTGCGGTGGAGTCTGTAACCGAGGTAGGCGAGGAACAGGCTGAGGGAAGTTGGGGAGCGGGGAGCGGGGAGTGGGCTGTGGGGAGTTGGGGAGCGGGGAGTGGGCTGAGGGGAGTTGGGGAGCGGGAGAAGGAGAAAGAGAGAGGGTTTAGAATTTTTCTTAAGCGCGGGAGAATTGCGGGGGAGTCGAGGTTTCGACTTAAATTTTCGTACTTTTTTTATAACGCTCGTATCACTGGAGCACTATCAATAACGTTTTTAATGTAAACCGTCATAGATTCTAGTCTTGCTGAACTTTTATGACGCTTCCACATCAGTCGTCATGAAAACCACTTATCAAGCGTTATTAATAGGTCTTTTTGTTGTAGTGGTTGTTCTCGGATTTCTGTCTTTCCTTCGATTCCTCTTCGATTCGAAGGTGTTTTTGAATCTGTTCCAGTGAGAAATCCTCAGAGCTGTGAAGTAGTTTCTTCCGATAACTATTCCAAGATGCTGGCAATTTAGTAATTATAGCACCAACTTGGAATGGTTCCGGAAGTTCTATCTTCACTGCCCTGATTTTATTGACTATAACTTGTAGTTCGTGTACTTGGGCGAGTATATGCTTTGTATCAATCATTTTGAAATCAAAATACTTTGATATAAGAAATTTTTTGTACCTTCTTCTTCTGCTCTGAATTTGAAATCCAGAGCCTTCCAGATGTCAATCGCCGAAAGATTTTCTGTATAGAGGTCGTACAGTCTGTCCGACAGGGTGTTCAGAATGTGACCACGGTACAGCAGTTCGTCCTCTTTGCGCTTTTTGCGTTCTGCCTTGACTGCATCAGAATCTGCTGGAGTGGGTTCTAAAATAGGTGGCAGATCTGGGTCGAGGATGTAGTAGATCTTCATCGCCGTCAGGAGGAAGATCATCTTGTCCTGCCAGTATGTGAAGTTCGTCCCGTCGAAGTGATCCAGTTTGACTAGATCCTGATTCATGACTTTGATGCTCGAAATTGCAGCCTCGGACGCCATTATTCGAAATACTTTAAGATTATTAGAAATTGCTAGTACTTCACTTCTGAGTTCTGCAAAGTTGAAAATGTCGTCGAGGCTTGAATCGTGCATTTAGCAGCACTTTCCTTAAAGTATTTCGGGCACTCCGGTAACGTCTTGGAGTCAGCACGCCAGAACACCCAGGATAAGACAGCCTTTTGTCGGAGGTTCACCAGACGTTGTGAGACACCGGCGTAGGGAAGAACACCTTTCTAGAAAACTTTGGAAGAGAAAAGAACCGGCAGACGTTGTGAGACACCGGCGTAAGGAAGAACACCTTTCTGGAAAACTTTGGAAGAGAAAAGAAAGAGAGAATGAATACTGAGATTTGTGTGTTTTAGACTCAGAGATCTGTAGTATATATAGATGGATTTGTGTTGTTTCGTGAAGTCACAACCCTTCCGAAACAATATTCATTCACCTGTGCGCAGGTTCATTCACCCCTTCGTCTGTCTGGACCGCAAAAATGGGCTGCTGCAAAAAATAGGAATTCTCGGGACGAGAATCGCCGCGAGGAGCCCGAGGCCCGAGCCTACACCGCTCGTCCGATGCCACGTTGCCTAAGTGCGTCTACAATGCGCCACTATCGACTCTACGTCCGAGCCCAAGCCCAAGCCGGAGGCAACACCGGCTACATTTTCATGAAGAAGATAAAACAACAACCAATGGTCACCCACTAGCAACCCTTTGGTTGTTGCACATGTTATTACCGAGGCACAATTTTCGATAGAAAATTCTGAAACTGAAACAATTGTACAAACAACGCTTCAAATGCAATACCTTAAAGAAGATGTGCAACAGAGATCCTGGAGGATTCTAAATTACGAGGATCTAAAAAGATTCTACGTAATACACAAAAAATCTAAAGAGACTTTGTGCAAGCGACTATCGGCAGTAGAGCTTCTAAAAAAAAGTTACTGTAAAAGGCAACAGCAGCGATGACAGGCGAGAATGAGATGCTGGGGTGAATGAACCACCGTTGCTCAAAGCTTTATTTGCCCCACACGAGCACGAACAGCTTCCAGGAACCAGCAAGTTCACGAAGAACTTCTGGAACGCTCGTAAGTCAATATTTGAGACTTGAACGGGCTTTCTGGACTTAACAGACTCCCTCAACTCTCTTCTTGGTGCATCTTTCAAAGGAGGCTAAGGGGCTCTATTTATAGAGTGGAGTTGAGACTTCACCTCTTCTCCTATCCGATGTGGGACTAAAATACCAATACTCAAAAATAGAGTTTGATATTTTAGATCATCCCACAATCAGCATAGAAGTGTGTCAGTCCACGCCTACCCCCCGAACACTCCCGTGCATGCACGAGACATCCTGGAGTCCGTATCCGAGTCCGAGTCCGCACAACAAAAATTAACTTGCATCCTTATTGGCTTTAATCCTTTTTTCTTCTAGGAAAATACTTCTACATGGCACAAACTTGTGTCCCACTACACCTCATGTGCACACCTCAACACAAGTAATACATTATATTGAGATACTCACCATTTGGTGTAGCCGATGTGGGACTATCTTTTCTAGTCCGCAAAAACACCAACAATCCCCCACATATCTTAATATATGGGTTGAGCGTTCCCCACAGTGACTGCCCATCATGCATTAGGAGAGATGTCGCTACGACTTGAATCTTCCCGCATAGGTTAAATAACAGTATAATACAAGAATGGACTAAGCCTTGAATTTTGCACCATAACTGCAATTCTTCCTACTCACATAATGACATCAACTGTGCTTCTAGCTGCACATTGAAGGCCTTGTGCCAGCCTGGTTTCAGTGTATAATTTTTGGGCGTCTACAAGTTTACCCTCAAGAGACGGCCTGATATCTCTGTCCATACACTATAGGTGAGTTCTTTATAAAGAGTCATGGCATGAAGCATTGCGCTTCTTTGCGATGCTACACCGCTATGACATGGCTTAAAGCCGAGGCTTTACCCCACCTGGGTACCTCATCGTAGTGTCATACTACTGTAGCATGAGGTCACAGGCCTCTTTGTAGTGCCAAACTACCCAGCATGAATCCTTGCGCTTCCGTGCGGTGTTACGCCGCTATGACATGGCTCGCAAAGCCGAGGCTTTACCCTACCTGGTACCTCTTCGTGTTGTCATGCCACTATAACATGAGGACATCGTCCTCTTTGTAGTGATGTCTACTTCTCTTTATTACGATTATCATACAGCATTAGGCTACCTGCCTATTTGCGGTGCTACTCCGCTGTGACTTGGTTTGCAAAGTCGAGGCATTACCCCTACCTGGGAACCTCATGGTGGAGTCACCCCACTGTAGCATGGAGTTACACTCCTTGTAGTGTTGCGCTACCGTGCTTCCTGTAAAGCACTCCAGGCATTCACTCTGCCTGAGAACTCATTAAGGCATTTAAGCCAACATTTCCACATAAACTATTTTTCGCAGAAAACAATAGTAGACAACAGTGGTTATAGGTCCGTAACCTCTCCATATCCAATAGAACATGTACCCACCGTTCCTGATATTCTTCCGATTAGTAGTCCTCCCTTGAACCAAAAGCTAGATGCCTAGTAGATAAATCTTTGAACTAATAGCATAAAACTTTATGGTAGGAATACAATAATACAATATCAGAATACCTTTAAGCCCATTTTACAAGTTGTGTCATCGACCAGCTGGCGCTTGAGGCCCTTGGTGAACGGATCCGCCAGGTTCTCCTGACTCCGAACATCAATCACTGCAATAACACCTCTCTTGATAAGATCGTGTACTGCTCTGTGCTTCAACCGTACCGTTCTCTTCTTTCCATTGAAGAGTTCATTTGATGCCACTGCTGCTGCCGCCTGGTTGTCATAGTATATCGGTATTGCCGGTATCTGAGCCCCAACCACCGGAAGATTATACATGAGCTCCCGAAGCCACTCTGATTCATCTGCAGCAGCATCCAATGCAAAGAATTCTGATTCCATGGAGGAGCGAGATAACATAGTCTGCTTCTTTGACTTCCACGATATAGCAGCTCCGTCCATGGCGAATACGAATCCACCTGTAGAATACTCGCTCTCCATATCTGAACACCAGCTAGCATCACTGAAGCCTTCCACTACTGACGGATCTCCACTGTAGAAAAGTTCATATGTCTGAGTTTTCTTGAGATATCTCATAACACGCTTCACAGCTTTCCAGTGCTCAACGCCTGGATTGCTAGTGAACCGACTCAGCATTCCCATGGCAAAAGCTATGTCAGGCCTTGTGGCAGTAGTGGCGTACATCAAGCTTCCGATGACGCTAGCGTACTCCAACTGCCTGACGCTTTCCCTCAAATTTGGCTCCAGCTTTTGATCACTCCGGTACGGTGTATCGATTATAGGAAGATCTTGATACCCGTAGCGAGTGAGCATCTTCTCAATATAATAAGATTGTGACAGCGCTATTCTAGTGCCTGTCCGGATGATCTTGAGCCCCAAGATTACGTCGGCATCCCCCAAGTCCTTCATACTGAACTTGGTCGAGAGGAATTTCTTTGTCTCTGTAATGCAGCTTAAATCCGTACCTAGGATTAGCATGTCGTCCACGTAAAGACAAACGATTACTCCTCTTCCGTCAGCAAACTTCGTATAGACACACTTGTCTGTTTCACTGACCCTGTAGCCATTTGACCTTATCACCTTGTCAAACTTCTCATGCCACATTTTGGGAGCTTGTTTCAAACCATACAGAGACTTCATCAACTTGCAGACTTTGTCTTCCAGACCTCTGACGATAAAACCTTCTGGTTGTTGCATGTAGATCTTTTCGGTCAGCTCGCCATTAAGGAATACCGTTTTCACATCCATCTGATGTATCACCAGCTTGTGTATTGCTGCTAGAGCAATTAACAATCTGATGGTTGTCATCCGAGCTACTGGAGCATAAGTGTCAAAGTAGTCGATCCCCTGCTTCTGAGCAAACCCCTTGGCCACTACCCTGGCCTTGAACTTGTCAATGGTTCCATCTGCTTTCATCTTCTTCTTGAAGATCCATTTGCATCTGATGGGTCTTGCTCCTTCTGGCAGGTCAACCAATACCCATGTGTTGTTGGAGGTGATTGAGTCAATCTCGTTGTCTATCGTCTCCTTCCAGAATACAGTATCTCTGGTCTTTATCGCCTCATCATAGGTAAGCGGATCTGCTTCCACATGATAGGTGATGAAGTCATCTCCGAAGTCTTTCGGCCTCCTCGTTCGCTTAGTTGACGGCTCAGCAAGTTCTGGTTCAGTTGGTGTCTCCTTGACGACAGCTTCATCTTGGACTACTGGTTCATTAAAGACTTCTGTCTGCTTTGTACCCTCATCATTCTCCGGAAGATCCACGAGAATAATATTCTTGTGTTTTGCAAACTTGTCTTCAAAGTATTCAGCATCGCGAGATTCGATGATATGGTTTGACTCGATATCAAGGAATCTCCGAGCATCACTCTTCTCGGCATACCCCAAGAAGATCGCATTCGTAGTCCTTGTCCCCAGCTTCTGAATCTTCAGATCCGGGAGCTTCACATAAGCCAGACACCCCCACACTCGAATGACATTCAAGTTAGGTCTGACTTTGAACCAGAGTTCATGAGGAGTTATGTCGGAAGTTGCATATGGCACTCTGTTCAGAATGAACGTTGCCGTTAGTGCAGCTTCTCCCTAGTAGCACTTTGGAAGACCCGCAGTCAACAGCATGGAGTTCATCATCTCTGTCAACATTCTGTTCTTCCTTTCTACTGCTCCGTTGGATTGAGGAGAGTACGGAGCCGTTGTCTCATTGATGATTCCATGTTCTTTGCAGAATGATAAGAATTCATGAGACCGATACTCCCCGCCTCGATCACTCCTTAACCTCTTGAGTTGTTGTCCAGTTTGCCGCTCAGCCTCGGCCCTGAACTCCTTGAACTTCTCGAATGCTTCGTCTTTAGACTTGAGCAAGTAGACGAAAGCATACTTTGAGAAGTTATCGATGAAAGTAATGAAATACTTCATCCCGGCCTTTGTAGAGAATTGTTTGAAGTCACAGATATCTGAGTTAACCAACTCCAGAAGATCTGTGCTTCGATGGACCCTGTGAAAGGGTTTCCTTGTGATCTTCGTCTGAGCACATACTTCGTATTTCTCTACCTTACCTCCACACTTGGAGATAAGTCCTAGACTAGACATTCTGTTAATCCTTTTACAATGAACATGTCCTAGCCTATTATGCCACAACTCAAGAGAATAATCAAAAAAAGTGATTGCATTTATATTATCATGCTGGGTTACAACAAGCTGAATCTTGTACATTCCTTCAGTTTGGAAAGCTTTCCCGAAGAATGTACCCTTCTTGGACATCACCAACTGGCCAGCATTGATGTCCATCCTCAAGCCTGCGTTGCAGAGCAGACTTCCAGAGATCAGGTTCTTAGCAATTATTGGAACATGCTTCACACCTTGAAGCGTCAGAGTGTTCCCCGATGTGAGTTTCAGCTCCACCGTCTCGATCCCCAGTACTTCAGCTTGTGCATGGTTTGCCATTATGACCTTCTCTGAAGTTGGCTCATAAGAGACGAATCAGTCTTTGTCTGAACAGACATGGCAGGTCGCACCAGTGTCTATCCACCAGTCCAAGTCAGCCCCCACAGTTGCAACCTGTGCTATCATGGCAACTAGATTAGTAATCATAGAAACCTTACTAGGCTCACCTTGTTCTTTGGGCTTGGACTTGCATTCGGATTTGTAGTGGCCCTTCTTGCCACAATTAAAGCAAGTCACATAGGACTTGAACTTCTGCTGCTTGAAAGTAGGACCCTTCACTTTCAGATTCGTAAAGTCCTTCTTTTTGCGATGAGAAGCAGCCTGCTTCCCCTGGTACTCTCTGGTTTTGACCAGATTTGCCTTCGCCAGTTGTTTGGACAGAGTATCCATCTTCTGTAGAGAGCGCATCTCGTCCTCAACATGGATCTCTTGCAAGAAATCTTCCAAGCTAATTTTTATCTTCTTTCGATGCATCCTTGTATAGAAGTTGCTTCATTCTGTAGGAAGTTTCGCGACGATCCCTCCAACGACAAACTTGTCGACGAGGGGCATGTTCTCGTCTTCTAGTTTCTGACGCAACTTCAGAAACTCCTTCACTTGGGGCAGCATCGCCTTCTCGTCTTCGAAGGTCCACTTGTGGTATTTTTCTACCATGAAGAGCTTGGACCGGTTCTCGTCATCTTCATAGAGCTTTCCCAAGGAGTCCCGTATCTCTTTGGCAGATGTCTTCTTGGAGTAGGACTCTGCCAGAGAGTCTTCCATGGAATTGAGTATCAGTAGTTTGCATATACTGTTTTCTCTCTTCCACTTCGCTTGCTTGGTCGTAGCAGCGGCCACAGCCGCAACAGATCTAGTGGTTGGAACGATCGGTTCTTCTTCTGACAGCACGTGATCAACATTCACGAGTTGAAGATTTAAAGTGACCCTTCGTCTCCATATCTAGAAGTGTTCGCCATCGAATTTCTCCAACTTGTTAAAGCCGGTATCGATGAGCGAAGCACGAGAATTATCCATCTTCTCAATAAAGCTTTGAGATTGTTATTGCCGAGGCACAATTTTCGATGGAAAATTCTGAAACTGAAACAATTGTACAAACAACGTTTCAAATGCAACACCTTAAAGAAGATGTGCAACAGAGATCCTGGAGGATTCTGAATTACGAGGATCTAAAAAGATTCTACGTAATACACAAAAAATCTAAAGAGACTTTGTGCAAGCGACTATCGGCAGTAGAGCTTCTAAAAAGAAGTTACTGTAAAAGGCAACAGCAGCGATGACAGGCGAGAATGAGATGCTGGGGTGAATGAACCACCGTTGCTCAAAGCTTTATTCGCCCCACACGAGCACGAATAGCTTCCAGGAACCAGCAAGTTCACGAAGAACTTCTGGAACGCTCGTAAGTTAATATTTGAGACTTGAACGGACTTTCTGGACTTAACAGACTCCCACAACTCTCTTCTTGGTGCATCTTTCAAAGGAGGCCAAGGGGCTCTATTTATAGAGTGGAGTTGAGACTTCACCTCTTCTCCTATCCGATGTGGGACTAAAATACCAATACTCAAAAATAGAGTTTGATATTTTAGATCATCCCACAATCAGCATAGAAGTGTGCCAGTCCACGCCTACCCCCCGAACACTTTCGTGCATGCACGAGACATCCTGGAGTCCGTGTCCGAGTCCGAGTCCGAGTCCGCACAACAAAAATTAACTTGCATCCTTGTTGGCTTTAATCCTTTTTCCTTTTAGGAAAATACTTCCACATGGCACAAACTTGTGTCCCACTACACTTCATGTGCACACCTCAACACAAGCAATGCATTATATTGAGATACTCACCATTTGGTGTAGCCGATGTGGGACTATCTTTTCTAGTCCAAAGGCAAAAACACCAACAGCACACTCCTCATTAGTGCACATAACTATTTAAGCACTCTCGAACCTTTCTCTCTTTCCGATGTGGAACTAAAGTCCCTTCTCTTTCCTTTCATCCTTATGAACAATAAATGAAATTAATAATTCCAACACCTACTTCCTGCAGGTTTGTAATGTTGGAATGAGCAGAGCTGGAGCTGAAATTTCCTGGTTTATATATGTCGTTAAATGGAAACTGAATGTGCATTGTAAATTTGTAAATGTCTAAAGAAGTAATATAAATTTTGAGACCTGCGAATGTAAAGCTTGTAATGGAATGATATGGAATGGGAATGGGATATTTGTAATGCACATGATTATGCGAGTCTCCGAGCTCTTTATCATATTTGTGTATTCATTGGTTTATTTTTTATTTTTTCCGAGGTAGTAAAATTTGGAATTGTTCAATGAAAATTCAATTATCTTTCACATTTGTATATTTCCTGTAATTTTATATGATTTTTTTCTTTACAAAATTTGACTATAAAATATACTTTATTCCGGTCCAATGTGCAAGGGCCCAACAACCGAACAAACGATTTAAACTTTTTTTTTTAACCTAAAAATGAAAATGGTAAGAAACAAATGGAAAGCGGCTACGTAGGTTATGATCACATCCGCGATCACAAATCATCGACAAAATAGCATATTCCTTAAACAAATGTGTGCCTATGTCCATGCACGAGATGTTATGGATGTTTGTATGCCTCGTGCAAAAGCTGGAACATCACAAGCGAAGAAACGTGGGCGAGAGAGAGAGAGAGAGAGAGGACAATTTTTTTGTTGAGCGAGCGAGCTAGCCTACACGACACGACGAAGCCGACGAACTGCGTCCCCGTGAACTTGTTTGGTTGTGTCCGGGCCGTGGTCAAGCAGCTCTTGTCTCCGGAAAAGGTTAAAAGAATGCATATGTTGTGTGTATCCTGTGTGCTACATGTATGCACGACAAACCTTCCTTCTTGTCACAGACTCACAGGTGTTGTTTAATGTCCCTAATTTCCACAATCAAGTCAGTGAAACTTCTTCTTTATTTATTCCTTCCTATTGGTTTGTTCCATCTCTGTCTTGCTCTCAACATCCAACGTCCGAACTTTAAAAAATTTAGGATAGAAAAATAATTTCTCATACGAATGTAATATTTTTACAATTCTAATTTATAGAATAGGTTATGGATAAACATATGGTATGAAGTACCTCAATAGAATGAACATGAAAAACATATTTCTAATTCTTAGGAAACTTGTACAAGTACCTCTGCGTTGGCATTACCAATTGGAAAACGAGAGGACAAATATCTCTACATGACTTTGGAGATCACCCATCACGAAGCAGCGATTCTTCTCTTTCCATATGATTAGATATTGTACTATGACTTCTGAAATGCTTCAATCGTGCTTAATATAATATAATTAAATCTGGCCTTGGTCAACTTCATATTCAAATTGGAAACGATTGTAGCTTGCTCAATAACGACTACAACAACAGAGCATCAGTAACTCGTAATGGTGGTTGTGATTTGTCACAGAATCAAATATATAATTAATATGCTTCAATCGTGCTTAATAGACTTAGTCCAGAAGAATTTAAATTTTCGGTTACGAGTTAGAAATGGAGTAGCTCACAAAGGCTAGCTCCGAGCTCGACCTCCGGCTCCAACAGCTTGCGAGCAGCTCAACTCCGACTTGCAAGCAAAATGAGCTCATGAGCTTGATCATCTTCTTACAAACTCAAGGTCGAGTTCGGCTCAAGAAGGACAATCCTAAACAAGCTGAAGCTTTGAGCTTGAACATGCAAACCTCAGCTAGATTGCAGCCAATATATTCCTCCATTAGTCATTCCTCTTCACGAGTTTCTATGTTAAGTTATAGTTTTTTTTTTTTTAATTAATCTTGAAGCCTGTATAAGTACTTACTCATGGATATTAATTATATATACAATGGGAAAACAAGAAAACAAAAATATCTCTACGTAATTCTAAATTTGGCATTGGCAAATGGATCAGCGAAATTAACCAACGCGCGCGTCTGTCTTTGCAGAGTATTGATTATTCAATCACGATACCTGGATTGCTCCAGTCGTGTACACTACGACTCTGGCCTTGATCGATCAACATCAAATTGGAAAAAGTGTTGTTGCTTGCTCAATGCTACCAATAACAAAAGAACCACAATTAAGCCAGCTAGGAATGTTGCTTCTTCGTCCTTAACATCACAGACAACAAATTAAGAATCAGAATAACCTTGACCTTAATTTGATAATGGTGGTTAATTGGTTGTTGATTTGTCACACCAAATTAATGCTGTTATATTCATTCCTCAAACTCAAGTAGGGAATTCCCTCAAGTTATAACTCCTTGATTATGAATTGATAGTACACGACCTGAAGGAGGCTCATGAACTATAGATAAAATACATTCCTCCTCAGTGCCACTGTTCCAGTGGACTCTGACAGTAACACATTTCTTAGGGAGCTAGAATACTTGCAAAAAATAAATGGAGGCTAATTCTCATAAAAAAAAATTCTAATTTATAAAATTCAGAAATTGAATAATCCAAAATTAACACCAACCAAGAAAAATCATTCAAGTACTACATCTTTCAATTGAAATAATATTCGACTAAAAACGATAAAGTAAAGCTAAACAAACAAGTATCTTTCATCATCTTCACATTAAGAACAATATTCTAACAATTCTAGCCGCAAAGTCATGAATCAATCGTTCATAATCAACACCATCATTGAACTCATTTTCAATATAAATTAGAGCTAATCTATTTAATTTTTCTTACGACATGGCGGGTCATATATATGATTTATATAACTTCAACTTGAAAAAAAACTCATTTATGCATATGCAACACTTACTGGTATTGTCAATAGCATTCTATAGGCAAATGCTTGCAGTAGAAAAATAGTTAAATTTTCTCATGAAATTTAATATCTCATGTCACTCCCCGATCCTGGAATACGTATTTTAATACGTAAACCAATAAATTGTATTTACCTTGTATTTATACTATGTTTATTATGCTGTATTTCTTCATGCAATTCCCAAAAAATATTTGACAAAATATTATTTCCTAATTTATTTTCTGCATTTGGGCCTACAGTTTTGGCTCATTTGGGTAACCTATTCTTGGTTCACCTTGGTTCATCATGAACCCATGGGTCCAAGATTCTATATAATAACCCATCTCCTTCTCTCTCCTCTCATTTATTTTCCTCTCATTTACTTTCCTCCACCAACCAAGGCAAGTACCAACTTGCTCAAGAGATGGATCCATAAATGTTGTTGATATTTTCTTACAAATTATTTGTCAAAATATGTTCTTCTCCTTATTCTATACTAGTTTAGAACTTGAAGTTTTCCATTTTGAAGCTTTAATCTTTGTAGATCTAGGTTTTAACCATTTTCGGATTTTCTTGGTTTTGATCTAGCAAACTTCATTATTTTTAAGTTTTGATGGTTCCATGTTGTAGAGAATTTTATTCTACCCCATTTTTGACCTAAGGTAGTTCCGATTTGGGCTCCGGATGAAGGTTTTGTGTAGCTTGGAAGCCATGGTTGCTTGGCTCCTCTTCTCGGACAGGTGGAGAAGAAGAGCAGTACTTGACCGCATGAGTCTTCATGCGGCAAGTCTCTGGCCGCATGGCCTTTCCAGCCGCATGAGACTCGTTCGAGTTCAGCCGCATGGAAAGTCTTTCCTAGCCGCATAAGACTTACTTGAGTACTTGACCGCATGAATCTTCATGCGGCAAGTAATTGAGCCGCATGAGCCCCGGTCGCATGGACTTCATGCGGCTAGCCTTCGAGCCGCATGAGTTTTTTTGCACCCCGCCGCATATGCGCTGCGGTTCCTGGGCCGCATAAGGCCCATCCATCACCCAGCCGCATATGCATCGCCCAAACTCAGCCGCATCGGACGTCATCTGATCATAGCCGCATACGCTGACACCCCTTCGCAGCCGCATGAACTCGCCTTTCCAGCCGCATGCGCCTTGGGGCTCCCTTAGCCGCATGAGCGTGCAGTCCCAGCCGCATGAACCAGTATTGACCCGGTCGCATGGACTCACTCCCCCTGAGCCGCATGGACTTTTGTGCCCTATATTGTTACCTCATTATTATTATTATTATTATATATATATTATATATTATATGCCCATTTTATATCCTTACGCCTTTTGTCCCGAGCATGATATGAGCACTATTGTGACCCGGAGAACAAAGTGTTCCTACCTGATATATGTACCTGAATGTCCCAGTTCTTGTTCATGCTCGACAAATGACTCGTAACTCCACGTGGCATACTTGCAATGATGCATTACACTAAGGAGGGTAGAACATGTTGACATACTGATTGACATAAATCCTCTTTGGGGTACTCGTACTAAAGTACGACTTAGGAGGATAATCATGCAGGCCACAGCATGAAAATCCAAGATTTTACCTAGGGCTAAATTAGGCAACTAAATATACTAGATGCATGGGGAGGCAAAATCCCGAGATCGTGTTACACCAGCCGCCTTGAGACACTGTCTTGACGCGCCGGCTGGTCTCCACGGATACAGTGTCATCTGCAACGAGTGGATGACTGTATCCGATTAATTCCTGCTACATATTATATGTTTTAGCAAGGTAGCCTTACGAGGGACCTGTGCTCAAATCATACATGTCTACGCGAACCCCTGGGTTGGCTAGCCTTGCTGGAAAGATACGATCTGAGGATTTCTATATAACATAATGCGAGGATAACCTCGTCCCACTAGAAACTCGTAGACTTGATTGGCCGTGAAAATGAATTGCTTGTACCCTATTACCTTCCGTGAGTAACTGAGGGAAGCGGACTGTCATGGTACGTGATCCAACCCATGTTCTTGTTTGATTGTTGGGTTGGTTATCGTACTATGATAGGCTGTGGACCGAAGTTATGAACGGAAGACTTATTCTGGTTGTGAAGTGCTACTTCTGTGAATGACTGAGGAACATGGTCTATCATGGTACATGATCCAACCCATGTTCTTGTTTGATTGTTGGGTTGGTTATTGTGCTGCGATAGGCTATCGACCGATGTCACGATCAGGAGACTTTATTGTTTATACCCTTTAACTTATGCGAAAGTTATAGAGTACGACGCGTTCCGACTCCATGCGGCACCTTTTGTCCTTGTTTGGTTGTAAGGGTGTCATATGGGTTCGAAGATGTTGCGCTACCCTATAATAGTAGCATAAGTATTTACTATTATCAATCATTCTATTAATTAGGTTTTTAATCTTAACTCTTGTGCCCCTTTGGCGGTACTTGCTATTCGGGGCTGACCCCGCTGGTTTTGTTTGGCCAGATTCCGTAGCAGAGCCCGAGGACACGATCTTCCTCCCTGACATCCATGGTGCATACTAGGAGCATGGCAGTTCGGGGACTCGAGTGGGTTTCTTCTCCACCACTCCTGCTTATACTTTTGCGGCGTTTAGCCACCGGCACATGTTAGCCGGATTACTCGATATTTTGTGTCAGTACATAATTATAATTAAACAGACTGCAGCTGTGTATAATTTTGTACTCCTGACTCTCCGAGATAGCTAAATTATGAAGCTAGTCTCTCATGATCATTTTGATACAGCGTCGGGGACGCCTTACAGCTTTATCTTTAATGGTCATCTATTTGCTGATGTGATTTGATTGATTGAGACGTAGAACTCTGTGGGACCATAGGAGACTTGATTGTAGCATGTACCCCCTAGTCTCTCGACAGCCACGATCGCCGTATGACGTTACGTACCTCATATGGTGTAGCTGGCCTAGTCCGTCTCCGTATTTCGGTACTGGGGCGTGACAAGGTTTTAGTGGTGGCCCATGCAGGTCTGATTTTCAGACTTGTGGGGTATTGCGAATTATTAGGAGTCTCAATCAAAACTTGTTCCCCTTGAAATTCTGTTTCGAATTCTCTGTCCTTGCCTTGATCTCTAACTTGACTTGCATCCTCGAAATCTTCCTCGTCCGGACTTGATAATCTTATATTCTTCTCCATAGGGGTGCTTCATTCTCAGTAGCAGGAGAGGCCCGTGAGGAAGAGCAGCAAGAGCATGGCTCGACTGGGCAGCAACAGGGAAGAGAACCTTCTCCAGTGCAGGCACGAGCAGAAAGGGAACCAGAGGCAGTGCAGCCGTAGGTTATTGAAACTCCTGCAGCACCAGCTGCGACGGCAGTACCAGACATCGTAGCACTCCTGGAGATCATCCGGGGGTTTCTTGTCACTAACCAACAGCAACAGACTCGGCAGCAGGAGCAGAACGTGTTGCTGAACCAAGGGATTCAGTTAGCTCTTGAGAGGAGTGCCGGGGTTGACTCGGGAGCATCAGGAAGGTTCCGTCACTTGAACCCGAGGTATTTTGATGGCACAGAGGATGCCATCACTGCGGATGCATGGATTCAAGACATCGAAGCCATTCTTATGGCAGCCAAGGTTCCAGATGATGAGAAGGTTGACCAGGTCAAACTGGTACTTCAGGATCTTGCCCGCGACTGGTGGGCATCAGAAGAAGTTGGTATAAGACGCCCTGTTCGTTGGACCACCTTCAGTGACAGATTCAAGGCCAAATATTTTGGCGTAGTAGCTCGATATGAGCTCCAGCAGAAGTTCATCAATCTCAAGCAAGCAGGCAAGACCATAGATGGGTATGCAGCAGAGTTCTGCAGATTGTGCCGTTTCGCACCATCAATGGTGGCAACGGAGCCAGAGAAAGCTATGAGGTTCCAGCAGGGACTTCATTTGGAATTATTGCACCTTGTGGAAGGACACGACTACCAGACGTTTGACGCTGTCTTGACGGCAGCCCGGAGGCACGAGCTTATCCAGCAGAGGTTGGCATCGAGGACAGGAGGTCAGAAGAGATCTCATTCCCAGGTTGGAGGAGAAGCAATGCAGCGAACATCGGCACCAGCACCCGGTGTACGTATTCATGATGCGGGAGCGCCGCGGAGGACGGCCGTGTCAACTAATACAGCGCCAGTTCGGCATCAGCAGCCGAGGAACCAGCAACAGCGTCAGGAAGCACCCCAGGGCTGTACATTCTGTGGAAAGGCAGGGCACACGAGGGAGGTGTGCCGGTCAGCGAATGGCTTATACTTGAGGTGTGGTAGTTCAGACCACCGTATTTCTACTTGTCCTATGATGCAGAGGCCAGGAGGGCCAGCTCAGCAGTTTCCAGCGTTGCCAGCTCCAGTGGCAACCCTGAGTGGAGGGCCAGTATTAGCAGTAAGGCCCCTAGCCCAGCGTCTACCAACGCAGGCTCAGATGTTCCGCCAGGCACAGGGAGCAGAAGGCCCTCAGAGGCAGCAACAGCATGATCGAGGAAGGTCGCAACAAGGGGCTCCGCGGGGCCAGGCTCTCACATTGACCTTGGGAGAGGCTCTAGCATCTAGTGACGTGGTGGCAGGTAAAATTCTCGTCACCTCATTTCCCGTTGTAGCATTGTTTGATTCAGGCGCTACTCATTCATTTATCTCTGCACAATATGCTACACGGATTGGATTAGAGTTTGAGGCATTGCCGGAGAGGATGGATATACTCACCGGCAATGGGCTTGTAGAAGTGAGCAGAGTGCGCTTTTCATGTCCGGTAGAGGTGTGTGGGCATTTATTGCCCGCGTCATTGATTGAATTTCCTATGGGGAATTTTGATGTCGTTTTTGGCATAGACTGGTTGAGAGACAGTCATGCGACCATTGATTGTAGAGGAGGTAGGGTCATATTCAGCATTCCTGGGATGGAGCAGTTCATCTTTACTCGAACCTTGAAGAATCAGGTCAGAGGCGTCATCTCAGCAGCAGTGTCAGAGCCAGGACAGATTCCGAGAGTGGTCGAAGATTTTCTCGACGTCTTTCCTGATGAGCTCCCAGGGATACCGCCAGTCAGAGAGGTAGAATTTAGCATTGAGTTGAACCCTGGAACGAGGCCTATTACAGACAGAGTTTACAGAATGTCGCCGTCAGAACAGGATAAGTTGTATCAACATGAAGAAGAGTTGAAGTCTAAGGGATTCATCCGAGACAGTAAATCGCCCTGGGCCGCGCCAGTAATTCTAGTTCCCAAGAAGGATGGGTCGACAAGGATGTGCATCGACTACCGCAAGCTGAATGCAGTAACAGTGAAGAATAAGTACCCGCTACCAAGGATTGATGACCTGTTTGACCAGTTGAGCAAGGCCAGCATCTTTTCCAAGATCGATCTTCGGTCAGGATACTATCAAGTAAGAGTCCGGGAGCAAGACATACCGAAGACAGCATTCAGATCTAGATATGGGCATTATGAGTTTTTAGTAATGTCCTTTGGACTAACCAACGCCCCCGCAGTATTCATGGATTTAATGAACCGCATCTTTCTGCCGTACTTGGATAAATTTGTGGTGGTGTTCATAGATGACATTCTTGTCTATTCCAGCAGTGAAGAGGAGCATGAGAAACATCTTAGGACCGTCTTGCAGACATTGAGGGAGCATCAACTTTATGCGAAGCTCGACAAGTGTGAATTCTGGTTGGATCACATTTCGTTCCTGGGGCATGTAATTTCTGGGGCAGGAGTGTCAGTGGATCCGAAGAAGATTGAGGCCGTAGAACATTGGCCGGTCCCGAGAACAGTTGCAGAAGTACGAAGTTTCTTAGGATTAGCTGGTTACTATAGAAGGTTCGTGGCGAACTTTGCCAGGATCTCTGCACCCTTAACGCGTTTGACGCACAAGGATGTAGAGTTTGTTTGGTCAGCTAGCTGTCAGGCATCATTTGAAGAATTGAAGAAGAGGTTGATCTCAGCCCCGATCTTGACGCTTCCGGTAGGAGCGGGAGGCTTTACAGTATATTGTGACGCATCTGGGAAGGGTCTTGGATGTGTATTGATGCAGCATGGAAAGGTGATAGCATATGCGTCTCGGCAGCTTCGAGACCATGAGAAGAATTACCCGACTCACGATTTGGAGTTAGCAGCTGTGGTGTTTTCACTAAAGTTATGGAGGCATTATTTATACGGAGATCGGGTAGAGATCTATACTGATCATAAGAGTTTGAAATACGTGTTCACGCAGCGAGATTTGAACATGAGGCAAAGAAGATGGTTAGAACTACTGAAGGATTTTGACTTAGATCTTCAGTATCATCCAGGCAAGACGAATATAGTTGCAGATGCACTGAGTAGGAGAAACAGTGCCTTTATCTTGACCTCGCAGAAGCATATTTTAGAAGACCTTCAGAGTATGGGAATCGAAGTAGTTTTGCCAAGGGATATAGGAAGAATGACCAGCATACAGATTCAGTCAACCTTAGTAGAGAGGATAAGGGCAGCACAAGCAGGAGATCCACAGATTCAGAAGTTGCGGTCGGAGTGTGAATCAGGCCGTAGGAAGGAGTTAGTGATTCATGAAGATGGTACGCTCAGGTTTGAAAACAGACTCTGTGTACCGAGTGGAGACCTTCGGCAGGAAGTTATGTCCGAAGCTCATAGTTCTATTTACTCCATTCATCCAGGAGGAACGAAGATGTATCGAGATATCAGGCAGTACTTCTGGTGGAATGGCATGAAAAGAGAGATAGCGAGATTTGTATCCAAGTGTCTGGTATGTCAGCAGGTGAAAGCCGAACAGCAGAGACCAGCAGGATTGCTCCAGCCGCTTCCTATCTCAGAATGGAAATGGAAGCACATCACGATGGACTTTGTGACCGGTTTACCTAGATCCCCGGCTGGCAAGAATGCAGTCTGGGTAATAGTAGATCGACTCACGAAGGTCGCTCATTTCCTTCCCTTCCGAGTTGGACAGACTACTGAGCAGCTAGCAGAAATATACATGAAGCAGATAGTAAGACAGCACGGTGTTCCAGTTAGTATAGTATCAGATCGGGATACGCGGTTTACTTCCCATTTTTGGCGGAGCTTACATCAAAGTTTGGGAACCAAGTTAAGATTCAGTACTGCTTATCATCCACAAACTGACGGGCAATCAGAAAGAACCATTCAGACGTTAGAAGATATGCTACGGGCATGTACCTTGGATTTTGGCGGATCTTGGGAGGATCACCTTCATCTAGTGGAGTTCTCCTACAACAACAGCTATCAGGCTAGCATTCAGATGGCCCCGTTCGAAGCATTGTACGGAAGGAAGTGCAGGTCCCCTTTGGCATGGGACGATGTCGGAGAACGGAAGCTGTTGGGGCCAGAGATGATCACGCAGACTGTGGAGATAGTTAAGTTGGTCAGAGAGCGCCTTCGAGTTGCACAGAACCGACATCGTCATTGGGCGGATCAGCATCGTAGGCCTCTAGAGTTCAGAGTTGGCGACCAAGTGTTTCTGCGGATTTCGCCTGCTCGGGGTATCATCAGATTTGGAACCCGAGGAAAGCTTAGTCCAAGATACGTTGGTCCTTTTAAGATTCTCGCTCGGGTAGGCGATGTGGCTTATCGACTTACCCTTTCGCCTTCGTTAACTGGCATACATGATGTGTTTCATGTGTCCCAGTTACGTGGGTATGTCCCGGATCCGAGTCATGTCCTCGATCATTCTGAGTTAGTCGTTGGTACCGACCTAACTTACGAGGAACAACCCGTATCTATTTTAGACCGACGAGAGAAGGTACTCAAGAATCGGACGATAAGCCTTGTCCGTGTTTCTTGGAACCATCACTCTCCGGGAGAGTCAACCTGGGAGCGCGAGGACGAGATCAGATCTCGGTATCCGCATTTGTTTGACTGATAAGGTATATTTTTGCACCTTATTGACACGATTCCATGCTTATCTGCACCTACTTGTTTTTGCACTTTGTGATGTATGATAATAACTGCTATGATAGTTAACTTATATGATTGAGCCTTGCTTGCCCTGATTTTACTATCCTGTCTTGGCTGGAATTCCGAGGACGGAATTTTTTCTAAGAAGGGTAGAGATGTCACTCCCCGATCCTGGAATACGTATTTTAATACGTAAACCAATAAATTGTATTTACCTTGTATTTATACTATGTTTATTATGCTGTATTTCTTCATGCAATTCCCAAAAAATATTTGACAAAATATTATTTCCTAATTTATTTTCTGCATTTGGGCCTACAGTTTTGGCTCATTTGGGTAACCTATTCTTGGTTCACCTTGGTTCATCATGAACCCATGGGTCCAAAATTCTATATAATAACCCATCTCCTTCTCTCTCCTCTCATTTATTTTCCTCTCATTTACTTTCCTCCACCAACCAAGGCAAGTACCAATTTGCTCAAGAGATGGATCCATAAATGTTGTTGATGTTTTCTTACAAATTATTTGTCAAAATATGTTCTTCTCCTTATTCTATACTAGTTTAGAACTTGAAGTTTTCCATTTTGAAGCTTTAATCTTTGTAGATCTAGGTTTTAACCATTTTCGGATTTTCTTGGTTTTGATCTAGCAAACTTCATTATTTTTAAGTTTTGATGGTTCCATGTTGTAGAGAATTTTATTCTACCCCATTTTTGACCTAAGGTAGTTCCGATTTGGGCTCCGGATGAAGGTTTTGTGTAGCTTGGAAGCCATGGTTGCTTGGCTCCTCTTCTCGGACAGGTGGAGAAGAAGAGCAGTACTTGACCGCATGAGTCTTCATGCGGCAAGTCTCTGGCCGCATGGCCTTTCCAGCCGCATGAGACTCGTTCGAGTTCAGCCGCATGGAAAGTCTTTCCTAGCCGCATAAGACTTACTTGAGTACTTGACCGCATGAATCTTCATGCGGCAAGTAATTGAGCCGCATGAGCTCCGGTCGCATGGACTTCATGCGGCTAGCCTTCGAGCCGCATGAGTTTCTTTGCACCCTGCCGCATATGCGCTGCTGTTCCTGGGCCGCATAAGGCCCATCCATCACCCAGCCGCATATGCATCGCCCAAACTCAGCCGCATCGGACGTCATCTGATCATAGCCGCATACGCTGACACCCCTTCGCAGCCGCATGAACTCGCCTTTCCAGCCGCATGCGCCTTGGGGCTCCCTTAGCCGCATGAGCGTGTAGTCCCAGCCGCATGAACCAGTATTGACCCGGTCGCATGGACTCACTCCCCCTGAGCCGCATGGACTTTTGTGCCCTATATTATTACCTCATTATTATTATTATTATTATTATATATATATTATATATTATATGTCCATTTTATATCCTTACGCCTTTTGTCCCGAGCATGATATGAGCACTATTGTGACCCGGAGAACAAAGTGTTCCTACCTGATATATGTACCTGAATGTCCCAGTTCTTGTTCATGCTCGACAAATGACTCGTAACTCCACGTGGCGTACTTGCAATGATGCATTACACTAAGGAGGGTAGAACATGTTGACATACTGATTGACATAAATCCTCTTTGGGGTACTCGTACTAAAGTACGACTTAGGAGGATAATCATGCAGGCCACAGCATGAAAATCCAAGATTTTACCTAGGGCTAAATTAGGCAACTAAATATACTAGATGCATGGGGAGGCAAAATCCCGAGATCGTGTTACACCAGCCGCCTTGAGACACTGTCTTGACGCGCCGGCTGGTCTCCACGGATACAGTGTCATCTGCAACGAGTGGATGACTGTATCCGATTAATTCCTGCTACATATTATATGTTTTAGCAAGGTAGCCTTACGAGGGACCTGTGCTCAAATCATACCTGTCTACGCGAACCCCTGGGTTGGCTAGCCTTGCTGGAAAGATACGATCTGAGGATTTCTATATAACATAATGCGAGGATAACCTCGTCCCACTAGAAACTCGTAGACTTGATTGGCCGTGAAAATGAATTGCTTGTACCCTATTACCTTCCGTGAGTAACTGAGGGAAGCGGACTGTCATGGTACGTGATCCAACCCATGTTCTTGTTTGATTGTTGGGTTGGTTATCGTACTATGATAGGCTGTGGACCGAAGTTATGAACGGAAGACTTATTCTGGTTGTGAAGTGCTACTTCTGTGAATGACTGAGGAACATGGTCTATCATGGTACATGATCCAACCCATGTTCTTGTTTGATTGTTGGGTTGGTTATTGTGCTGCGATAGGCTATCGACCGATGTCACGATCAGGAGACTTTATTGTTTATACCCTTTAACTTATGCGAAAGTTATAGAGTACGACGCGTTCCGACTCCATGCGGCACCTTTTGTCCTTGTTTGGTTGTAAGGGTGTCATATGGGTTCGAAGATGTTGCGCTACCCTATAATAGTAGCATAAGTATTTACTATTATCAATCATTCTATTAATTAGGTTTTTAATCTTAACTCTTGTGCCCCTTTGGCGGTACTTGCTATTCGGGGCTGACCCCGCTGGTTTTGTTTGGCCAGATTCCGTAGCAGAGCCCGAGGACACGATCTTCCTCCCTGACATCCATGGTGCATACTAGGAGCATGGCAGTTCGGGGACTCGAGTGGGTTTCTTCTCCACCACTCCTGCTTATACTTTTGCGGCGTTTAGCCACCGGCACATGTTAGCCGGATTACTCGATATTTTGTGTCAGTACATAATTATAATTAAACAGACTGCAGCTGTGTATAATTTTGTACTCCTGACTCTCCGAGATAGCTAAATTATGAAGCTAGTCTCTCATGATCATTTTGATACAGCGTCGGGGACGCCTTACAGCTTTATCTTTAATGGTCATCTATTTGCTGATGTGATTTGATTGATTGAGACGTAGAACTCTGTGGGACCATAGGAGACTTGATTGTAGCATGTACCCCCTAGTCTCTCGACAGCCACGATCGCCGTATGACGTTACGTACCTCATATGGTGTAGCTGGCCTAGTCCGTCTCCGTATTTCGGTACTGGGGCGTGACAAGGTTTTAGTGGTGGCCCATGCAGGTCTGATTTTCAGACTTGTGGGGTATTGCGAATTATTAGGAGTCTCAATCAAAACTTGTTCCCCTTGAAATTCTGTTTCGAATTCTCTGTCCTTGCCTTGATCTCTAACTTGACTTGCATCCTCGAAATCTTCCTCGTCCGGACTTGATAATCTTATATTCTTCTCCATAGGGGTGCTTCATTCTCAGTAGCAGGAGAGGCCCGTGAGGAAGAGCAGCAAGAGCATGGCTCGACTGGGCAGCAACAGGGAAGAGAACCTTCTCCAGTGCAGGCACGAGCAGAAAGGGAACCAGAGGCAGTGCAGCCGTAGGTTATTGAAACTCCTGCAGCACCAGCTGCGACGGCAGTACCAGACGTCGTAGCACTCCTGGAGATCATCCGGGGGTTTCTTGTCACTAACCAACAGCAACAGACTCGGCAGCAGGAGCAGAACGTGTTGCTGAACCAAGGGATTCAGTTAGCTCTTGAGAGGAGTGCCGGGGTTGACTCGGGAGCATCAGGAAGGTTCCGTCACTTGAACCCGAGGTATTTTGATGGCACAGAGGATGCCATCACTGCGGATGCATGGATTCAAGACATCGAAGCCATTCTTATGGCAGCCAAGGTTCCAGATGATGAGAAGGTTGACCAGGTCAAACTGGTACTTCAGGATCTTGCCCGCGACTGGTGGGCATCAGAAGAAGTTGGTATAAGACGCCCTGTTCGTTGGACCACCTTCAGTGACAGATTCAAGGCCAAATATTTTGGCGTAGTAGCTCGATATGAGCTCCAGCAGAAGTTCATCAATCTCAAGCAAGCAGGCAAGACCATAGATGGGTATGCAGCAGAGTTCTGCAGATTGTGCCGTTTCGCACCATCAATGGTGGCAACGGAGCCAGAGAAAGCTATGAGGTTCCAGCAGGGACTTCATTTGGAATTATTGCACCTTGTGGAAGGACACGACTACCAGACGTTTGACGCTGTCTTGACGGCAGCCCGGAGGCACGAGCTTATCCAGCAGAGGTTGGCATCGAGGACAGGAGGTCAGAAGAGATCTCATTCCCAGGTTGGAGGAGAAGCAATGCAGCGAACATCGGCACCAGCACCCGGTGTACGTATTCATGATGCGGGAGCGCCGCGGAGGACGGCCGTGTCAACTAATACAGCGCCAGTTCGGCATCAGCAGCCGAGGAACCAGCAACAGCGTCAGGAAGCACCCCAGGGCTGTACATTCTGTGGAAAGGCAGGGCACACGAGGGAGGTGTGCCGGTCAGCGAATGGCTTATGCTTGAGGTGTGGTAGTTCAGACCACCGTATTTCTACTTGTCCTATGATGCAGAGGCCAGGAGGGCCAGCTCAGCAGTTTCCAGCGTTGCCAGCTCCAGTGGCAACCCTGAGTGGAGGGCCAGTATTAGCAGTAAGGCCCCTAGCCCAGCGTCTACCAACGCAGGCTCAGATGTTCCGCCAGGCACAGGGAGCAGAAGGCCCTCAGAGGCAGCAACAGCATGATCGAGGAAGGTCGCAACAAGGGGCTCCGCGGGGCCAGGCTCTCACATTGACCTTGGGAGAGGCTCTAGCGTCTAGTGACGTGGTGGCAGGTAAAATTCTCGTCACCTCATTTCCCGTTGTAGCATTGTTTGATTCAGGCGCTACTCATTCATTTATCTCTGCACAATATGCTACACGGATTGGATTAGAGTTTGAGGCATTGCCGGAGAGGATGGATATACTCACCGGCAATGGGCTTGTAGAAGTGAGCAGAGTGCGCTTTTCATGTCCGGTAGAGGTGTGTGGGCATTTATTGCCCGCGTCATTGATTGAATTTCCTATGGGGAATTTTGATGTCGTTTTTGGCATAGACTGGTTGAGAGACAGTCATGCGACCATTGATTGTAGAGGAGGTAGGGTCATATTCAGCATTCCTGGGATGGAGCAGTTCATCTTTACTCGAACCTTGAAGAATCAGGTCAGAGGCGTCATCTCAGCAGCAGTGTCAGAGCCAGGACAGATTCCGAGAGTGGTCGAAGATTTTCTCGACGTCTTTCCTGATGAGCTCCCAGGGATACCGCCAGTCAGAGAGGTAGAATTTAGCATTGAGTTGAACCCTGGAACGAGGCCTATTACAGACAGAGTTTACAGAATGTCGCCGTCAGAACAGGATAAGTTGTATCAACATGAAGAAGAGTTGAAGTCTAAGGGATTCATCCGAGACAGTAAATCGCCCTGGGCCGCGCCAGTAATTCTAGTTCCCAAGAAGGATGGGTCGACAAGGATGTGCATCGACTACCGCAAGCTGAATGCAGTAACAGTGAAGAATAAGTACCCGCTACCAAGGATTGATGACCTGTTTGACCAGTTGAGCAAGGCCAGCATCTTTTCCAAGATCGATCTTCGGTCAGGATACTATCAAGTAAGAGTCCGGGAGCAAGACATACCGAAGACAGCATTCAGATCTAGATATGGGCATTATGAGTTTTTAGTAATGTCCTTTGGACTAACCAACGCCCCCGCAGTATTCATGGATTTAATGAACCGCATCTTTCTGCCGTACTTGGATAAATTTGTGGTGGTGTTCATAGATGACATTCTTGTCTATTCCAGCAGTGAAGAGGAGCATGAGAAACATCTTAGGACCGTCTTGCAGACATTGAGGGAGCATCAACTTTATGCGAAGCTCGACAAGTGTGAATTCTGGTTGGATCACATTTCGTTCCTGGGGCATGTAATTTCTGGGGCAGGAGTGTCAGTGGATCCGAAGAAGATTGAGGCCGTAGAACATTGGCCGGTCCCGAGAACAGTTGCAGAAGTACGAAGTTTCTTAGGATTAGCTGGTTACTATAGAAGGTTCGTGGCGAACTTTGCCAGGATCTCTGCACCCTTAACGCGTTTGACGCACAAGGATGTAGAGTTTGTTTGGTCAGCTAGCTGTCAGGCATCATTTGAAGAATTGAAGAAGAGGTTGATCTCAGCCCCGATCTTGACGCTTCCGGTAGGAGCGGGAGGCTTTACAGTATATTGTGACGCATCTGGGAAGGGTCTTGGATGTGTATTGATGCAGCATGGAAAGGTGATAGCATATGCGTCTCGGCAGCTTCGAGACCATGAGAAGAATTACCCGACTCACGATTTGGAGTTAGCAGCTGTGGTGTTTTCACTAAAGTTATGGAGGCATTATTTATACGGAGATCGGGTAGAGATCTATACTGATCATAAGAGTTTGAAATACGTGTTCACGCAGCGAGATTTGAACATGAGGCAAAGAAGATGGTTAGAACTACTGAAGGATTTTGACTTAGATCTTCAGTATCATCCAGGCAAGACGAATATAGTTGCAGATGCACTGAGTAGGAGAAACAGTGCCTTTATCTTGACCTCGCAGAAGCATATTTTAGAAGACCTTCAGAGTATGGGAATCGAAGTAGTTTTGCCAAGGGATATAGGAAGAATGACCAGCATACAGATTCAGTCAACCTTAGTAGAGAGGATAAGGGCAGCACAAGCAGGAGATCCACAGATTCAGAAGTTGCGGTCGGAGTGTGAATCAGGCCGTAGGAAGGAGTTAGTGATTCATGAAGATGGTACGCTCAGGTTTGAAAACAGACTCTGTGTACCGAGTGGAGACCTTCGGCAGGAAGTTATGTCCGAAGCTCATAGTTCTATTTACTCCATTCATCCAGGAGGAACGAAGATGTATCGAGATATCAGGCAGTACTTCTGGTGGAATGGCATGAAAAGAGAGATAGCGAGATTTGTATCCAAGTGTCTGGTATGTCAGCAGGTGAAAGCCGAACAGCAGAGACCAGCAGGATTGCTCCAGCCGCTTCCTATCTCAGAATGGAAATGGAAGCACATCACGATGGACTTTGTGACCGGTTTACCTAGATCCCCGGCTGGCAAGAATGCAGTCTGGGTAATAGTAGATCGACTCACGAAGGTCGCTCATTTCCTTCCCTTCCGAGTTGGGCAGACTACTGAGCAGCTAGCAGAAATATACATGAAGCAGATAGTAAGACAGCACGGTGTTCCAGTTAGTATAGTATCAGATCGGGATACGCGGTTTACTTCCCATTTTTGGCGGAGCTTACATCAAAGTTTGGGAACCAAGTTAAGATTCAGTACTGCTTATCATCCACAAACTGACGGGCAATCAGAAAGAACCATTCAGACGTTAGAAGATATGCTACGGGCATGTACCTTGGATTTTGGCGGATCTTGGGAGGATCACCTTCATCTAGTGGAGTTCTCCTACAACAACAGCTATCAGGCTAGCATTCAGATGGCCCCGTTCGAAGCATTGTACGGAAGAAAGTGCAGGTCCCCTTTGGCATGGGACGATGTCGGAGAACGGAAGCTGTTGGGGCCAGAGATGATCACGCAGACTGTGGAGATAGTTAAGTTGGTCAGAGAGCGCCTTCGAGTTGCACAGAACCGACATCGTCATTGGGCGGATCAGCATCGTAGGCCTCTAGAGTTCAGAGTTGGCGACCAAGTGTTTCTGCGGATTTCGCCTGCTCGGGGTATCATCAGATTTGGAACCCGAGGAAAGCTTAGTCCAAGATACGTTGGTCCTTTTAAGATTCTCGCTCGGGTAGGCGATGTGGCTTATCGACTTACCCTTTCGCCTTCGTTAACTGGCATACATGATGTGTTTCATGTGTCCCAGTTACGTGGGTATGTCCCGGATCCGAGTCATGTCCTCGATCATTCTGAGTTAGTCGTTGGTACCGACCTAACTTACGAGGAACAACCCGTATCTATTTTAGACCGACGAGAGAAGGTACTCAAGAATCGGACGATAAGCCTTGTCCGTGTTTCTTGGAACCATCACTCTCCGGGAGAGTCAACCTGGGAGCGCGAGGACGAGATCAGATCTCGGTATCCGCATTTGTTTGACTGATAAGGTATATTTTTGCACCTTATTGACACGATTCCATGCTTATCTGCACCTACTTGTTTTTGCACTTTGTGATGTATGATAATAACTGCTATGATAGTTAACTTATATGATTGAGCCTTGCTTGCCCTGATTTTACTATCCTGTCTTGGCTGGAATTCCGAGGACGGAATTTTTTCTAAGAAGGGTAGAGATGTCACTCCCCGATCCTGGAATACGTATTTTAATACGTAAACCAATAAATTGTATTTACCTTGTATTTATACTATGTTTATTATGCTGTATTTCTTCATGCAATTCCCAAAAAATATTTGACAAAATATTATTTCCTAATTTATTTTCTGCATTTGGGCCTACAGTTTTGGCTCATTTGGGTAACCTATTCTTGGTTCACCTTGGTTCATCATGAACCCATGGGTCCAAAATTCTATATAATAACCCATCTCCTTCTCTCTCCTCTCATTTATTTTCCTCTCATTTACTTTCCTCCACCAACCAAGGCAAGTACCAATTTGCTCAAGAGATGGATCCATAAATGTTGTTGATGTTTTCTTACAAATTATTTGTCAAAATATGTTCTTCTCCTTATTCTATACTAGTTTAGAACTTGAAGTTTTCCATTTTGAAGCTTTAATCTTTGTAGATCTAGGTTTTAACCATTTTCGGATTTTCTTGGTTTTGATCTAGCAAACTTCATTATTTTTAAGTTTTGATGGTTCCATGTTGTAGAGAATTTTATTCTACCCCATTTTTGACCTAAGGTAGTTCCGATTTGGGCTCCGGATGAAGGTTTTGTG
Source organism: Iris pallida (assembly GCA_029216955.1). Classification (NCBI taxonomy): domain Eukaryota; kingdom Viridiplantae; phylum Streptophyta; class Magnoliopsida; order Asparagales; family Iridaceae; genus Iris; species Iris pallida. The sequence goes on from JANAVB010037417.1 coordinate 10,347,187, forward strand.
TAGCTTGGAAGCCATGGTTGCTTGGCTCCTCTTCTCGGACAGGTGGAGAAGAAGAGCAGTACTTGACCGCATGAGTCTTCATGCGGCAAGTCTCTGGCCGCATGGCCTTTCCAGCCGCATGAGACTCGTTCGAGTTCAGCCGCATGGAAAGTCTTTCCTAGCCGCATAAGACTTACTTGAGTACTTGACCGCATGAATCTTCATGCGGCAAGTAATTGAGCCGCATGAGCTCCGGTCGCATGGACTTCATGCGGCTAGCCTTCGAGCCGCATGAGTTTCTTTGCACCCTGCCGCATATGCGCTGCTGTTCCTGGGCCGCATAAGGCCCATCCATCACCCAGCCGCATATGCATCGCCCAAACTCAGCCGCATCGGACGTCATCTGATCATAGCCGCATACGCTGACACCCCTTCGCAGCCGCATGAACTCGCCTTTCCAGCCGCATGCGCCTTGGGGCTTCCCTTAGCCGCATGAGCGTGTAGTCCCAGCCGCATGAACCAGTATTGACCCGGTCGCATGGACTCACTCCCCCTGAGCCGCATGGACTTTTGTGCCCTATATTATTACCTCATTATTATTATTATTATTATTATATATATATTATATATTATATGTCCATTTTATATCCTTACGCCTTTTGTCCCGAGCATGATATGAGCACTATTGTGACCCGGAGAACAAAGTGTTCCTACCTGATATATGTACCTGAATGTCCCAGTTCTTGTTCATGCTCGACAAATGACTCGTAACTCCACGTGGCGTACTTGCAATGATGCATTACACTAAGGAGGGTAGAACATGTTGACATACTGATTGACATAAATCCTCTTTGGGGTACTCGTACTAAAGTACGACTTAGGAGGATAATCATGCAGGCCACAGCATGAAAATCCAAGAATTCACCTAGGGCTAAATTAGGCAACTAAATATACTAGATGTATGGGGAGGGCAAAATCCCGAGATCGTGTTACACCAGCCGCCTTGAGACACTGTCTTGACGCGCCGGCTGGTCTCCACGGATACAGTGTCATCTGCAACGAGTGGATGACTGTATCCGATTAATTCCTGCTATATATTATATGTTTTAGCAAGGTAGCCTTACGAGGGACCTGTGCTCAAATCATACCTGTCTACGCGAACCCCTGGGTTGGCTAGCCTTGCTGGAAAGATACGATCTGAGGATTTCTACATAACATAATGCGAGGATAACCTCGTCCCACTAGAAACTCGTAGACTTGATTGGCCGTGAAAATGAATTGCTTGTACCCTATTACCTTCCGTGAGTAACTGAGGGAAGCGGACTGTCATGGTACGTGATCCAACCCATGTTCTTGTTTGATTGTTGGGTTGGTTATCGTACTATGATAGGCTGTGGACCGAAGTTATGAACGGAAGACTTATTCTGGTTGTGAAGTGCTACTTCTGTGAATGACTGAGGAACATGGTCTATCATGGTACATGATCCAACCCATGTTCTTGTTTGATTGTTGGGTTGGTTATTGTGCTGCGATAGGCTATCGACCGATGTCACGATCAGGAGACTTTATTGTTTATACCCTTTAACTTATGCGAAAGTTATAGAGTACGACGCGTCCCGACTCCATGCGGCACCTTTTGTCCTTGTTTGGTTGTAAGGGTGTCATATGGGTTCGAAGATGTTGCGCTACCCTATAATAGTAGCATAAGTATTTACTATTATCAATCATTCTATTAACTGGGTTTTTAATCTTAACTCTTGTGCCCCTTTGGCGGTACTTGCTATTCGGGGCTGACCCCGCTGGTTTTGTTTGACCAGATTCCGTAGCAGAGCCCGAGGACACGATCTTCCTCCCTGACATCCATGGTGCATACTAGGAGCATGGCAGTTCGGGGACTCGAGTGGATTTCTTCTCCACCACTCCTGCTTATACTTTTGCGGCGTTTAGCCACCGGCACCTGTTAGCCGGATTACTCGATATTTTGTGTCAGTACATAATTGTAATTAAACAGACTGCAGCTGTGTATAATTTTGTACTCCTGACTCTCCGAGATAGCTAAATTATGAAGCTAGTCTCTCATGATCATTTTGATACAGCGTCGGGGACGCCTTACAGCTTTATCTTTAATGGTCATCTATTTGCTGATGTGATTTGATTGATTGAGACGTAGAACTCTGTGGGACCATAGGAGACTTGATTGTAGCATGTACCCCCTAGTCTCTCGACAGCCACGATCGCCGTATGACGTTACGTACCTCATATGGTGTAGCTGGCCTAGTCCGTCTCCGTATTTCGGTACTGGGGCGTGACATCTCAAGTGCTTGGATGTCTTTTGCATGGTAGAAGATATCGTAAGGTTTCTAGGCCCTCAATCAGTTCATCTCCATCAATATCAAAACAATCACCATATTTCAAAGTGCTTTCTAGACGACTACAACACGCTTTCAAATCATATCTATCTAACGAAAATCGACTTCTATGAATTAAACAACAAACCAAAGCCGTATCAAGACATTTGGTTGGCCCCAGGCAAATTAAGTAAATTATCTAAATGAGGCCATTTATTTTTAAAAATAAATAAATAAAAATTATTTTTAATTAAATTTGATTTTGTTTGCCTTTTGAGATGCAAACGTACCAATTAAGTTTTTGTATTCAGTATTCTCCTCATATATATATATATATATATATATATATATATATATATATATATATATATATATATATATATATATATATATATATATGATAGTTTTGATATTAATATTTGAACCTTCTCTTGAGTGACATAATAACATGATCTACTATAAACAATAAGTTATTGATTTTAGATAATTCTTCAAGTGACCTAGCAGCAAATTTAAAGTTCTCACATGCATCTTTATCAAAATATTTTTTTTAGGTTCAAACAAAGACTTAACTAATATGGACCAAAAGTTAAATTTTACTTAGTTTTTATTTTCTATATATAGGTATATACATATATAAATGTTTTATTTAAAGCTATGAATTTGGGAAGCAACCATTGCACTCCCTCGAAGCCGGTCATGCTAGAATATTAATGGAAAATAATCCAATATTCCTTCATGATTATATTAGGGAATATTTTAGCAAATGTCCCCGTTACAAATATAGAAACTATCATATACCTCCACTTATTTAAAAAATTAGCAAATGTTTCTATTCCTTTGTAAACAACATTTTAAATTTAAGATATATCTCCATTATTTAACTAAAATTTTGATTATTTTACTCATAATGGGAGCATTTGCTAGTTTTTTAAATAAGTGAAGGTATATACTAATTTGTATATTTATAGTGGGGTCATTTGCTAATATCCCATATATTAGTGATCCTGCTGCATGCAGTATTTAAAACATTTCTTAGGAAGCTAGAATATTAATGGAAAATAATCAAATATTCCTTTTTTTTTTTTTTTTTTTTTTTTTTTTTTTAATCAAATATTCCTTCATACATACATATAAACATACATTATAGCTGCTGTACATTGATCTATATATATGTGACCAAAATAAGTTCTTTGATTCTTTCCAGCTGTTGGCTCAACACCTACCAAAGTCCAACCAACTCTCATGACACTAGCAGAGAAAAGAAGGGACAAAGAAGTCTGAAGTGCTTCCCTATGCATGTGGTTCTTCTGCACAAACTGTGCATGCATCTTATTCTCAGTACTTATTCCTTCATCTCCTTAACAAATCTTCTTCTACGTATTTAATCACATGTACACTGTACTTTGTGCTCAGTATAATCATGTATCATTCACTGTACATGGACCCATAGGCCCACACTGGGAATCCCTGCATTGACAACAAACACCATGTAGTAACCGGACGGCGCGTAGTTGCCGGACGCCGGCGCTGTCGCCACCACCGAGTATGTCGAAGAATTCTTCGGATCATTAATTAACGAGCTGTCGAGAACCAGCAGCCTCTGGTTCATCGATACCGAGTGCGTCGTAAATGACGGTGCAACCATCGTCACGGAAACGGTTCTGCCGACCAGACTCCGTACCGTAAACTGCAGAGTGAACTGCTTACCGTAGCCGACCGACGCTGCCCCCCGAGACGACGATGCCGCCGGAGCGACAATTTTCGGTCGAAAGTTCGAATACGACGAGCTCAGGTACTCCGGCGAGTACGCCTCCAGGCTGAGATCGGTCGGGTATTGCACCCCGGAGAATACGTAGTTGACGTGGGGATTGCTTCCGCCTACGAGCACCCGGCCGTCGCGGAGCAGTATCGCGGTGGAGTGGTAGATACGGGGGGTCGTCGTGGGCGTCTGGACTTCGAACCGGGCACCGGCCGCGGAGTCGGGGCTGTAGATCACCGGGCTGAGCACCGGGTCCTTGCCGAGCTCCCATCCCGCAGTCCCGGACGCCGCTCCGTTGATGATTAGTACTCTGCCGGTCGGGAGCATCACCATGTCCCCCATGACCCGCCTCGTCGGCATCGTCTCGACGGACCAGGATGGCGATTTGTCGGTGATCTTGATCCGCCCGCAAGTAGCCAGCGCTCCCACAAACGTGTTGTTGGTCGACACCGCAATGTAGGAGCCCTTCGGAGCTCCGCCGCAGACTAGGACTTCGGCTTCGGAGCCGGAAGCCTTCAACGGGAGGAGAACCGACGAGCCGCAGCTCGGGTAGTTCCGAGGATCGCCGCCCGGCATTGCCGGGTAGCTCCTGACGACGGCATTGTTCCGGTAGTCGAAGAGGACGGCGCGGTTGTTGGAGAAGATGAAGAGGTTCCCGTCGACGTTGAGGTGGACGAAGGGGTAGAGGTTGTTCTCTTGGTTGGGGTCGTAGGTTTGGCGGAGGAGCGGGAGGTCGATCGGTCCCGAAGCGCCGGCGCCGGTCTTGGGATAGAACTCGTAGTTGAACTGCCGCCGGCCGCCGACCACGATCGCCCTGCCGTCGGGGAGGATCTGGTTGGTGGCGTACCAGCGGCGGACGGCGAGGCCCAGCGCGCTGACCTCGTCCCAGTCGCAGCGGCCGTCGTCGCAGGGGGAGAAGACGCGGACGGCGCGGTCCCCGTCGTTGAAGCCCCCGGTCTGCACCAGGTCCCCGTCGGGCGAGACGGTCCCGGAGGAGCACCAGGTGTCGGTGAGGACCGTGAGGGGGCGGAAGGCGTTGGCGGCGACGTCGTACTCGACGGAGTGCGCGGTGCAGTCGTGCCGGAGGGCCTGGTCGTTGGGGTCGTCGCGGCACCTGCCGTCGGGGAGGGAGAGGTTGGACGCGCCGAAGTCCGTGCGGTCGAAGATGACGACGCGGTCGTTGCGGAGGAGCTGCATGTGCATGGCCGAGACGCCGATGCTCCGTTGCAGGAGGTTCCAGTGGCCGCCGGAGGCAGCGACGATGGAAATGGAAGTGATGGTTCGGACCAGCAGGAGGAATATAAAAAAGAAGCGGGACTCCATGTTTAAGCTAAGCTTAGTAATCTCTGCTCGCTCACAGTCGCACTTTTATAGACTAATTCTGAATGCATGAAGATGATTTATATATATAGGCGCAGCAGCGTCTGTACGTGCTTGATTGGTATGAAAAGGTGGCTACTGTAGTATAAAAATGCTCGGTTGCGTCACTCAAATAACAAGCCCAGCTTGATATATGATTGATGGAGGAGCAATTAACACAGGAACTAATTTGAGCCATTACAAAGCAAACGTGTTATAATTCGTTTACAATCATGTATGTGCGCCGTTGTCAATTGGATCTGCTCTCACCAAGTGGGGGTATGAGAGAGAGAGAAAAGAAAGTTAATCATCAACGGTTACGTCCTTTGAACGGATCCAGAAACTATAGTTGAAATGGACTACCAAAAATTTGGATGGACTGGAAGTAAATTAATTCATATAAAAAAAATTAAAAAAAAATTATATGAAACAAAAAATGTAAAACTTTTTTTTGGGGTGGGCTTCAGCCTACCGTAAGCCAAGCTTGGATCCGCCCCTGGTTACGTCACGTAGACGGGTTGTAAACAACGCTGCCGATTTTTGGCCTGCCGGTCATGTAGCGGCCTGCGATTGGAGGGGGGCTGGTTTTTCATGAGTGGGCTCTGACAACAGTACGGGCCACGGTCCCTTCCGTGTGTGGGCCAAATAGCATTTTCGGATTGTAAATGAATTGTAACTCATATCGTCGTAAACTTAACATTTTTGAACTAATTTACGTAGTGATTAGCACAACAAAGAGAGAGGAGAACAGAGTTAATGGCGAAGGAGCTGGCAGAGCTGCCAACGAAAAAATGGTCGGTGGTGCTGGTATTCTCCCTTTCCTCTTTGTTTTCCCACTTTTGTTTCTCGTGTGAAAAGAAAGATCTTGACTGAGCTATAGGTAGAGATGCTACCTACACTGTACAGTTGAAGCCTCCCATCTCCATGGCCAATTTGATTCCGGATGATGACTTTAATTTGGTGCCCACAACTTCCAATTCATACAGTTGCCATGTTCTGCATGGATATATGTGCTCAACTGGGATAGAGTTTGTGTGCTAGCTGTGTTATTCTTGTTCTTCTGTCAATGTTTGGGAATAGCCTAATTCTACTTGTTTACATATGGCACGGGAAACTTCTTTTTCCCTCTTGCTTTGTTCTATTGGCAACTTTTATCTATAAATAGCTGAACAAATTGGTGGTTAAAGGAGAGTGTATTCCTAAGTTTCTTTTGGTATTTTACCATTTTAATAAAAGTAATTGCTAAAGCAAAAAAAGAAAAAAGAAAGGTAAAGCTACTATTAGTAATTGGGCCATTATAGGGTGGTAGTTGGACAGTAGAGTGCTTGGTGACTAAATTAAAACTAATAGTCCACAAGTGAACCATGTGAACTACTTTGGCCTTTGGCAGAATCAGGCCAGGGAGAAGAGAAAGTATTGCACACCATGTCTCATATGGAAATTACGTAAGCGTAGGTAGAAATTGACTCGGACTTGAGATGTTTCTCCATCAACTATTCAAGAAAAAGTCTTGCAAGAATTATCAAAAGTTAAAACCTAAGGATGGATATCCCTAATGTGTTGAACCCGAAAATGATACAACAAATACATTATGAATGCGACTCATAGTTATGGGATGTATACATGTTATCTAAGGTAATACCTAAGGTAAGGTAAGATAAGATGTCTCAGGGTAATCAAGTTACAACATATATTTTAAGGATTAAGGCGACGAAGACGGAGATAAACTTTTTTTTTGAGATGTCCGACGATTCTTATGGAACTTTGTGCACGCTGCATTGATGTCTATTGGGTCCAATGTCCTCCAACTCCCACCAAATAAATGGAAAGAATAATACGTCTCAGTGGCTTGATCCACTGATCTTCTGCCACCCAGCCAGGATCTTATACCTCTCCTCAGTAACCACAAGAACCACTCAAGTTCGGTAATACCTAAGGTAAGGTAAGATGTCTCAGGGTAATCAAGTTACCTAAGGTATTATGTGGAAGGCGACGAAGACGGAGATAAACTTAATTTGTAAATCTTTCCTCTATAGGATGAGGTGAGGTAGGGAGGGGGAGAAGATATTGTACAAGCATCTTTAATTTGGTGTTTGGGTATGTTCTTGTTCTCTAGGATGAGAGGCAAAAGTTCAGTGCTGTGAAAAGATTTTGTGTTCAGTATAGATATGCAACTCATAAGGTTATTCAAAGCAAAGGTTCCATGTTTCTTCAGGATCACACTTATAACAATTGTGCGATCTACAAAGTAGGGTACTGTTGCTGTGTATCCGGTTGTTACCCTACTATAATAACCGAGGTGGTTGCCGGTTGGGGGGCACGGGATCGACGCGGTATAGTCCCAATGAATATGTCATGGTTGTTGTTGGAAGAGCTTCAAGGAAATCATGAAGAAGAGGTTCAAGCCACAAGAGGCTACGCTAAACTCATTGCAGGAGAATTACACATTTGAACTTGGTGAGTTGAGCTACACGGAAGATGCACAAAATCTCTGTGGAGCAAATGGGTGTTCTGAGTGAAGAAGAAAGTGTTGGAGTGGGTGGGGTTACCAACCTATGTGAAAAATATTCCGGAGTCGGATTTGGTATTCCTATATATAATAGAAATATTCCAATAGATTTGGATTGAATTTTCTATATATAGTAGGAATATCCCAATGGAGTTGGATTGGGTATTCCTATGTATAATAAGAATATACTAATGGTTTAGATTGAGTATTCCTACATATAGTAGAATACATCAATAAGTTGTGGGTTTGAGACTATATATACTAGGTATTTTCTCATCATAAAGGGTTAATTAGTTGTACCCCCTATGGTTTGTACGTATTTTGGTAACTGTTCATGTTGTTTTAAAAATAAAGAACACCCTCCTGGTTTATAAAGTTAATTAGTTGTACCCCCTGGTGCATAGAAGAAAATGAGTGAAAAATTAAGCAGTCAGGGGGGTATTCTTTATTTTTGAAACAACGGAAACAGTTACCAAAATACGTACAAACCATAGGGGGTACAACTAATTAACTGAGCAATAGTGCTTTACAACTTCTAAAAGAGAGAAATGATTGAAGACTATTGTGAAGGAGATGATCGCTTTGAATAATTTTTCGACATCTCTTGTTCTTCGGAGTCTACAATCAAATTTTCTTCTTTCAAGTGAGTTGTGGTGATCCGTTTGGATCGGGAGGAGTTTCTAGATGGTGTATTCTCTTTATTCCATTAGTGAAGGTTCTTCAAGGTTGGACTCCGATCGTCCCATTGTTTTTTTCATTTGGGTTTTCCATGTCAAAAAATTTCATGTTTGCGATTTGTGTTTAGCATTTTTGGTTTGTGTACTTTTGTTCGGTTCTTTCGTAGGACTCTCTGGTTTGAAGGAACATTTTTCGTGCTTCGTTCCCAACAGAATGGTATTAGAGCTTTGGGTTCGGGGAAGTGTTATGAGTTAACAGTCAAACCAGGAAGCAGAGATGGATGCGAAGCCGGTGCTTATGGTAAACCTGAACGGTACCAACTATCACTACTGGAGGAACAAGATGAAGGATTTGCTATTTGTCAAGAAGTTACGTCTGCCGGTATTTGCTTCCGAGAGGCCCAGCGGTAAATCCGAAGAGGACTATAATTTCAAACATATACATGTGTGTGGGTACATAAGGCAGTTCGTTGACGAGAACGTGTATAATCACGTTGCCAGTATTGAGCACGCGAGGACACTGTGGGATAAGCTAGAATCTCTGTATGCGAAGAAGACCGGGGTAAATAAGTTGTTCCTGATCCGGATGATGATGGGTCTGCGGTACAAAGATGGTGCTCCATTACGGATCACTTGAGTGAGTTTCAGGACGTGGTTGACCAGCTATCCTCGATGGAAGTCAAGTTCGACGATGAGGTTCAGGGACTTTGTTTGCTATGTACATTGCTAGACTCGTGGGAGACCGTATGTGTATTTATCACGTCCCGCACCCACTTTTCGGGATGCAAGTGCGTGAGTAAGTCAGCTACTTATCGAGCGAACTCTAGCCCGACTCGAGTATGTATAAGCTGTCAAGATCATGGTATCATGGCAAATATGGTAATCTACAGTGTATCTCAATCTACAAGAATATATAAGACAAGAATGAACAATTGTGGATCGTGGTCTGCAGCCCACTAGCATATATGTCTTATTAGACCCCAAGAATAATATGAGTCTATAAAGCTAAGCTGATAAGTAGGATATATCATGAAAGTACGAGAAAGATAGTAAATCAATAACACTAACGAAATACCTGAATCATGCAGATGAAGTCAACTACCACATGCTCAGCTAACTAACTCCGTGCAATCAGCTACCTGAAGAGATCATCAGGTCCTCAGAGGACTAGCAAGATACATAAAATATGTCTACTAATATGACAGTAAATAACATGTATAGAGGGTAAGAACACTGCAAGAAGAACATCTAAGGACGACGAGTCGTGTGGAAATGTAATACTAGACTTGGCTAACTATCAATCAGAACTCCTATAGCTTGTAGTACAATGCAAGATACTCCCAATATATAGTATTTCTATTGACGTACAAATCAGGATACTCTCAGTCGAGATTAGCTAATTCTAGTATAAATCTCCTTTCCTAAAGGATACAAGGTTAAGTAGACTCCTATAAATCGTAGTACAATGCAAGATACTCCCAATTTATAGTATCACAAGTCAAGTCAGTCAATCAATCAATCAGTATATGTTATAGGTCATAGTACAATGTAAGATACTCCCAATCTATAGTATTGTAAGTTAAGTCAATCAATCAATATCAAGGTAGAAGAATCTGCTATAGGTCGTAGTACAATGTAAGATACTCCCAATCTATAGTATGTCTCAACTGTAGTACAACGCACGATACTCCCAGTCAAGAATGGTCAAGTCAAGAACAAGATATAGAACTGACAACTCAATCACGAGACAAAGTAACACTAAAAGATAAATAATCAAGCAATGTCGAATATCCAATACGTGCACGTAATCTAGAACAAGTAAAACAATCAAGGACAAACCAATCACAATATAGAAATTATGTGACAATATGAGAAAGAATACAATAGAGAAAGAGAAAAATAAAGTAAATACTGTATATGTTTGGCAAGGTATACTTGTCTGAGGGTTGCACGGAGAACCAACAATATATCGCCAATCAATAAGTCAGAAAGTCCAAGTCTCACAACTGCCTCCAGAAGTTGTAATAGATGTTACCAACATTTCCAGATTAGTCAAATTAGCTAGGATAGCTTGTCCTTAAGTCCAATTCTGGACACGGGGGCAAAATAATAATTTCGGACAAAAACGATGTCCGCCGTTGGACCCGCTTTGCACCGAAAAGCGTGCCAGAGTCAGTGGTCTCTAAAATTGTCAAACTATATGTCTACGAATTTGTTTTGATGATACGAATCCAACGGTATGTCCAATTTTAGATTCTGGTGGGTCGTGCACGAAATTGCCTGTTAAGTCGGATCGTGGGACCCGCAAAACGGCGATCCGATCAACTGTCTCCGAATCGGACCAAACTTGGCATACAGGACAATAAAAATGATACGGTCCTATTGGCGCAAGTTTCGTCTCGATCTGACGAACGTGTACAAAGTAATTGGAAAATTTGCACAGAGGCCTATACGGTAAATTTCAACGGATACACATCAAATTCGTCGCACACACGCAGCCAATTTGAATTTCGTCAAAGTTCACACGTCCACGAAGTCGATACGCACCATTTGATACTTTTGGTTCTCGACCACGTCGCCCGGATTGTCGGGACGGACTCCGTATCGGGGTTTTTCGGGGTTTCAAAAACGGGTTTTTCTTAATTTTTGAAAACTAATAACTTAGCCTATGATTGATGAAAACAGAAACTACAAGAAGGGCTTCTAAGACCTGTAGGTTGTCTACGAAATTGTTCAAGTGGATTTCTAGAATTCCTAATATCGTGACAGCTATTGTTCTTCCAATCGGGGGTTCGAAACTGAATTTCCAGTATCAATCCCACAGTTTTTTTTCGAGATTTCAATTCAATTTTTCCTATGTTTTAACTCCTCTAAAATTAAACTACTTAACAGAGTTTAAAGGTGTATATGTTGTGCGCGTACCTGAAGTTGTAGATCGTTAAACGATCAACCATACGTCAAGAAAACTCGCGGCAAAGTCAGCCCCAAATCCCATGAATACTGCTGTGCTGCCGCCTCTGTTGCATGTGCGGCCGGCCCTGGGCGGCGCTCTGGCGGCGCTCAGGCGAGGCTGCGTGGCGCGCGGTGGTCGCACAGAGGTGGGGAATGGGTTTAGGTTAGGGTTTCGAGTTCACAACTCTTCTCCCATCTCACTCCTTATATATACCTACTTGGGGGGGTCGGTTATGGGTTGATCGGGTGTATGTGGGTAATTGTAACTCGCGAGATTTTGGTTTCCTTTTTTTCTTCTTTTCAAATCTTTTCTTTTCTTTCTATATATATATTTTTCTTTTCTTTCTATATATATATATATATATATATATATATATATATATATATATATATATATATATATATATATATAAGAAAATATATATATATATGTGTGTGTGTGTGTGTGTGTGTGTGTGTGTGTGTGTGTGTGTGTGTGTGTATATATGTCACACCCATTTTTTTTCATTTCAAGGGTATTTTGGTAATTTTAGATTATTTTATTTATTATTGAATTCATGTGATGATATGTGGTTTGGTTTGCTGTCTGAGTAGTTTTGATGGGTTTAACTTAGCCAACCATGACCTAGAACCTTAATGCTATATTAGAATTAGATTTATTATCATTAGAATTAATCTAGATTTTATTAGTTAATTTTAAAGTGATTAATTGATTTTTAGCCATTTTTCTAATAGCCTTTTTAAAGCCTTTTTGACTTGGGCTTTACTAGCAACCTAGGGAGTCCAAGCCCATGCATCTAACCTAACCCTAATCCCCTATACATGGCCGGCCAGAGCATTACCCTCCCCCTCTCTCATTCATTTGTGAAGCATAGCCTCCACAAGTGAAACCCTAAAAAGTTCTCCTCCAAAGTTCTAGTTTCTTCATCTTGAGTCCGTTTCTCCCCAAACGAACTCCGTTGCACTCGTATAGAAGAGGAGGATTTGCTGGAGTATTACTAACGAGGAGGCGGAGGCATTTTCTTGAGGGAAATCGACCGACACGGCGTTCGAGGAGTTCCGTTTATTGGGTTCTCGACACTCAATATGTCATGCCCCGATTTCGTAGAATCGATAGTCCTCCCCCGGGTGTGATGCCGTACGAACCTAAGTTGCGATAACACAAGTCGTAGTCATAAGGTTATCCGAAATACAACATCAAGTTCGAGTACGCAGAGAAATTGATTGACACATTTGAAATAGAAGTAGACTTTTCATTGATAATAAAACTTCATTTACATTGACTCCATTACAATCATTGCCGTACGGGCTACAACATGACTCGACTTACAAAATAAACGCCGATGAGATAGTCGTTCCATACATTACATCCCATTTTACAAGCAAAAACTATTACACTTTCTACCTGCTATCGAAGGAAGTCGAGTCGCCATTTGTCTTCTTTTGTACTGAGTGCGGAGTCTTCAAAAGGATTTCCGAAACAAGCCTTCAACACGCGGACGAGGCTTCAAAAGGGTTCATGTCGCCTTGAGCTTTAAGTGGCATGCCCTTCGTAGTTCGAGGTACCTGCGTGGAGAGCGAGGATCAATACATTACACTTTGTACTGGTGCGTGACTATTTAAGTTCCATGCTCTCATTTGGTTGAAGAGTTTATATGACTTAGCTTGTGAATGTTTCTAACCATCCTAATAAATTTCAAACAAGCATATGACAAGCATAATATGAAATACGTTGAGACTTACCCACGGCGGACCGCGCCGCGCCTTATGAGACTTACCATGTTCTTTCCTGTCAATTGTTATCATTTTTCATACCAAGTGCAATATTACGTGTGATTGGTCACTGACACCACAAGCCATCCTGGACTTATAGCTTTGTTAGTCGGGGCCCTTTCAAAGCAAGTAGTGAGCCCTACTAAAAGTTCCCGCCTAACTCGTGCTATCATCCAGCACAGCTATACCGTGTTTCCTCCTAGGCCGAGTCGGTCCCGTGGCCCCGGGTTGTCGCTCGAGAAAACTTTTTCCTTGTCGACAAGTTGTCCAATGACCGAGTTAAGACATTATTTAGTTATTAAAGTATAGCCTACGTTCTCTTTGAAAACTTGATCATTTTATTATGCCCGTGCATTCATTCTTTCATTCGCTACAACACTGTCGATTTACCTAAGAAGGGGTCGAGAAGAGAAGGGTCAGCCACGCATCTTGAGTTTTTACTTGGGACGAGAGACTGGTTGGCCGCGCTAGACGTCGCCTACGCGATTACCTGAAATCGCACAAGCAACCGATTAGAACACTGTATTATGCAAGAAGTTCGATAGAAAATACGAGTTCGAAATGTAAGCCATGAAAACCATCGAAAACATTCACGAAAATGCATTCAAAAAACCAAATCCAAAACCAACGCAAGCGGCGTGAAAAACAGAGCAACGAGAGGTCTCTCCCGACTCAACCGCAGAGTCAATCCTCGAGGCGCTACCCGCTGAATATGGGACTTGGTTCCGAAGAAGCCATTCCATAATGGAGAATGGATCTTAATTCAAGCATTTTCGTTCGATCGATTCGGTTGATCCCGACCTATCGGTCCCGACAGAATCGATAGCGACAGTGTTCCTTTCTCGCGCACCCCGTGGACGGAGAACGGGGCACGATGTAGGGTCGGGGCACTACACCATAACCAACTAAGAAAAAGTTTCGTCCTCGAAACTTAAGAACAGAACTTACCTCTATGAAAATAATGAAGGAAACTTTTTCTTCATCTCTGACTCGAATTCCCATGTCGACTCTTCCGTCGCATGGTTCCTCCAAAGTACACGAACAAGAGGGATCGCTCGATTTTACAGCAGCTTATCCTTGCGTTCTAAGATTTGAACTGGCTCTTCAACGTAGGATAAGTCGGACTTCAGCTCCAGCTGGCCAAAATCTACCACGTGGCTAGGGTCGTGCACGTACTTTCGCAATTGAAAGACGTGGAAGACATTGTGCACACCTTCAAGCGCCGGCGATAGGGCAATTTTATAGGCCACTGGGGCGACCCGCTCGAGTATTTCAAACGGCCCAATGAATCTCGGACTCAAATTTTCCTTTGCGTCGAACTGAGTAACTCCTCGCATGGGTATCGACGTAGATTTTTTGCCGACTCTGTGCAATATTCAGTCTTTCCCAAATTAGCTTAACCTTTTCCACAGTCTGTTCCACCAGCTCCGGGCCGAGTATCTGCCGTTCCCCGACTTTATCCCAATAAATGGGCGATCTGTACTTTCGACCGTACAAAGCTTCATACGACGCTATTTGGATGCTGGACTGGTAGCTATTGTTATATGCAAATTCTGCCAGCGGTAGATGGCTGTCCCAACTTGATTTGAAGTCAATTGTGCAGAGTCGTAGCATGTCTTCGAAAATCTGATTAACGTGCTTCGTTTGGCCGTCGGTCTGAGGATGGTAAGCTGAGCTGAACTGCAACTTGGTACCCAGCGCCGACTGAAGGCTACTCCAGAATCGTGACATAAATCATGAATCCCGATCAGAGACGATGGATCCTGGAACTCCTTGCAGCCGTACTATCTCATCAAGATACATCTGCGCCAGACGATCAACGCTCTAAGTAACTTTGATGGCAATGAAGTGCGCTGACTTGGTTAGTCGATCGACGATGACCCAGATGGCGTCGTTCCTCCGTGGTGTCTTCGGCAGGCCAACAATAAAGTCCATAGTGACGTGATCCCATTTTTACTCTGGAATAGCAAGGTTCTGCATCTCCCCGCCCGGTCGCTGATGCTCAGCTTTCACCTGCTGATAGGCCATACATTGTGACACGAAGAGCACCGCATCTCTCTTCATCCCGTGCCACCAGAAGGTCGTGCGGAGGTCCTTATACATCTTGGTACTTCCTGGATGCAAGATATATTTTGCATAATGTGCCTCCGACATTATCTTCTTTCGTAGTTCTGAATCATCCGGAACACATAGTCGGCCATTCAATCTCAGCACGCCGGTCTTATCTTCCGCAAAGTCGGTCGCACTACCTGTTGAAATTTACTCACGCATTTTCTTCAGGTACGGATCATCCTTCTGAGTGGTCTTGATCTTTTCCAGCAAACTCGGCTCTAACTGCAGTTGCGCCAACCGTATATCCCTGTATCGAACCCGGAGGTCGATACCCATTTCTTCTAGATCTTGTAGTAGTCTGCGGTTGATGGATAGCGAGACAAGATATTTTTGACTCAGAGCGTCCGCCACAACATTTTTCTTGCCCAGAGTGTAGTCGATCGTCAACTCATAGTCTTTGATTAGTTCAAGCCAGCGTCTCTGTCGCAAGTTCAATTCTTTCTGGGTGAAGAGATACTTGAGGCTCTTGTGGTTGGTATAGATCGTACACGCCACGCCATATAAATAGTGATGCCACAATTTCAATGCGAACACAATCGTCGCTAACTCCAAGTCGTACGTAGGATAGTTCTTCTCGTGCGGCTTCAACTATCTGGAGGCGAAGGATATGATCACCTGTTATGCTGCATGAGCACACATCCCAAGCCCTGGCCTGAAGCATCACTGAATATCTGAAGACCCTCTGGCCCATCCGGAAGTGCGAGTATAGGTGCCGAAATTAGTCGATGTTTTAGCTACTGAAAGGAAGCTTCACAGTCATCCGACCACTCATACACGACTCCCTTTTGAGTGAGGCGAGTCAATGGCGATGCAATCTTCGCAAAGTCTTTTACGAAGCGTCAATAGTATCCCGCCAAACCAAGAAAGCTTCGAATCTCAGTAGCAGACGCAGGTCGCTTCCAATCAGCAACAACTTTCACTTTCTTCGGATCGACTATAATACCTTCGGACGAAATGATGTGACCAAGAAAGGATACGCTGCTTAGCCAAATTCGTACTTACTCTGCTTTGCATACAACTCATTCTCTCGAAGTGTCTGGAGCACGGCTCGTAGATGTTCTGCATGCTGCGCCCTGTCCTTCGAGTAGACGAGAATATCATCAATAAAGACTACCACAAATTTATCAAGAAAGGGTCAAAATACCCGATTCATCAGATCCATGAAGGCAGCAGGGGCGTTCGTCAGGCCGAATGGCATCACCAGGAACTCGTAGTGGCCGTACCGAGTGCGAAAGGCTGACTTTTGTACGTCGTCTGACTTGATCTTGAGTTGATGATAGCCCAAGCGGAGATTAATCTTCGAAAATACCGAGGCGCCTTACAGCTGATCGAATAAGTCGTCTATGCGGGGCAATGGGTACTTATTCCGGATGGTGGCCTTGTTTAGCTCTCGGTAATCGACGCACAGACGCATAGACCCATCTTTTTTCTTTACGAACAACACGGGCGCTCTCCACGGTGAAATACTAGGCCGAATAAATCCTCTGTCGAGTAACTCTTGTAACTGGACCTTGAGTTCCTTCAGCTCGGCGGGGGTCATTCTGTACGGGGCCTTGGAAATCGGTCGAGTATCGAGGAATGTATCGATGCTGAACTCGATTTCTTGGTCGGAGGGCATGCCGGGTAGCTCGTTCGGGAACACATCGGGGAATTCTGCCACAACGTCGGTCTGACCCACATTTGCACCATCCTGTCGTATGTCTCGGACGGAAGCCAAATAGCCTTCGCACCCAGAATGCAGCATCCTCCGAGCAGAAATTGCCGAGATCAGCATGCAGGTCGACGATGCCTTACAACACGAAAAGCAGAATTCAGGCACTCCTGGTATGCGGAAGGTGACCATCTTTCCGGCGCAGTCTATAGTTGTGCTACACGGCCCGAGCCAATCCATTCCCAGAATGATGTCAAAGTCCTTCATGTCTAGAACTATCATGTCAAGACTGATCTTTTGACCGCCGATACAGGTAATCCCGTCGGCGCAGGCTAAGTGTGTGAGTATTGGTGTGCCCGAATGTGTACTTACGCTAAGGTCGTGATCTAATGATATTACAGATAATTTATGCTCGGCGGCAAAGTCCGCTGATATAAAACTATACAAAGCGCCTGAATCAAATAGTACATGAGCAGGCACATTATTGAAATTTAGTATACCTGTCACGACCGTATCTGATGCAAGTACTTCATCTCGAGTCATCGCGTAGACGCGGCCCTGGGCATTGGGACGTCGGTCTTAGTTGTTGGGTCGAGTGGGCTGAGGAGGTCGGGGAGCCTGTCCTCGATTTTTTTGACGGTTTGGTTGTGGTGGTGCGTTAGGATTTTGTCTTTGAGCCATGCAATCGTGCAATTGGGACCCCCCTTTTTTCTGCAAAAGAAACATCCTCCATCTAAGACAGCACAGTCCCTTTCTGTGTGCCCGTGGTGGTTGCAGTTGGTACAGGGAGGAGATGGGTTCTGTCCTCTATAGCCGCCGTTGATTGGACGCTTTGATGTGTAGTTGTTGCCTCCCGTATAGCTAGGACGTTTGTGATTGGAGTGGCGCACGACGTCGGCAGCAACGGGAGGATGCAGGCCCTCAAGGCGGAGAGCGTGATTCAGAGCCTCGCCCGTGGTCTTGTACTCCAGAACCCCGATATGCGCATCGATAGAGTGTCGCAGACCCACTTCGAACCGTCTCACACGGCACTCCTCTGTAGAAAAAAATACACCAGCAAATTTGGACAACTTATTAAATTCTGCGACATACTGTTCCACTGTTCGGTTCTCTTGCCTCAACTGTATGAACTCATTCTCCTTCGCTTGACGAACGGCTGACGGAAGGTAGTTGACTTCAAAAGCTTTGCAAAACGTGGCCCAAGAGATCGGTGTTGTGTTGTTGTCGCGTCGGATCGCTTGCTTGTGCACAGCCTACCATTCGTGCGCGTTCAACCGTAGTTGAAGTTGTGTGCAGGCGACTTGTTTTGATTCTTCAATGCCGAGGAGCTCGAAGTGATCTTCCAGCTCTTCCAACAAGTCGATCGCCATAGAAGGGCCTTCGGTATCGCTGAAGGAAGTGCGGCACACTTTCTTGAATTCTGACACTTTAAAGTTGTACTTTTTCGGTGCCGCCGGTTGACGCTCGGGCTCCTCCGTGTCGACTTCAATGGGTTGGACCGTCGGCACAATGACAGTAGGCGCAGTCACAGAATTTCTATTGGCCATAATTGTCTGGACGATCTGCTGCAGAGTGTCTAGTTGCTTTTGTTGCAGCTTAGCTTGTGCGTCGAAGCGAGCTTCGAACTGGGCTTGTCGTGCCTCCGTCTGATCATATCGGTTCTCGGACTATTTTCGCTGTGCCTCCATCATGCACAACATCCTTTCGATGGTACTGTTAGAAGGTCCGGCCTACGAACGATGCAAACTACTAGAGCCGCTAGAAGCGCTCTGCTCTTGTTCGGCCGTGGGTTCCGGCACTTCTGCAATACGAAGGTAAACACATCAGTCACAAATTATTACGGACTCATTGTATGGAACAACTTATCTCATAGATGCCAGGTCAATTGTTTGAAACTCTAGACGCGAGGCCGAAGGATGTAAAGCCTTGCTCTGATACCATTCTGTCACGCTCCGATTCCGTAGAATCGATAGTCGTCCCCCGGGTGTGATGTCGTACGAACCTAAGTTGCGATCGCACAAGGCGTAGTCATAAGGTTATCCGAAACACAATATCAAGTTCGAGTACGCAGAGAAATTGATTGACACATTTGAAATAGAAGTAGACTTTTCATTGATAATAAAACTTCATTTATATTGACTCCATTACAATCATTGTCGTGCGGGCTACAACATGACTCGACTTATAAAATAAATGCCGATGAGATAGTCGTTCAATATATTACATCCCTTTTTACAAGCAAAAACTATTACACTTTCTACCTGCTATCGAAGAAAGTCGAGTCCCCATTTGTCTTCTTTTGTACTGAGTGTGGAGTCTTCAAAAGGATTTCTGAAACAAGCCTTCAACACGCGGACGAGGCTTCAAAAGGGTTCACGTCGCCTTGAGCTTTAAGTGGCACGTCCTTCGTGGTTCGGGGTACCTGTATGGAGAGCGAGAATCAGTATATTACACTTTGTACTGGTGCGTGGCTATTTAAGTTCCACGCTCTCATTTGGTTGAAGAGTTTATATGACTTAGCTTGTGAATGTTTCTAACCATCCTAATAAATTTCAAACAAGCATATGACAAGCATAATATGAAATACGTTGAGACTTACCCATGGCAGACTGCGCCGTGCCTTATGAGACTTATCATGTTCTTTTATGTCAATTGTTATCATTTTTTATACCAAGTGCAATATTACGTATGATTGGTCACTGACACCATAAGCCATCCTGGACTTATAGCTTTGTTAGTCGGGGCCCTTTCAACGCAAGTAGCGAGTCCCGCTGAAAGTCCCTGCCTAACCCGTGCTATCATCCAGCACAGCTATACCGTGTTTCCTCCTAGGTTGAGTCGGTCCCGTGGCCCCGGGTTGTCGCTCGAGGAAACTTTCTCCTTGTCGACAAGTTGTCCAATGACCGAGTTAAGACATTATTTAGTTATTAAGGTATAGCCTACGTTCTCTTTGAAAACTTGATCATTTTACCGTGCCCATGCATTCATTCTTTCATTCGCTACAACACTGTTGATTTACCTAAGAAGGGGACGAGAAGAGAAGGGTCAACCACTCACCTTGAGTTTTTGCTTGGAACGAGAGACTGGTTGGCCGCGCTAGACGTCGCCTACGCGATTACCTGAAATCGTACAAGCAACCGATTAGAACACTGTATTATGCAAGAAGTTCGATAGGAAATGCGAGTTCGAAATGTAAGCCATGAAAACCATCAAATGAATTCATGAAAACGCATTCAGAAAACCAAAGCCAAAACCAACGCAAATGGCGTAAAAAATAGAGCAACGGGAGGTCTCTCCCGACTCAGCCGCAGAGTCAATCCTCGAGGTGCTACCCGCTGAATATGGGACTTGGTTCCGAAGAAGCCATTCCATAACGGGGAATGGATCTTAATTCAACCGTTCCCGTTCGATCGATTCGGTTGATCCCGACCTATCGGTCCCGACAGAATCGATAGCGACAGTGTCCCTTTCTCGCGCACCCCGTGGACGGAGAACAGGGCACGATGTAGGGACAGGGCACTACATAATAGGAAAACCCTTTTCTATCATAGTTATTCTGAATTTTCTTCCATATAGGTACCCTAGACTTTCCCATAAAGTTTGGTTAAGTTTCGAGTTCGTTTGGTAGCGGTATCGGACATGTGTCGACCCGTCAAGACACGTGTTCGACGAAATGCTGCTAAGAAACAAAGTTGCTATTTTTTATTATGTCTTCACAAACTTTCAGATAATATTATTTCTAGAGACTTTCGTGAAGACGGATCGGAAATCGACGAGTTTTCAGCCTCGTTTTGGGCATCAGACGGATGTGCACCGATCCCGTGCATGAGGCCGTGCATGCCCTGCCATCAGCGTGTTGTATCTCGATGCACAGACGATATTTTTGCTTGAAATTTCTTGGGCACGTGGGGGCAACCTCTGCCCACATGCTCCAAAAATTTCACGGCTTTTCGTTGAGCAAGCGCGAAGAAATTCGGCGTGCATCGTTCCGCCCGTACAGTACGCTGTGCTGAAATTTGTCGCTGAAACGGACTTCGTACGCTCTGTCGACGCGATGAGGACCCATTCCAGGATCTGGGACGCATAGACCTATACCTAGACTACCCAGGGGATCAACCCCAAGTCGTGGTGTGGCCCGATGAGCGAGCCACGAGGACCGAACCGCGCGTACGAGGCCACGCGCGGGC